>JARHVA010005296.1:170000-240000 GCA_037957365.1 Torreya grandis
ATTTTTTTGGTTTTAGATGAAAATAAAATAGATAATTATAATTTCCAAACCCATATGCACTTTTTATTAAGATGTTTTAAGAACAATATGTAATCTAATTACATGTATATATATTCATTATCTCATTGTCTTTTAACATCATAAATAAATTATTATAATGGTGTTTTATAATCATAGAGAAATGGGGAAGTGGATAGGGAACTAAAGGAAAGTTTGTTGAAAAGGTTTGTAAAAAAATTTGTTTGTTTAGGTAAACACTACATCATTACAATCAATATAAGCGATACAATTTAAAATGAGAAACAATTTTAGTAACTTTGGATTTCAAGAATGTAATTTCCATATCAATGGATTTATTATTTACCATGTTTTTTATCTATTCAACTCTAGACATCCTATAAAATAATTGGCTTAACATTTGAACACTAGTCACCAATGTTTTTAATAGGAAAAGAAAACATGTTCAAGCCCAACATTCCAGAAAAATTATTATGTTAACATGGATAATCTATATTGGTAATGTGTGGTGGGAATAGACTGTAAGGTCCTTGAGATGTTAAAAATTAATAACTATCTTAAACTTGTATCTTTTAACAAATTTAAATTATTAATAATTATGATCAATATACTTTCCATTTTTCTTTAAATTGTGTGGTTTGTTTAATAAGAATTGATAGAATCTTAATATGTCTGCCATTTAAACATTTAGGTTTGAACAACATACATAGTGGCAATTCTCTTTACATTCTCATGTCATATGTTTGAAGAAAACAGGTAAATTATTATACTGTTATTAATAAGACAAAATTTCTTTAGATATAATTTAGTTTAAGAGTGTCATTATTATTTTTTGTTTGAATAGTTACAATTGTATAAGGTAAAATATTTTGGCTCCTTTCATGTAACCATGTATGGTGTCTATTTTCTAGTTCATCAAAAAAGGCTTTCAGATAGTTTGTCATAGAGATTTAGAATACACATTGTTATAACATATGTATATGATAATTTTTAAAACATAAAATTACATACTTTAGTAAAGATCAAATTAAGTCAAAAAAATTATCCTGTCATTCATATTTTAAACTTTGAATGGAAATATAATTCTTCATCAAATATTTCTTTGTTTTACAGAGTAAGGAAATCATCAACCTAAAAATGAATAAAATTTTATCTATATATTGCTCTTTTGACCTATTTATTTTGGATTTAAATAATATACCAAGTTATGATTCATTTTTAAAATACTCTATAAAATATAACAAATATTTTGATAAAACTTGGTTTGTATGAATATTTATATTCTAGCTATAGTGTTTAAACATCTACAAACATAACTTTCTTACTTTCTTGATGAAGTGGAAAATATATCCAATAAAATTGGATGTTGTTTCACTACAAAGATACTCTACATGCATTGGGCTCACTATAAATTTAGCCCAAAGTTATAGGAGACTTCTAAGGGAGCATTACTGCAACAATTCTAACACATCAACTTTGTAATGATAATGTGTTGCAAAAATAATTTCATAACTATAATTCAAAATCTTAAAGAGGAAATGTTTAATTGTGAAGGTCAATTAAAACCCAATCTGATAGTTTTTTAATAAAAAATTATTTTAAAAAGTAACATCAATTAAAATAATAGAATAGAAAGAAAAAACCTAAAAATTTACATCTTAAAAATTTGAGACTTCAGAATCCATAAGCATATTCGGTCATCATATTTTATTATTTACATCGACCACTTTTTATATTATTAAGTCTACCACAATTTGACACATGACCCCTTTTTATTTGATTATCCCTCAAAATATTATGAAAGTTTATACGAGGAGAAATCCTCAATATAAAATGAGGTCATTGCTCAAAATGTTGTGATTCAACCCTGGAAACATACTAAAAGATAATAGGACACTACAAATTGACATTATGTATATGTTGATGCTGAGATTATTGTCCATGAACAACCAAATCATTTTGATAGTTTAATAGAGGATATAAATGGAAGGATTTCTATTGATGAAATTGATGTGAATCACCTTTGAAATCATTCTGAGAGGGTCTATACTCAAATTATTATCGTGCATGAAATACTTGTGGTTTTGGGTTAATGATGGAAAACATAGCTTGACCTTGGGGCACTTCTAAGTAAATTTGGTTATCCATGTTATTTATCTATAAGAAAGTTATAATATTTAAATTATTAGTAGTTTGAGTGTCAAAAAGAATAGTCATATTTATGTTGTGAAGTTAAATAGGCAGAGCCACAGGTAGAGGCCTAAAAATATCCATAGTATAGTAGTAAGGCTAAATAGGCACATGTATAGGTTGAGGCAGTGCTAAAAATAGATATCAGATAAAAATCCTTTTTAACTACTAGATGGGATTAATCCACATATGGAGGAGTTTATTCATAAGGTAGAAGTTTTACTCAAATAAAGATTTTATCTTTTCTCTTTTTTTATGCATCCCATGCTTCCTTTAAAACTCTGCAAGAGTCTCAACTATCTTTGTAGGGATTATTCCATCACAATTAAACATATAGATAAGAATTGGGATTGGTTGTTTTGGATTATTCATGGTACAAAAGTGAGGGCATTCAATAACGTTTAAATTCCACCACTTATGAATAGGTTGGTTACATTCCTTGGATAGTTATTTAGAGTAAGCCTTTGTTTTTAATGGAAGTACAAATTATTTTTAGAACCAATTTCTAAGTTCCTCACCATATTTCCCATTATTGTTACAAATTCTTGTGCTATTTATCTCCTACCTAAGCTTCATAAGCATGTTATGGTAGGACATCCTATTTGCATCTACTTTGGTTACATTCTAGAACCAGCTTCTAAGTTACTCCATTACCTCATGCTCCCCATTCTCCTAAATAAAATATACCATATTTCAAATTTTGTTTCCCTTCTCAGAGATCTAAGCTCCTTAAAATTCACATCAAATTGTTTACCATTTACATTTGATGTGGATTCATTATATCCCAGTATTCCTACTACATCAAGTCTTTTGGCCCTTCAGGTTATGGTTTCTAACTACTTCACTGAGCTCCATATTGATATAGTTATTTTGGATATGGTTCTTGAGTTAGCTAAGTTGGTTCTTCATGAAAATTATTTGGAGCTTGTTGGTTGTTTATATAAGTAGGCTCACGGTACTGCTATTGGTAACAATTTTGTTGTTTTTTATGATTGTTTTTCTGTCACTTAGAGCATCAACTTGAAAGGCACTTTGATACCTCATCTCTTAAATTTTTTTGAGGAGATATGTTGATGATGGGTTAGGCATCTGGTTAGGTTTAGAAGCCTCATTATTAGATTTTTCTAGTAGTATTATAGCTTCTATCCTGATATCAATATTTCTTCTATAGTTTCTTCATCTTCAGTGAATTTTATTGACATCACTTTATTCAAAGGTCATGACTTCTATAACATAGGTTTTATTTATACTATGTGTTTTCAAAATCCTTTTAATGCTTATCAGTACCTTCCATTCTACTCATGGCATCCATGACACTAGAATAAATCTTTCATTATTAATGAGCCCCATTGATATCTTCTTAAAGAATTATATTCTAATGGTTTATATAGCTTTTTGAGGTTTCTTTATTACAGACTTCATTCTAGAGGCTACACAAGGAGATTTATGATTCATTGTTTTAGTATCATTTTTGGAGGGATAGGTCAAAATTACTTACACAGGTACTATCTAATATTTAAATGAGTAAAAGGGCCCCCTTTGTTTTTAATATTGACTATAATACTTCTACTAGAGATTTGAACTTGGGGGCTACACCAAACCCTACATTTTTTGGCTTTGCTAAAATGTCCATGAGTTGTAGCATATCCCCCTTCTAATTATCTGTTGGTAGAATCCTAGAAAATTGGGTTCCTTCATCATGACTACCAAATTCTATCTTATTTAGAAAAAATTCTACATTTGGTGGTAGTCTTGCATTTTCTATTTTTTTTAATAATAGAATTTAATTTTCTTTTTAATGTAGAGTTTTTTTTAAAAAATTAATAATATAATTTAAAATATATTATTAAAAATAAATCTATTATTAAAAATAAATAAACTCTATTGTTAAAAAAATTAAACTCTATTATTAAAATAAATTAAATTCTATTATTAATTTATTTAACTTATATTATTAGAAATAAATAAAAAACTATTATTTAAAGAAAAACTAAACTCTATTGTTAATTAAATTTAAAACTCTATTAATAAGAACATAAACTCTATTATTAAAAAAATTAAAATCTACTACTAAAACAAACTAATCTCTATTATTAAAAAAAATTAAACTCTGTTATTAAAAAAAAAACTCTATTATTAAAAAATTAAACTCAATTATTATTATTATTATTTTAAATTATATTATTAAACATTTTTAAAACTCTATTATTAATTTTTTTCTAATTCTATTATTAAAAAAAATATTCTTTTATTTTTTATCAAAAAATACAAATTCTTTTTAAAACCAATTGATAAGTTCCTTATTGGATTTCCCATTGTTGTTTTGAAAGCTTGTGCTTTCTATCTCCTACCTAAGCTTCCTAAGAATTTTATAGTATGACATCCTATTTTAAACTATTATGGTTACGTTCTATAACCATCTTCTAAGTTACTCTGTTACCTTTTATTCCCCATTCTCCTGAAGCAAAAATACCATCTTTTAGATTCTATTTCCCTTCTCATATATTTGGGCTTCTTACATTTCCCTTCAGATTGCTTACTTTTTACATTTTACATGGATTAATTATATCCTAATATTCCTACTATAGAGGGTCTTCATGCCCTTCAAATTATGGTTTTTGACTACTTCCTTGAGCACCATCATATTACAGTTCTTTTGGAACTATTTCTTGAGTTAGTTAAGTTAGTTCTTCATTATCATTATTTATAGTTTACTAGTTCTTTCTAGAAGCATGTTCAAGGTAATACCATGGTCAATAATTTTGATATGGTTTATGATTATTTGTTTCTATATAACTTAGAGAGATAACTTGAAATCCACTTTGATAATTCATCTCTTACTTTTTTCTTGAGATATATTATTGATAGTTTGGGCATTTGGTTAGGTTTAGAAGCTTCATTACAATATTTTTTCCAATAGTATCATAGCTTCTATCCTAACATCAAGATTTATTTTATGGTTTATTCTTTCATTAGACTCTTAAAATCCATAATAGCAGAATAAGTATTTCATTATTAATGAGCTCTATTGATATCTTCTCATTGAATCAGAGTCCAGTCATTTTTACAATCTTTGAAGGTTTCTTTATTCTAAACTTCATGCTAGAGGCTAGCTAAGGAGATTTATACTTAATTATTTTAGTATGGTTTTTTGGAAAGATACGTCAATAGTACTTGCGTAGGTACTATCTAGTATTCAAATGAGTAAAAGGGTAGCTTTTGTTTTTAAGCTTTACTATAACACTTTCACTAGAGACTTAAACTTTGGAGCTACCCTAAATCCTACATTTTTTTTCTTTTCCAAATAGTCCCTAAGTTGTATCATATCCCCCTTCCAATTATCTATTGGTGGAATCCCAAAAAATTGGGTTACTTCCTCGTGAGAAGTAGATTCTATCTTTTTTAGTAGTTTTTCTACATTTGATGGTAGTCTTACATTTTTTATTTTTTATTTTTTTTTAATAATAGAGTTTAATTTTTTTTAATAATAGATTTTTAACAAAATTAGTAATAGAGTTTAAACTCTATTATTAAAAAAATTAAAATCTATTGGATAAGTGCACAGAGTTGGGGGATAATTTCATAGACATTTACTGCAACATGGTCCCATTAATTAATAGCATGATCTCATTATTTAATTAATGCAATCAAATTGCTTAAGGCTAGGCTTAGGATTACAAAGACATAATGCAATCATGTTATTTAATAACATGATTGTGTTATTGAATAATGCGATCACATTATTAAATAACGTGATTATGTTATATTAAACAATAACATGATCATGTTATTAATGCTAACACACTCCCATTCCTTATGTCCCAAAAAAATATAAAGACCTGAAAACAAAATGTATTCATTTTAAAATCACATTTTGTCCTCCTAGGTTGCTTTGTAATCATTTTTTATAAAAACTAATGCCATGAATTGACATAATTCACCCCACAGGCTTGTTGATCAATGATGTCACCATGTAAGAAAGGTAAGTAATCAGAATATTCTCTATTTAGCTAATTTTTCATTATTTTTAACCCATGTTTTTAATTATAATTTGTTTTTTTTCTAACAACCTATCTTGCTAACCCTCCCAACCCTCCACAAAACCCCCCTGATGGATCCTCCTCCTAACCTTTCACAAAACCCAATGGTTCCTCCTATCCCTTCACCTAACCCTCCTACAGTTCCCCAAAAATCCCTAGAAATCAAGATTTTTCTATTGATAATATTGTTAGAAATAAACTTAAAATTAAAGACCCAATTGATAGAATGAGAGATCCCAATTCACCCAACCCCCACCACACCTATTTAGTTGATTCTTTTTAGACCTTATCGGGTCAAACTAACTTGATAATGAGTCAAATTGATTTATGGAACTCAAATATAGATAATTGTAATGCCTTTTTATGATGACAAGTTGTCAACCCTTCAGGTCAATAATTTAGAAATTTCAAAAGCTAACATTTTTTCCCTATTCATTAACCTAGCCACTAATTCCTCCTTTCCCATAATGGCCAAACATTTTCCTATCCATCACTATGTACATAGATTATTCACGGCAAATTTTTTATATCTATGGTGGATGGTCTTTGACTATCTAACATATAAAAATTATTATCACTTAGATTTACACCCTTTGAGGAGATGCCTCAGATCTCCTCATATAAATGGAAAAATGGAAACATCTCACTTGTTTTGTGTAATCAATTTGGTGAGCTAAATCTCTAAAATGAAGGTCTAGCTCCCTAGATATGCCTTAAAATGATTTCACCTGTACTAACTAGCTATTTGTGGGGGAAAAGGTTAGATTTTACATGAAATAAAATATATTCTATGGGCTGATGCACTAATATGTTTAATATAAGACTATTATAATCCATCACTTTTTAGACAAGGTATAAAACACTAATCTAAGAGTCCTATAATGCACTAACATCAATATTTCAATATGAAGGTGCCATGCATGAAGACTATCCGAGGCAAGTGGAAACATAGATCATTTTATAGATGCAAAGACTTCCTTATACACTTAACAACATTTCCATACACTTAAAAACACTTCATAGGATCTACTAGGCATGGAATCACTTGCATCAAACATGGAAAGATTGAGAGAAAATAAGGATAAGTAAATATCTCTTTACCATTAACTATATATCTTTTCACACACTTTTACAAGCCAATACATGAACTCAAACTATATTTCATTTATTTTCTAATGCAATTAAAATTTAAAAACCAATAGGGCTTCACCATACATGGTTTGGTGTTAGATTACAAAGGCCAAAATGGTAGCTCTTATAGAACTTAAAAGTGAAAGAAGAAGAGAGGAAAACAAGGGTCACAAAGACACTTCTCAAGATGATAAAATAAGTTAACTTTTCATGATAAAAGGATGTGTGATTAACCATTCAATTTCAAGAAGCACAAGTGTCCATCCAAGTCATAAAACTCATGAAACTCCTCTTTTTAGCTCAAAAAACTACCTTCATGATTTGGACCTATTTGAATGTCCTAGAACTATTTAGGGATATGTATTATTATTGGAATAAAGGTTAAGGGTTATATTTATGCCTCTCCATGCATTTTTTGTATGCTTGGTTATCTTGAATCATCTAGGAATGAGCCTTCATCATCTGTAGTCTAAATAACTCTTCTTTCATGCACCCTACACTCTTGGACTCCAAAAAGGCACCATATTTCAATAAAAATGCATGGGATGGATTGGATGAAAATTTAAAAAACCCTTCATGGACTTATAAGTATAAGGGACAGCTTAAAATCATCTCACTTGAAGTTTTTAACCCTTCTCATTAGCTTGTCCAATATGCCAGTTTTGATTGGTTTAGATGAGACCTATTGTTTGGACACTTATAATTTTTTCCAAGACATGAAATTTACATAGGGAGTTAATAAAAATCCTAATTTTTCCCCCAAACTTGATTGAATCTATTTAAACCTCATGTAGCTTGTAAAACACAGAAAACAATCAAAAGTACCACAGCATATACCATGTCCATAGAATCCAAAATAGTGGGGAGGAGACTTACAGAGTCCTCTACAATTTCAAATCCCCATCCTAGTTTAACTAGTGCATTATAGTATCTTTTCACCTCTATATCTCCAAATTGGTCATTGTAAGGGTTTAACAAGGGTTTAACCTATTCTACCCTCTTAAGGTTTGTTCATATAGATTTGACACTAAAATTACAAATAAATATCTCTAATTTTATGTTCAAATACCCTTGTAACATCTCAAAATTACTTTATTCTCCATTAAAAGAACCAAAGGAGGTATAAGCATTTAAAGTTACCAATTTGAGCTTTATTCCTCATTCCCACAAGCCTGAGTTTATCCTTGAGTCAAAAATTGCCTTCCTTATGTTTTTTATACATACTATGGGTTTTAACACATCTTATATGATCCCAAAACCATTCCAAAATTTATTATAACTCATATCCAAAGCTATAAATATGGATGACTCCCCATTTGGCTCTAGGACAAAACACTACCCAATGGGCTTGACTACAACTTTAGGGTTTTTGAGCATCCCATTTACATTATATATTTAAAACTTAGTATATCATATTGTTATGTATTTATTACAAATTTTCATACCTATTATTAAGTTTTAAACCACCCCTAGTCAATTCTTCTCTCCCATCTTCATAAGACTATCGCTTTAAGCACAAAGGGAAGTACCCTCTATCTGAGATAAAATAGAGGGTAATTATCATATTTCATCACTCAACCCGAAATTTGTATAAGATCCTTATATTTTAAAAGATATTTTTTACCAAAAATTTTCCCTTGATACGGTCATTTGACCCCTAAAATCCTCAAAGACACAAGGCAGACTCCTTTTATGACAAACTATCATGGGTTCTCAATGAGGACTATGTTTTACACTTGGAAGTGTCTTTCCTTTACTCTTTTATCCATTATGAGGTTATAATAATTTGATTTAAACCATAATAATTACATTCATAATGTTATTAAACTCTCATAAGCCATGGTTTCACCTTAAAACCATTCCTTACTCAATCAGGCCTGACTGATAAGTTAATCCTACCTGTGGGTGTTCTTCGTAAAAGTTAGAACATAGCCTAATGTTTAAAAACCTTATTAATACATCTTAACACCATATGGAAATTAATTTAATCAATTTGTCTCATTCTCATGATCTTTTTCACTATTTTTCATAGTCATCTATAATGGTTTTAGGTGTTCATAGGGTCTTAAGGAATTTATGTAAACTTGTTTTACATAATTTGGAGCTTATGAAGATCATCATGGTTGAAATTAAGGTGATCAAAAGTTTTTTTTCATCATTACAACTTATTTATACCCTTTACATGTCCTTTGATCTCATAAACTATGTTCTTTCTCTCTTGACTATGAAACCCTACATTTTTTATTCTTGTAGGTGGTTGTGCTTGGTTTAGGCTTTAAAATTGTGCATAAAACACATTTATATATTTCAAGATCATTTGATAAGTACCTAGACCCACTTTTTCACTTTTCCTAGTTCTTTTCAATCACCTTAAACCTCAAAACTATTCACTATATGACATAGTCAGAAATAGTCAACTGTGTTTGAATAATAAGATCCTATAGGTGTAAGATGGGGTCTTATCCTACATATTTATCTATGTAGATAACCTTTAAACATAATTGGGTTTATTTTCAATATTTAAGAGCTTTTTCCATGAAAACACCCTTGTATACCATCACCTATACACATTTTCTAAACTATTATTTGCCTTCCCTATTGTAGGTGAGTATTTCTAGAATTAGAAAACATGTAGGTGCAAATCAAGGTTGAAACACTATATGTCCACAACATATTGATGATATTAATGTCCATTTGGTATTCATTCCACTCCATGAGGCCATCCAAACATAATACTATTCCATGATTTCTCCCGAGTATACCGATGGTCACTTAAAGGTTCAAACATGTAGAATTTACTACCTAGAAATAGTGGTTTAGGGGGCATCTTTTGACCTTACAATAGTTGACTTACATTATTTCTTCTAACCCCAAAATTTTCCAAGTTATTATCCTTGATATAAATTAAAAAATTATGACAATATTATGCTTCAAACATTTGATGAAAATATTATATGATCTTCACAAAAAGGAGGGTAGACCTCTATTTTCATAGTTTAGGGAAAGTGGGCCTGTAGATGTCTTCTAATGTTTTGAAGGTTCCTCCAATTTAACTTACCAACTTGACACCTCAAATTATGTCTAACCTAGTCAATAAAACATAGTGGAAATCCAAAATGGGTGCCCATGCTCCCATTCCTCTATGCAGAAACCTTTATATCTGTATGATCCCTTCTGTAAGTGGTTATGCTAGTGTATAAGTAGAGAATGGTGTTAAGAACAATGTGCATGATTTTTAGGTTTCAATGTAGTTTAGGCCTTTTCAAAAGTTTAAATATATATTTTACTCACTCTCAAAACCTTTATTATCTTATACATTAAATTTCAATATGATTGGTCTCTATGAGGGACCCTATAGGTGTATGTGAGTTGTAAGTAAGAAGTGAGTAGATTGGAAACATGTGTATAGTGAGTGGTCTAATGGATAGGTCTAAAATCTTAACCAATTCCTAAAATATATTTTATCACTATCAAGGTTTCAGAAAAAGTCTCAATACCTCTAATCCAATGTGATACACTTCCAATAGATGCCTTCAGATATGCATTCATGATAGCCTAACTAAATATGTTACATATGATTGTAATTCCATGAAAATTTTCCTTGGGAAAAGAGATTTAGAGGTTAATATGATTAATATGACATGTAATAATGTAAAACAAAACATATTCACCCTCCATGACCACCATAAACACAACAAAATCTTTCAAATGGTGAAAAACTACTTGTTGCATAGAAAAGTGCTCCCTCCTACAACTTAAGATGTTTATCATATCAAAACACATTAAAATTATAAACAAAACATGGAGATAATTATATAAGGAATGAAACATCATATATAATCAACTTCAATAACTATTTTGTACCTACTTGCCCAAAATAGAGTAAAACATATAGGGTGTATGAAAAAGCGAGCATAAAAACATAGTCAACTTTATGAGGATGGTTCATAAAGCATAGGCCACCATTCCTAAAAATATTATTAAGTTAATTAAGTTCTATAAGTTTAATTTCACTTTCCAAAGGTGTTTCATCTAGATCTTTTTCTATTTATTGTACCAAGTGCAAACCTAAAGACTGGTTTTGTGTACCTAGAAGGGTGAAAAAGGAGTATAATAGTTTTAGCCCACTTTTGACACTTTCAAAGAATTTAAAACATATATTTTATCTTTGGAAAGCAAAATATACATTCCATGTGGCACATTTCCCCATGTGTCTTATAAGTGCCAAACTCTTCATTTTTCCCAATAAAATGACCCTTCTTCTAAAGAACCTACCAATTTTAGTTACTAATAGTTGATTAAGACATATGAACACACATGGGACATGAGGTCACCTTTTGTAACCTTCACACTTTCTAATAAATCAATACAAGTCATTAAATACCACTTTTTTAACCTCCAAATGACTCTTAAGACTAAAAGTATTAAAAATACTAAGGACCAAGGCTAATATAACATTAAATGACATCAATTAACCTATAATACACCTTTAGACATAATCTTAGAACCTAATAAACCTTTAAATATGTTTTTATTCCTATAGGGGTCCCAATTTGACTTGTAGGGTCAAATTAGGTCAACAAAAACCATGAGGTCCCTTTACATTTTTTGAAGAAAATCTACTATGAGTTTGTCCTCAATTATATTCACAATTATTTTTATTTTAGTGAGTTTTTGGGCTGAAGAAAAGGCTCTATGTATGATTGAATAGTGTATGTTGTGTACCTAATTAGCCTACATAGATTTTTATCCAAAAGCCTCTTGATCCTAAGATACCCTCCATGGTTTAGTAGGTCATGCAAATAGACACTCTCCATGCTCTTAAATCACTCACTGATACACTCATTAAACATACAACTATGACTTCATAGAGTGATGTTATAGATATGCCATAATCTACCCAACCCTAACCCCACCCTTGTAGTTTGTGTGGATTTATGTGCATTGTACCTTATAATGATGATGTCATCAATGGTTCAAATGGATTACATCATATTATTATGAGTGATGGGTTTTTGGCATGCACATTTGGCATGCAATCATCAGTCATCACACAAATATAGGTATATTTTATATAAATGTCATGTTAAATTTAAGTTATATTTACAAATTTAATTTCTAAGATAAAAATTAATTTAAATAAAAAATTAATATAATATATATGTAATTTTTATGTCATAGGATGTGATGGTTCCTTCATTGTCACAACTAGTATTTACAGCATTTGATTTATTGCAGCCATTATTTTCACATTCAAATATAGTTATTGGGCCATCCATGATTATATCTACCTTTGTTAGGATCACACCATATACATATATAGATGTAAAAAAATATTTACATATATGTTTTCCTCTTTGGATTTGTTATGACTACATGTATTTACATATACATGTTGATGAGTAATGTGGGATATGATTTCTCTAATTTTATATCCCTTGCTTATACATACATCAGTGATGAATCTCATTCTATTTTCTATCTAGATGGAGCCTAACCTCCCCTAACCATAACAATCTAATTGAGAGTCTTCACTTGAAACTCTAAACCAACCAAATTTTCCTCTAGGCTAACTATATCTCTCTTATTATGAGGGAACTCCATGTATATGTATGATAAGTAGGGAGAAAAACTTATGTATTATTTATTATTCACACATGGAGAACCTTATTAAAGCTCAAATAATCCTCACCTAAAAAATTCTAACCATAGTTTCTTTGATCATGCTCCACCACTAAGTGATTCACTCTAAAACCATATCATAATAGAATACATTAGATATTTAGTCACATAATGAAATAATAAATAAGAAATAGACTAAAAATTAGCATAGAAGTAACTAAAAAAAAATCAACTTACTACTTTATCTGGGTAACTTCATGTTATTCTAGGTTTAATTCATAATTGGACCTCATCTTAGCATTCTCCTCCTATCATATTGGTTCCTCTCTAACAAGTGTATGATCACCCTTGTTTCCCCCTAAACTTAATTTCCTCTCCCTCTATCCTATACTTGTTTCTACATCTAAGTATCTACATATTATGGTGGTGGTTATACTTAATGTTGGCATCCTACCATAATTGTAACCTAGATATATGATATTTTTCTAAATGTACTCTTCTAATTGGTACACACCCAATTTTTCCCATGATGGTAGTAGAGTGTCCACCTCATTCACAAACTATCCTAAATTACCCTAATAGTATAACTACCAAATATATCATTCTCATTGTGTCTACCACTCATCGTAAGTCTCTCAATGGTGACATACCTATCTAGCTAGAAGCCCTGATGGGCCCCACTACCCCAATCTCCAACCCTCACTGGTAAGGGTTCATGTGCTTATACACCAATATATTACACCCAATTAACAACCTTACTTCTATAAAATTCCTCTATTAGGGTTACAACACTACCTCTAGCCAATAATCCTAGTATCCTAATCATAACCTTAAATTATTTTACATGACACATCCTAGTTGGTGAATAGGTAAAGCAAAGGAATCTGCTCGATGGGACAATAATTCCCACCTACACAATCTAGAGTGTCCCTATTATATATAGTGTGTCCAAATCATTAGTCAATAATTTATCTTTAATCGTAAGAAGCCAATCATACTTCATCACTCTAATCCATCAAATATAGGCCCACCTTCTAAAACAAAATTTAAAATATCCCTAAATACTCTAAGTTAATATTTAAAATTCCCACAAAAGGAATTAGTTATGAGGGTCTATACCTAAGTCAAACCACTATTTTTAGATAAGTAATAAATCAACAACTAATATTGTCCAACATTTAATATAGCATAAATTGAAGATATTGACCCAAGTATATTTACACTTATCAAATTTAAAAAAAAAAGAAACTAGTATATTATATATTCCCTTTCACAATTTTACTCCTCTAATTTTGGTTTTGGTACAAGGTTGTTTCTCTAACACTTCAATAGATGACTTATAATTTTAGATCTATGTTTATTTTCATGTGCATGTTTATCTTCTTTCCTATAATGCATCATTGCATTCATGTACTTATATAGATAAATATTTTATATGCACAAGTGTTTCTATTGATCATTTTGGTTTCCATATATCAGATTTGATGTACTTTATATAAAAGTAAGTGCTTTTCCTTATTTACACGAACAGTTGATGGCTAGCACTAACACTCCTCCCTCTCTATGAGCTGAGATAGAATAGGCATTTGTAATGTAATGTCATCTGCACAGGTGCTAACAAAAGTATATATTGGTCTTTGTAATTTTGAATTGTAAAAATAGACTTATTTTAATAATTTTAGTACATGTGTACTTGTGGAAAATGTAACTTATATTTATGTCTTATGTATGCAAGGTTATCCTATGATAGCTGATAGTCCCAATCAGATGCATATTGGGGGAGCTTCTTATGTTCCTCTCATATTTTAGATGCCTATTCACATAGCTGAGCCTACCATTGACTTGATTAAGCATGAAAATTAGATTGAGTAGGATTACGAGCTTGTAGTAAGTACACATGTTTAAATTATTTTTTATTTTAGTTTAAAATTAATTTCTTAATAATTATTTGAATGAATTTTATGTTAATTTTGTAATAATTATTATATTTGAATAGGCTTAGTTTCAAGCTAGCTATGAGCATAGGACCCATAGTCAGACCTTGGAACAATCCAAGTCATTAGGAGGGCCTCCATCTACTAATAGGGAATCCCATGGAGAGTATTATGTGAGGAATGCAAAGAGAGGGAGGCTATTTTCTGAATATGATGTCTTACACACATGATATTTACTTTTTTGTATTCCTATATGGTAATTGATGTATTTTTCGCATTGTACATGCACATGTGACATTCGGCCAACATTAGATAATATGTTGGTAGATGTAATTTTTGGTATGGTTATCATAGCCCAATCTATGTATTATTGACATTGGACATGTATGTGCCTATATTGTATACCCATTATGATTTGATAAATAGTTTATATTTAATTTTTATTTCATTCTATGCTATTGTACAATTTTACTTTGATCTTCCAAATTATTATCTATATTATATATTGTATTTAATGTTGTATGCATACAAAAATGAGGATTAATAAATTATTCTTTTTAATGATATAAATTCAAAATCTTACATTTTTTTTTAAATTTCATTATGTGTAGTGGAAATGACTAATGACACTCTTATCACTTAGGTTTAATGGCATTTTTCTCTTTGTACCTACTTATTCTTCATGATTTTAATGCAGAGATTTATCAATATCTTGTAAGTGTTTAGGATCTTTATCAAAGTTATTTTTATCTAATCTTGTGTATTAACTTATCCACTACCTCAAGACTCCTTATGCTTCTCATAAAACACAACTCTAACTTTTGAACCCCTCTCTCTTTTATCTTTTCTCAGACTTCTCTTTTTATCCTTTGTCTTGGCTTGTATCCCTATTTTAGGGAAAACCTCATGTTATATTTTATACACAAACTCTTCAAGGAAAAATAATTAGTTTTTTCACAACCCTTTTCCATTCCATTACCTCATGAAAAATTTTGGGTTAGGTTCCTTTGCAAAATCTTGTACTTTTAGGCTTACTTGGCATTCTAATTAGCCCTCAAAATACACAAAGCTACAAGTTTTGACCATTATGGAGACACTTTGACAAAAAACAACTATATTTGACCACCTTTTTTGCCAATACTACTTTTTAATTAGTTTTGGTCCTCAATTACTCACCTAAGATTAAATTTCTTCTTTAGCCTCTTTCTCATCAGGTCTCTTAGGGTAGTTGACTACCTTTAGGGTAGTACAATAAATAATATAGAATTTACAAGTATGAAATAACTTTTTTAAATTAATAAACCCTAAGACACACTATATTACAAATTTACAAGAATTTTTAAGTGTTTAATATCTTTTTATGGTCAAAATCCTAAAACTAAAGGTTTGCAGTAATTATATAGGTTGAGACTAAATATAATTGAATATAATGTAAAAACAAGACTTTAAAGATGATATAATTATTTTATTAGGTCTTTCTAACATTATTAAAAAAAATTAATTCAATGAGAAAGTTCTCACAACCCTCAAGGCATTCACAAACAAGAAATCTTAGTCATTTAACATTGTATTATGTATGTTAGAAACAAGTGTATATAGGGTCTCTAGGTTTTTCAACATCAAAGGACTATATAACTGATAATAAGTTTATTAACACCATATATAACCATTATAAACACTTATATATCACTTTTTGAATCAAAGACAAGATTCACTACAAAGAGTAAAGTATACAAATTTTTGAGTTTAGGGTCCTATAGACTTTCAATGGGAAAGAAATATGATCATAGTGAAACTTAAAAAATATTTTACATCAATATTTTATAACAATATTAATATAAAACTTCATATATATTTCAACCCCAATTTCTCCACATAACTCAAGGGAAGGAAAGATTGAATACTCAATACTCTTCACCATCTACCTTGAATGGAATGTGAGGTTACAAAACCAAAACTGAATATTAACCCAAAATAGGGTATATAAAGGGTTTCTTTGTTATATATTTCAAGATTTCAATTACTCAGTGCCACATAAAACTTCAATAGTTAAAACTTTTCAAAGTTGTAAAAAATTTCAATGTTGTCAAAGTTGTCAAAAATTGTCAAAGTTGTCAAAATTTTCAAAGTTGTCAAAGTTTTCAAAGTTGTAAAATTTATCAATATTTAAATAGGTAAATAGATAATAATTAATTTTATATGTCTCTATTTTATGTTTTCAAAGTTTCCAAATTTGTCAAAGTTGTCAAAATTATCAAAGTTGTCAAAATTGTCAAAGTTATTAAAGTTATCAAGGTTCAAGGTTGTATAACTCTAGTTCTGATGATTCATGGGTGAAAAATAAAAATACCAAAAAATATATGGGGAATAAACTCTAGTAATAGGTTCTTTTCCTCCTATCAGGCTTGATCGATAAACCCACCACCCATTCTGGCCTCAAGAACACCCTTTTGAATACAAGAAAAATGTAATTTTTGGCCTAAGTTTAAACATGCATAAAAATAAAGCTATAAGTCATTTATACAAAATTTTAGATCGCTCACATACATAATTAATCAATATAATCATACCCTATACCACTCAAGTGTAAGCTTTGAGATTAATTTGTTAGATAAGTTATAGTGATGGGTCAAAAAATACAAGTTTTTGTCAATGAATAAGCAACTTCTTGAGCTCCAACTAGAATTTCTACCTTTGGGACCTACACCTAAAAATATATATATTTTATCATATATAGATAGATAAATTACATGTTATTATTCCACCATGATGTTCAAATCCACCTAAAAGTGCATTTTCACTATTGTTTTAGAGAGCAAAAACATTGATAATAAATGTTGTTAAAGTTCAAGTGATGGTTGTATAACTCTAGTTTCTATGGTTCATGGGTGAAACTAACAACACCAAAAAATTTATGGGGGTTTATGATCTCTATTAATATTTTCTTATCCTATTTTTAGGTCCAATTGACAAACCCACCACCAGTTACGACCTCAAGAACACCCTTCTCAATACAAGAAAAATATAAATTTTTAGCCTAAGTTTAAACATGCATAAAATTAAAACTATAAGACATGTATATGAACCTTAATAAACCTAAGATACCTAATTAATCCATTTAATCACACCATATATCACTTTATTATAACATTCAAGATCAATCCATTAGACAAGTTGTGGTGATGGGTCCAAAAATACAAGTTTTTGTTAGTGAACAAGCAACTTCTCGAGTTCCAACTAGCATTTTTACCTATGATACCTCCACCTATGAATATGTAACTTTTATCACATTAAAATAGATAAATTAAATTTTATTATTATTCCATGACATTAAAATCCACCTAAAATTCTTTTTTTCTACCATTTTAAAGAGTGAAAACATTGACAATAAATGTTGTCAAAGTTCAAGTTATAGTTTTAAAACTCTAGTTTTGATGCTTCATGGGTGAAAAATGACACCATAAACACATTTTTGGGGATTTATAAACTATATTAACAAGTTATTATCCTCTTTTCAAGATTTATCTATAAACCCATCACTTATTTCAGCCTCAAGAACACCCTGCCCAATACAAGAAAAATGTAAATTTTTAGCTTAAGTTCAAATATGCATAAAATAAAAACTATAATTAATTTACATGAACCTTATGTTATATAATTTACCTCTATAAAACATATAATTTCACCTCAAATAATTCTTTTGGAAGATTCTATATCAATCCATTAGACAAGCTATAGTGATGAGTCCAAAAATGCAAATTTTTGTCAATGAACAAGCAACTTCTCGAGCTCCAACTAGAATTTATACCTATAAGACATACACATATGAATATATATATTTTATAACATATAAATAGATAATATACATGCTATTATTCCACCATGATGTTTGAATCTACTTGGAATTGCATTTTCACCACCATTTTAGAGACCAAAAACATTGACAACAAATGTTGTCAAAATTCAAGTTATGGTTGTAAAACTCTAGTTTTGATGTTTTGTGGGTGAAAACTACCACTTAAAAAATTTCTATGGGTATATAACCTTTAGGACCAGATTCTTGGCCTCTGTCAGGTATGATCACAAACCTACCACCCATTCTAGCCTCAAGAACACCCTTCCCAAAATAAGAAAAAATGTAATTTTTTATCGTAAGTTCAAACATGCATAAAACCAAAATTTTAAGTCATTTATGTGAACCGTTACATCCCTTATGTACCTCATTAATACCTATAATTACACCCTAGATCAAACATGCATAAAACCTAAGATTCTCTTAGCTTCAATAATATAAAATTCTTTACTAACAATGCCAACCACGTGAAGGTAGAAGCTTATATGGCACCACTAACCTATAAAAAATTGTTAGCAAGAAATTAAAAATGAAATTTATATATGTATTACCTATAAAATAAAAATATTTTGGTAAAATTTATTACATATGCATTTGAAAAGTCAACATACCTTTATATTTCAATCTAACGAACCGCTAGGATTTGCTCTAACCTTGATAGTATCAAGAATAGCTTCATGATCTGACTCCGAAAATTTTAATAGTTTCCTATTTAATGACCTTCTATGATATTTTTATAATTGAATATTCATTAAAAGAATAAATTTTGAATAGTGTAGTATCTTCATGTGTGTTTCAAACACTTCAAACAACCATTGATCTAAATTTTTTTTATAGGATATCATCAAAACCAAGTTTCAGTGACTACCACTGACCCATTGAGATAGTCAATGTTTTCTCTTTCTATTACTAGGGAAGTTTATTTCTTCATTATCTCTACACACCAACACAAGTAGTAATCAGAGCCATCTTTTTTATTATCATCTACAATAACTAAGAAAACATTCCCTATACATCACAAAAAATCATTTTTTGTGATAATATGAAAATATATAAATAATGAGAATAAATTATACATAATGCAAAATATTATAACTAGATTCACTAGATTAGATACATGGTAAAATTCATCTGATGATGTCATACATATAAGTTGTAATGTTGTTAGACCCTAATATGTGTTTATTGAAATTATAAGTTTATAATTCTAATCATCCACCCATTCTTGTGACTCGCACTCATTCCAAATAGAGTCCACACATGTATAATATAAACATGCTAAGTGTCTCGTATAAACAAGCTAAGAACTTACATTTGAGATATGAAATGAGTGGAGGTCACTTGAACCTATTAAGGTCATATAATCCTCATACTTTGCCAAGTGTTCTTTCTCCATTAACCAAAAATATCTATGAACAATAGAATTTGGTTCAGAACCATGACACATGTTTTTATTACACCATTCAACCATAGTTTTTTCATATATCAGATAAATGTCCTCTTCAAATTTCAATTCCTCCCTTGAAATAGCTCTTTTTACACATGCTCCAGCACCATCATTCTCCCCTTTTCCATGGCTAGCCTTGGTGAAACTCCAAATGTGTTATACACTTATGGTAACATGCATCATGTTAAACTAATAAAACATCCATGCATTTTTGAATTATGATGTGAAATTTTCTGACCAAATGTAATGTTGATTGAAAGTAATCTTCCTCTCACTCAACTATTTAAAAAACTTTTAAAAATAACCTTTCACATACTCTAAATAATGTGATCTATCATCGCTGATATAGAAATGGTACTCCTTTAATATTTTTTGTTGTCACTTTGTCCTATCATGTGCATGCATAAATGCTATATGCACAAATATGGAAACTTGTGATGAGTTGTAATATTATGATTGAACTTCCATTCGGGGTTTAAATGTGTAATTCTCTAAAAAATCAACTAATGAAATAATGTAACTAAGTGGGAATGTATCCTTTCATATATTGAAATGTTAATCCAACCATCTAGCCCTATGTGTGTGTCTTACATAGTCATAAACAATCTTCTCCCTAAATTTGACCAATAATTCCAAAATAGTTATCATTTTTGTAACAAGCTCACACCTTCTAGATTTTGTGCCATATTTTACTTGATAAGTCACTAATTTATATTTTCTTAAACCAACTAATTCCTATCCAATTGCACTTGTAATCTCCTAATGGATACATTTTTGTAAATTTGTCAATCCACCACAAATGTTGTAATTTCCATTTAAACATGATTTGTTGTAAACTAATTGCCCATCCAGTCTTTTGCAGAATATAGTTGGAATAAATTTTCCTAACTAATTTTGATGGAAATTATAAAATCCTATAAAATGTTAGTATGAAAAGTACAAGGAATATAGAGAAAAACATCATAGTTCATTGAAAATTCAACATGTTGCTTACAACAATAAGTGTTGCATGTTTGATTTATTTTAACATAAAAAGGTTTTACCATCTCAAAATATATTTAAAAAATAGAAACTTATGGATGTTTTTCTAAAAATTTAGAGTAAAATTATGTTTGAGTCTTATCTAATAAATGTTTTGGATATAGTTCATGATTATGAGAATTAAATTTTCTTTTCACAACATCTCTTGAATTGACCAAAACTCTTGTATTGTCTTTCTAAAATTGATCAAGTAACTCTTTGAGAGTATCAGATAAAGCCTTGCCTTTCATTGAAATCTACTAGAGAATGCCCAAAACTCATTGGTATTAAGTTCATTAAGTTTTTCACATCTTTTAATTGCTTTCCTTATTATTTTTCTATTTATATGAAGTGCTCAACTTGATTTTTAAACCATTCTTTTCTTAAAACATTATGTCACTTACTACACAAATTGTAAGTATACACCAAGAAACATTACATCTTTGGTGTATGATTTTGGGCCTATAATATGATATGCATCATGTAGATTTTCCATAATTTCATCATTTTCATCATCCATGTTAGATGTTGTTAGTCTAAATGTATACATTATTTGTTTCATCTTAATTAATTTTATCAATGAAAAAAATAATTGACATCATTGATTATCATACTAAAAATTATGAAATAATATTTCCTAAATTTTTTGAGCTAGTCTTCTTCAATGGTGATCAGACATTTTGTTTTGCATTGGTTTTAAAATAGTTTCATTATCTTCATTCAAGTACATTTATTTTCTATGCATAGTTTTTTGAGGTATTGGTAATGGTGGACTTTATTGAGAGGGTGTTTCAAAACTATTATTACTTTTATTGTTTAAAGGTGGGATGACATTACATTATTCATTGTTAATTTCTTCGTAATATGTTTCCAAGAAATTTTTTTGATGGCTAACTTCATCATTATTTACTTCCATAAAATTTTCTTCATTTATGGGGGTGAAACATCATACATAGACTCAACATCAACAAAATAAAAAACATGAAATTTTGAATGTGAACTTCCAATATTAACTTATTCATTATTTTCAATTATTTCATTATGTTCAATTTCATTATTATTCATTTCATTATGGTCAATTTCAACATTATTCAATTTATTATAGTTAATTTCATCATTAATTAATTCATTATCATCAATTGGATCATTATCTATGACATTTGGTTCATGAAGTTTAGGGTTTGCACCTTGTTTACCATGAAATTTTTGCATTTCTCTTTGAAATATTCTAATTCCTCTAATTTTTTCTTCAACAATTTCATCTTCCTCTTTAAACATGATCCATAACCCATTAGAAGGGATAATTGATAACTTTTCAAAGGTGGGTTCAAGTATATAGGTATGAAGATCTCATAAAATGTTCATATGGATAAAAATACTGGATTTGAGCTAAAAATAGTTATTGATAAGTGATCCTATCAATAAAATAATAATAATAATAATAATAATAATAATAATAATAATAATAATAATAATAATAATAATAATAATAAGATGATCATGTTATATAGCATGATCATGTTACTAAATAACACAATCATGTTATGTTTTCCACAAGGTCTCAACACACCAACCCATTGTGAAGCTGATATGGATAATAGCATGATCACGTTACTAAATAACATGATCATGTTATCCTTTACACAAGGTCCCAACACACTCAACCCAATGGGAAGTTGATATAGACAATAACATGATCACATTATTATTGATATAAGCTATGGGGTTAGAAAAAGGCAATGAAGAGAAAGTGTTTCCTATGTTAACAATAACACAATCAAGTTATTAAATAATGTGATCATGTTATACTTAATGTAGATAAGCGATTGGGGATTGGGGATTAAGTCAAATTATTGCATAGGTTTTATATATTAGGGATTAGGGACTATGGATTACAATTAAGGTCCAAAGTGAAGGTGCATGACTATGAGGACCTTTCTTAATACTTGGAGAAAGAAACTCTAAACACATTGAAGCCCCAAAAAATAATAATAAGTAATTAATAGTAAAGTGTGTTTTTGGGTTGCCATTATACCCTAGATGTTGCACATGCAGATTAAGTGAATTAGTCAAATGGGTCAATCAATCATGTGATTTAGTCTAAATTGAACCTTGTGAACTTAATTCTTAGTCTAGAAATGATGTTAATTTCAAGGATAAAATGATTGGTTCAAGGTTTATAAAGTTTATATTTGTGGTTTAGAGTTTAGGGATTAAGAGACTTTTAAGGATTAGGGCTTAGGGTATAAGTTTTAGGGTACATTTATACAATCATGTATGAAATTGGGGAAATTTTGGGAGTATTGAACCTATATCTATGATTACAAAATATGAATTTGGGATCTTTATTATCCCACACATCATCACATATTGAGCCTACAAAGTCAATTATGGTAATGTGGTCTAGTCCCTAAGGTAATTGGAGAACATTTGAGCTACTTGTGACATATATGTATGACTTGATTACCTTCATGTTTGCACATTTATGGTAAAAGTAGGGTCAATTATGACATTTACATGTTATACAATAAATGGAGTTATAAATTTAGTTTATGAGCTCAATTTTGCCTAGATCACATAGATAATTGCATAAATTGACTAATTGGATCAATTCATGATAGAAGATTGATATTTTATTTTTTCCCCAAATCATATCTTCCTATTAGAGACCCTCAAATTGGGTTCATATGCCCCCTCGATTAAAATAATCAACTGACTCTTCTCCTCTTTGGCTAATTAGGTTGAACTTGGGCTTTAAATAGCCCTAATTTACTGAACATATGCACATCTAGATAGATTCGATACTCCAAAGGCTTTATCCATAGGTTTAAAAAGTGAATAAATTATGATGTCTCATGATAAAATAAGTTATATCATAAGGCATGTATGTTTTTGATGCATAGTAGGCATTGGGGAATAGGGATTACAATTTAAATGTATTAGAGATCATTAAGGATTAAGGCATAGGGTTTTGTTTTAAGCACCTGTATATTAATGTCTAATCACTAGATATTCTATATGTTCAAACAAAATTCTTACTACGAAGGATGTTAATTGGAACTAAATTAAAGCTGGTAGATACTTTGAAAGTAAATGGTTTACAATTTAGGGTATAGTTTTTAGGGTTTATGGTTTATGGCCCTTTTAGGTTTTAATGCATATAAATGATTTAGGGTGCATAGGTTCAATCACAAATATAATTGAAGACAATTTGAATCACTTGGACCCATTTACGACTATAGAATGTGTTTTTGGGTTGTCATTATACCATGGATGTCATGTCACACATTCAAATTGAGTGAACTAGTTAAATGAGTCAATCAGTCATGTGATTTAGCCCAAGATGAGCCTTGTGAACATAATTCTTAGTCTAAATGATATTAATTTGGGATAAAATTATTGGTTCAAAGTTTAAAAAGTTTATATTTATGGTTTAGAGTTTAGGGATTAAGAAACTTTTAAGGATTAGGGTTTAAGTTAGAGGTTTTAGAGTACATTTATATAATGGTGTAGGCAATTGGGAAAATTTTTGGAGCCTTGAACCAATATATATGATTATAGAATGTGAATTTGGGATCAATTATCCCCCACATCATGCAACGAACTGTACAAATTAACTAATTAGATCAATTCATGATAGAAGATTGATCTTTTGATTTTACCCCAAATCATATCTTGTTATTAAAGACCCCTAAATTGGTCTCAAATGCCTCCTCCATTAAAATAATCAACTACTTTTCCTCCTCTTTAGTTAATTATATTGAACCTAGGCTCGAAATAAACCTAATTTACTAAATGGATGCACATATAGCTAGATTGGTACTCCAAAGGATTTGGCCATAGGTTTAAAAAGTGCATAAATTATGACATCTTATGATAAAATGAGTTATATTGTAAGGCATGTATGTTTGTGGTACATAGTGGGCATTAGGGAATATATCTTACAATTTAAATGTTTTTGGGATCATTAGGGATTAGGGCATAGGCTTTAGGTTTAAGGACACATATATTAATCTCTTATCACTAGATACACCATGTGTTCAAACTAGGTTATTACTATAAAGGATGTTAATTGGGACTAAATTGAAGTTGGTAAATACTTGGAAAGTAAATTATTTACAATTTAGGGTATAGTTTTTAGGGTTTATGGTTTATGACCCTTCTAGGATTTAATGTATATACATGGTTTAGGGTACATAGGGTCAATCACAAAGATAATTAAGGATAATTTGAATCATTTAGACCCATTTGGGGTTGTAGAATGTGATTTTGGGTTGTCATTATACCATGGATGTCATGTCATACGTGTAGATTGAGTGAATTAGTCAAATGGGTCAATAAATCATGTGATATAGGCCAAACTAAGCCATATGAACTTAATTATTAGTCTAAATGATGTTAATTTGGGCTAAAATGATTGGTTAAAAGTTTAAATAGTTTATATTTATAGTAAATAGTGTTTATGGACTAGGAACTTTAGAGAGTAGGGCTTAGGGTATAGGTTTTAGGTATATAAAATAAAATCATGATGGTGATTGGGGTAAATTTGATCTCCTTGAATATAGATTTATGAGTAAATAATGTGAATTTGGGATCCATTATCCCCCACATCATCATAAATTAAGCCTATTAAGTCAATTATGGTAATGACTGATGTAATTTTAACCAAGTTCATCCCTATGAACCTATTTTTACTATATATAAAGGGTTTTAATTGGGGATAAATTGATCCTATGGGTTTATGGAGCCTCAATGTAAGGAATTTTATCCATATGATATCAATTGGGGATATAAGTGCTCATCATATTAAAAAAATGTAATTTTTCAATTTTATATGAAATTCAATCCAAAAGAGCCATGCACAAGGAATTAAATTCATATATAATGGAAATTTGGGTTTACTTGGCTCTGATTGCATACCATATTGAACCAATCATGTATTCAGTTCAAGATGATACATAATTAGGGCCAATCAAGGCTTGCTCAAGGAATTGCATCAACATAATTTTAATTAGGGACCTAATTACACATCTTATTTAAATAATTAAGTGTTATCATGAATTTGATATGAAATCATGACCAATTAAACCTTCTATATGAAATTACAGATCCATCTTTAATAATTATCAAGATTCTAATTGTGCACCAAATTCAACTAAAAAAATATAATGGTTAAATATGATCTATGAAATTTAGTCCAAATAAGCCTTGTGTAAGAAATTTCATCCTTCTACTGTCAACATGGAGTTTTATTGGTCCCAAACACATAACATATTAAATCAAAAAAGTATTTAGTTTAACTGAATATGTAATTATGGCCAACCAAGGCTCATGCAAGTAACTAAATACATCTAATGTGAATTACAACTTCATTGGCCTCGATTGTAAACTATATCTAGCTAATCATGCATTTGGTTTTATCTTTTATACGTAATTGGGACCAACTGAGCCCCATGAAAGTAATTTTATCCATATAATGTTCTAGTTGGGTTCCATTAGCCTTGATTTCACACCATATTATTCCAATTGAGTATTTAGGTTTAATATGATATGCAATTAGGGCCACTCAATCCCCAAGCAAGGAATTACATCCATCTAATGTCATTTGAGAATTTAAATACACCATTTTATCAATTGATATTTTTTTCAATACTATACATAGTTGAGGACAACTAAGTCCTATGTACTTAATTTCTTCTATCTAGAATATCAATTGATGCATTTTTCACCCCATGTAATGAATTGTGTCCATCTAATTCATCCAATGTGAATATTTTCCTCTAATTACACATCATATTTAACTAATCAAGTATTTTATTTAGTATAATCTTTACAATTCAGATTAAGTGGTCCCTATGCAAGGAATTCCTTAAATATAATTTCAATTAGGGATTTGATATCATAGGTCATATTAGACAATAATATTAAGACTACTAGCCCTAATGGCTCCTATTTAAGTTTAGGATGTTTAAAATATATAACGCGATCACATTTTTAATGTGATTGCATTATTATATAACATGATCACGTTAGTAATGTGATCAGGTTATTAATTCAATCACAGTATTTGAATTCAAATTCAATTTTTCGCACCTTTTGTCTTGGATTCCTAAACCAAAGGCTTGGACTATCAATGTATAGCCAAATATTGAAAGGTATGAAAATAAACAACAAATTTCAACTTTAATTTGCAAATACACTAAGAATTTCAACTCAAAAATTCAAAAACTTTATACCATCATGATGATCATGCTCTCCTCTTTCCAAAAATATGATTTATATATTTTTTGGACTAATTTAAGGTTTAAAACTAGTTTTATTTTTAACTATGCCTTTTTAGGCCACTACATGTCACAAACATACATTCTATACATGTTCATGTAATATTTGTTTCCTTGATCAAAGTGAAAAATTTATATTTTAACATAGTACACTTAATTATACACACATTAAAAAAAAAAAAAAAATTCCTTTTTCTTGACATAGTTAGGCCTAACTCATGAATGACTATACATTTCTTTGTCAATTTTTAGGATCTAGTTACTTGAAAAAATCATAAAAAAAAGTAATCATTAAAAAAATACAAAAAAATATAGGTGACATGCTACAAGTGTTTATCTAATGTTTCCCTAAAGGGTTTCAAATAATATTAAATTCTACTCAAAAAATGGTGTGCATCATGACCATCGATCTACTATGTTTTCTAGATAAAATTAGAGTCCCTCTTAAAATTTTAGATGTTTGACTTAGTTATACTTAACCATTTTTAAAAACAATTAGTGTCTTGGAAACTAGACTCAAATGTTTACATTTCATGTTTTAACACCATCTTCAAATTTGGAGTGTAGATATCTCAAATTATCTACAGAAGTTCAAACTTCTAAAATTTCAAAAAAATTATCTCCATGGGTAGGCCACTTTTTGTTCCGAAACTTTGTACACTTACCATATTATTAAAAAAAAAAAAAAAATCTCAATTATTTAAAAAAATAAAACTCTATTATTAAAAAAAATTAAACTCTATTATTAAATTTTTTAAAACTCTCTTGATAAAAACTTTCTATTATTAATTTTTTTTAAACTCTATTAATAAAAACTTTCTTAAACTACATTATTAAAAAATTTAACTCTATTATTTAAAAAATTAATCTCTAGTATTTAAAAAATTTAAACTCTCTTATTAAAAAATTTGAAATCTATTATTAAAATAAAATTTAACTCTATTATTAAAAAAACTAAACTCTACTATTAGTTTTTTTTCAAACTCTATTACTAAACATTTTTTAAACTCTTCTATTATTATTATTATTATTATTATTATTATTATTATTATTATTATTATTATTATTATTATTATTATTATTATTATTATTATTATTATTATTATTATTATTATTATTATTATTAACTCTATTATTAAAACTAGTTGATCAAAAAATGCACATTCTTTTTAAAACCAGTTATTAAGTTCCTTACCAAATTTCCCATTGTTGTTATGAAAGCTTGTGCTTTCTATCTCCTACCTATGCTTCATAATATTGTTATGGGAGGATGTCCTATTTGTAGTGACTATGGTTAAATTGTTTAACCAACTTCTAAGTTACTCCATTACCTCATATTCCCCATTCTCCTGAAGCAAAAATACCAGCGTTCAGATTTTATTTCCCTTCTCAAATATCTAGGCTCCTTACATTTCCCTTTAGATTTTTTACTTTTTACATTTTATGTGACTTCATTATATCCCATTATTCCTAGTACACGAGGTCTTTAGGCCCTTTAGGGTATGGATTCTAACTACTTCCCTAAGCACTAGCTTGATATAGTTCTTTTGGAAATGGTTCTTGAGCTGGTTGAGCTGGTTCTTCGTGAATATTATTTAAAATTTATTAGTTCTTTATATAAGTAGGTTCATAGTGCTACTATGGGCAGTAATTTTTCTATGGTTTATGCTTTTTTTTCTATGTCACTTAGAGTGATAACTTGAAATCCACTTTGATACCTTGTCTCTTACTTTTTTAGAATATACATTTATGATGGGTTGGGCATTTGGTTGGGTTCAAAAGTTTCATTAAAATATTTTTTCCATCAGTATCAAAGCTTCTATCCTAAGATCAGGATTTATTTTGTGGTTTCTTCTTTCATTCTACTCTTGGCATCTATGACACCAAAATATTTCTTTTATTATTAACGAACTCTGTTGATATCTTATTAGAGATTAGATTCTAGTGGTTTCTACATTCTTTGGAGGTTTCTTTATTATACATTTCATGCTATAAGATACCTGAGGAGATTTTTTCTTCATTATTTCATTATGGTTTTTTGGCAAGATAGGTCAACACTGCTCACACAGGTATTATCTAGAATTTGAATGACTAAAAGGGCCCTCCTTATTTTTAATCTTAACTATAGTGCTCCCACTAGATCTTTAAACTTGGGTGCTAACCTAAACCCTACACTTTTTTGTCATTGCCAAAAATTCCTTAAGTTATAGCATATCTCCCTTCCAATTATCTATTGGTAGAATCCGAGTAAATTGGTGTCCTTCCTCATGAGAAGCAAATTCTCTCTTGTTTAGCATTTTTTATAAATTTGGTGGTAGTCTTACATTTCTATTGGCTAGAACTATTTGTGGTAGTACTTCTTCTTCATTTGGCTACAACTTTCTTTGGTGGATGTTCCACTATTTTTGGCTACAACTATCTTTGACAGATTTTCCACTATTTATAGAACTCCTCTAGTTTTTCATGTTTCTTCTTTATGGGCATATTCTTAGAATATTCTTTATTGTTTTGTATTTTTTCTTTAAATGAATTTAATTATATTTACTTTTATTTAATTATACTTAATTATTTTTCTTTTGAACATCCTATTTATTTTTCTCTTCTTTTTTCCATGGTTGAGTTTTTCTTTCATGCATTTTAAATTTAGAATTAATGTTGGATTTATCCACTTTATTCTATATTTACTTTTTCATACATGTTATTAACTTTAGAAGAAGCACAATGTTGGAAGGCCACTTAATACTTTTTTTCATGTGGCTCCAAAATGGGTTTTCAAAAAATTTAATAAAAGAGTTAAAAATATTTAAAAATAGAGTTTATAACAAAAAAAAAAAAAAAAAAAAACAACAACGACAGTAATAGAGTTTTTTTTTTTTTTCTAAATGATAGAATTTAAAATAATAATAGTAGAGTTTTACAAAAATTAACAAAAGAGTTTAAATTTTTTAAATAATAGAGTTTAAAAAAAATAATAATAGAGTTTTAAAAAATTAAAAATGGAGTTTTAAAAAAAATTAATAATAGAGTTTTTAAAATATTAATAATAGAGTTTTTTTTTAAATTAATAATAAAATTTAAATTATTTTTAATAATAGAGTTTTAAAAAATTTAATAAAAGATTTTAATTTTTTTTTAATAATAGAGATTTCAGAAATTAAAACTAGAGTTTTAAAAAAATTAATCATTGATTTTAAAAAAATTCATAATAGAGTTTTAAAAAATTAATAATAGAGTTTAAATTTTTTTTAATAATAGACTTTAAAAAAAAATTAATAATAGAGTTTTTAAAAAAATTAATAATAGAGTTTAAACAAAATTAATAACAGAGTTTAAACAAAATTATTTTTTTTTAATAACAAAGTTTTAAGAATTTAATAATAGAGTTTTAAAAAATTCAATAATAGAGTTTTTTTTTTTTTAAAAAAAATTAAATAGAGCTTAAAACATTTACGAATAGTTTTTGTTTTTGTTTTTTTTTAATAAATAGAGTTAAAAAAATTAATAATAAAGTTTTAATAATAATAATAATAATAATAATAATAATAATAATAATAATAATAATAATAATAATAATAATAATAATAATAATAATAATAATAATAATAATAGAGTTTTAAAATATTTGAAAAATAGAGTTGAAAAAAAAAAATTAATAATAGAGTTTAAAAAAAATTAATAACATAATTTTTAAAAACTTTATAATAGAGTTTAATATTTTTTTAACAATAGATTTTTTTAAAAAATTAATAATAGATTTTTTTTTTTCTTTTTTAATAATAGAGTTTTAAAAAATTGAATAATAGAGTTTTCTAAAATTGAATATTAAAGTTTAAAAGTTGATAATCGAGTTTAAAATATTTAATAATAAAGATTTTTAAAAAATAAATAATAGAGTTTAAAAACAATAATAATAGAGTTTAACAAAAATTAATACTACAGTTTAAAAAAAAATTTAATAATAGATTAGAAAAAAAAAATAATAGAGTTTTCAAAAAAATAATAATAAAGTATAATTTTTTTTTAATAATAGAATTTTAATTTTTTTTAATAATAGAGTTTTAAAACAAATTATAATAGAGTCTTAAAAAAAATTAATAATAGAGTTTGTATATATATATATATAGAGATATATATATATATATATATATTAATTTTTTTTAATAATATAGTTTATAAAAAAATTAGTAATAGATTTTAAAAAACACTATAATAGATTTTTTTAAAAATGTTAACAATATAGTTTAAAATATTTTTTAATAATAGATTTTTTAAAAACTTAATAATAGAGTTTAATTTTTTTTAAATAATAGAGTTTTGAAAAAATTAATAATATAGTTTTAAAAAAAAATTAATAATAGAATTTTAAAAAATTCTAATAATCAAGTTTTTTAATAATAATAATAATAATAATAATAATAATAATAATAATAATAATAATAATAATAATAATAATAATAATACAGCGTTAAGAAAATTAATATTAGAGTTTTAAAAAAATTAATAATAGAGTTTTAAAAAATTAATAACAGAGTTTAAGAAAAAAAAATTATAATAATGTTTTCAAAAATTAAAAAAGATTGATAATAGAGTTTTTTTTTTTTTAAGATAGTATAGTTTAAAAAAATTAATAATAGAGTGAAATTTTTTTTAATAATACAGTTTAAATTTTTTTTAATAATAGAGTTTAATTTTTTTTAATAATAGAGTGTAATTTTTTTTTAAAATGGAGTTTTTTAAAAATTAGTTTTTTTTTAATAATAGAGTTTTAAAAAAATTATTAAAAGTGTTTTTAAAAAAATAGAAATTGAAAATAATAATAATAGAATTTAAAAATAAATAATAATATAGTTTTAAAAATTTAATAATAGAGTTTTAAAAAAAATTAATAATATAGATTTAAACATATTTATAATAGAGTTTATAATAATAATAATAATAATAATAATAATAATAATAATAATAATAATAATAATAATAATAATAATAATAATAATAATAATAATAATAATAATAATAATAATAATAGAGTTTTAAAAGAATTAATAATAGAGTTTTAAAAAATGTTCATAGTAGAGTATTAAAAAAAATAATAGTAGATTTTTTTTTAAAATTAATAATAGAGTTTAAGAAAAATTAATAATAGATTTTTTTAAAAAATTAATAAAAGAGATATTTTTTTTGAATAATAGAGTTTGAATTTGTTTTTAATAATATAGTTAAGAAAATTAATAATAGATTTTTAAAATAATAATAATAATAATAATAATAATAATAATAATAATAATAATAATAATAATAATAATAATAATAATAATAATAATAATAATAATAATAATAATAATAATAGTAGTTTAAACAAAATTAATAAAAGAGTTTATTTTTTTTTTAAATAATAGAGTTTAAATTTATTTTTAATAAGTAGAGTTTATTTATTTATTTTAATAATAGAGTTTAAAATATGTTTAATAATAGAGTTTAATTTTTTATTAATAGTCTTAAATTTATTTATTTATTTTTAATAATAGAGTTTTAAAAAATTTAATAATAGAGTTTTAAAAAAAATAATAATATAGTTTTAAATATATTTATAATAGAGTTTTAAAAAATATTAATAAAAATTGAGTTTTAAAAGAATTAGTAATAGAGTTTAAAAAAAAATTTATAGTAGAGTTTAAAAAAAATTAATAATCGAGTTTTTTAAAAAATTAATAATAGAGTTTAACAAAAATTAATAATAGATTTTTGAAAAAAATTAATAAAAGAGATATATTTTTTTGAATAATAGAGTTTGAATTTATTTTTAATAATATAGTTAATAAAATTAATAATAGATTTTTAAAAAAATAATAATAATTGCATTTTTTTACATACACATAGTCAACTTTGCACCTTATAAATTTGACTATACACACTTCTATATCTTAAAATTAAGTTCATTATATTCTCCATGGAGTCCTCTTCATCTTTTTTTATATCATGAGCAAATTCATCTTGGATCAAAAGTTACGGTCCAAAAACCATAGACTGGTTTATCCCTTGTTAAATTGAAATATTTAAATGTAAATGGTCAAAATTAAACTTTGACTACTTTGCTTGCATCTCATCTCCTCCCTACTCAGATCAATTACACGTCATTGATCTTTTCTAAACTTTAATGTATAGGCACTAATGTTTAAATGTTAAACCTTGATCACTTTGACCTTATCTCGTGCAATCTTGTAATGTTGAATCATCATGCACTATCAATGTCATGTATGTAGATTGGTATTTAACAATGATAAATGGATGTCACTTTGACCTCTTGACTTTAATACATATCATTGATCTCTATTTGTATGTTCTCTTGCTCATTATTGATCCTTGGAAGAATCTCAATCTTTATCTCTCGTCAGTGTTAAACATTGAACACTAAGCTTACATCTAATTGCTTCCTAACTTATTGAAGCAACATGCACCATCAATGTCACTCAAACTTTAACTTGTGAAAATATGACTAAATATGGGAACCTTATTTATTTACCTAGAAGGCTAACTTTACACAATCATATCTTTTAACTCGCTCCGTTTCATGTTCTCAAATTTGGATCATATGATCTCTTCACATAGGATAATCCAACCATATATCAAACTACTCCTAAAACATTTTCATGTGTGAGATATAATTCCATTAAAATTCCTTATAAAATATTCTATCATAGAACCAACTATGCTTAGAACATGCCTATGAGGCTAACTTTTCTCTTGCATAAATTTCATTACACTTAGTCATAAGATCTAAAATTTAGCACATAAGATCCTCTCACACAGGTGATTCCATCCATATATCAAGATACTCCTAAAACCTTCACATTTTTGAGATATTATGTCAACAAACTAATTACTTGGATCTATTTGAACATAGAAAACACTATCAAAATGCATGGGATCCCAACTTTATACATACATATATTTTGTTATGCTATATCACATGACCTAAAATTTGATGCATAGGAATTAAGCATAAAATTGAACAAACCCATATGATCAAATTCTCCTTAAACATCTACACATGTGATATATTCCAACATCAAACTACTTATTTAGCTCTTTTTACCTTATTATAAATTAGGCTATGCGAAAATACTATCAAACTACTTGGGAGCCCAACTTTATCCTTGCATATATTTTGATGCACATTGGCGCATGATATAAAATTGAGTGAAAATAAATTAGGGACTAATTTTATCAAAACTATATGATCAACTCCCCTTGACTCATTCCCATCTGGCAATGGTGATGTCATCAAACTACATACTCAATTTTTTTACCACTAGACTCAAAGTGTCTAGATGAAAACTATGGACAACCAAATGAATTACACTCATGAAAAAAAGTAATAAAATATTATAAAATATCTTAGGGACCTTTTTTACATGCTCAATACTCCATACTTATTATTTAAAACCTCTAACCATGAGAAAATAGAATATCAACCAATCATACTTCAAGCATACTAGGACAAGCACATTGCACACTTTATCATTATCACATGAGTATCAAGGTACTTCATCCACTCACCAAGACACATCCATGATATCACCATGACATCATTGATAACTCCCCAATAATCTCCCCCTTTATCATTTATGTCAACAACCATCCTATATATCAATATATAGCTCACTTTCTCTCTTCAAGCACTCTCACAACAAGAAAATTCTCCCCCTTGGACACAACGAAAAAGTGAGCACAATCTAATATTAAGGACCTAAAAATACCATAAAAATGAGATTACCGTCTTATAAATATGATACAAACTCCCCCTTAACTTGATCCTACCTCTTCTTGCTTTGACAAACATCCTCTTGCTCCATGCCAACACTCTCTTCAACCAAGCACTATAGTCAATGAAGAAGGAACACACAAAACCATTGAAATATGATGGAACTTACCAAGAAATATCTAGGAGGGACTCCGCCTAATATTTATAATCCATTTCATCACATAAGCATCTTCAGATCTCCATACACTATGAAGAACCTCCACATATGCACTAAACCAACTTGAGAACTCACCTTGAAAAAATAATGCCTTGATCTTTTAGATAATTTGATCAAAAAACACTCTTCTTCATACTAGGCCTATCTAGCCTCCTTGTAGACCTATCTAAAATTTGTAAATCCCACAATTTTTAGGACACACAGCTTTAAGACCTAAAACTTCATATGTATAGAAATATTATACTCCCCATCAATCATACCAATTTTCATCACTAGGATTATCTTCTACAACATACTTCCTTCATAAACCTACTAGCCAATTAGCCCTCCATATTGACAAAAACTTGAATAACTTGAGAACCAAAAACCTTCAAATATATATTAAGCTTGACATGAAAACACATTTTACCCATTTAATAAATTAAGAAGACTTACACCTCAATTCATAAGGAAAACTACTTTTCTAACATAGCCCAAAACCCTAGAATCTTAAAATAAACAAAGTTAACAAACCTCCTTCTAGTTAATACACACATATGAAAATTATTGCACACCTAGAGACACATATCACACATTTATAGACAAATATTTGATCTTCCACACCATTGGGAAAATATACTTCTGTATAACCCATTTTAGGTCTACTTGCCCTTAAGCCAAAAACTAACAAATCTGAGAGTACTCAAAAACTTCCAATTGGCACAAACATACATTCAGACCACAAAAACACCTTGAGACCATCACAAAAAAGTGTATAGACCTTTTAGAGCATCAAAATTTTCTTGTAATTTCCATCAATCTGAGTAAGCCACTCAAAACCACCTATTTTGACTCTGTACTACAGCTTCTTCACAAACCAATGGATAAAAATCATGAAGTTATTACTCCCCTTTAACCAATGACATTTTAATATAAACACAAGTCTCTATACATATTTACATTATGTTCTTCAACCCAAAAACTTGCTTCTCCATAAGAAATATGTCTTATAAGAATCATAGGTAGAGACACCCTATTTCGTAATGTCCTAGAACAATGTGAAACAAGGAGTTACCCATAAATCTTCATATTCCTTCTCCTCTTTGGTCGTATAATGCTTATAGTTTTTCTTATTCTTCTTAGTCTTGAGAGAAGAAACATGCTCAACCACTATAGCATTCTCCTTTTTCTTATAGAATTGGATTGACAATACATGGAGATAACAAAGAATCATGATATACCTTTTCAATTAAATAATCCTCCTTGTTGTTTGGAACTTCATCATCAGGCATATATAATTGATGTTCTTTACATGATACATTCTCAACAATAACATGATGTTCATTTGGATCCATACATACGTCAGGACTAGCCTCAACTAATATTTTGGTCTTCTCCTTGAGCTTGATCTCTTCATTCTCAACATGAACATATAATGAGACAGCTTTGCATTTTTTAACTTTTGAAGCATTATCCACCATATCAAACAAATTACTTGGACCTAAATTCTTATCATGACTCACACTTGCCACCTTTGGCTTCCATGTATTATCATGCCTTCTTTCTTACACTCTAAGAGCCTGATTGAACTCATTTTGACTTGATGGCCTTTGTTTATAAAATTTAGTAATGTGACCTCTCTATTCATAATTTTAACATACCATACTTTTTTATGGAAACATACTTTTTCTTACTGTGTTTGTACAAAAAATTTCCATATGTCCTTTGTCATGACAAACAAAAATACCTCCCATTTTTGAAGAGGACTCACCTTGTCTAATCTTATGTGGACAATGGTTTTCAAAGTTTCCCACATCAAGATAGTTGAATCACATAATTTTCCTTACTCCTTTTAACTGATGACCCCCATCATAGTCCCATGCAAACTCATTTTTAACAAGTCTCGTGCATTCTCTATCCCTATGACCAAATTGATTACATGTGTAATAATAACCATTGAATCTTTCATACCTCATGGTATTAGGTTGTTTGATCTGACTTATATTTCATTTTTTTAGCACCTTCTATCCTTATTTGATGATTTATATTTAGAGTATGATTGTCCTTATTCACAGTAGTCTTCATCTTGTCTTGATTTGCATTCTTTTTTTTTTCTTCATATCTAATACTATTTCTATCACTATCATGATTTTAACCACTTATAATATTGTCTAGATCACATGAGCTCTTTTCAAATCTCACAAATATCTTCACCTTACTAGCATATCTCTCTAGCTCATATTTGAAAGACACAATCTCATAAGCATACCTTGAGCATTCTTCTTCTTTGACTCTTAGACTTGCAGACATAGATTCCAACTTAGAATTAAGAAACATGATAACACCTTCATGCTCTCTAGAGTCTTCAACTAATCTTGCCTCAAATACATTGAATTAACCCTCATATTCCATGAGTTTAGATTTCATCTTCTTATTGATATTATTCTCAATCTTTACTTATTCAAGAGCATTCATCAATACAGTCTCACATTCTACCTCATCTTTATCATCATTTGAATCACTCCAATTAGACTCCTTCTAATGTGAGTAACTTCCTTCTTCAACCCTAAATAAGGATTCATCTTTATTAGGATCATCATCTTCATGATCATATTCTGAGTCACTATCTTCAATCTCATTTTAAGAGCTACTATCTTCTTTAGTGTAGAGACTCTTCTTGTTCTTGAAGGACTTCTTGTTGTTGTTATACTTTCTAAATTCTTTCTTCATGTATGTCTTCTTGTTTTCATATTGACCTTCACCATCATTATTTTTATGCTTATGTGGTAAATTATGATCAAAATGTCATATATCTCCATAATTAAAACATTTGAAGGGTAGTTTACCCTTATACTTCCCTGAGCCTGTGTTCAATTTCCTAGTAATCAAAGTAATTAGCTTATCATAATCAATATCAGATATGTCATCCTCTTTAGATTTATTACCTTGGAACTTATTCATAGGCTTCATCTCTATCTTAAATGTTGCATCCTTCTTTGGTGGTCTATTATCATTTATTCTCATCTCATAGGTAGTAAGGGTGCAATGTAATTGATCCATCTTCAATTGAGTAAGATCATGACTTTATTTTATAGTAGATACATTTGGATCATACTTGAGAGATAGAGACCTTAATAAATTTTTGACTAGAATAGCCTATTAAAAATTCTCTCCAAGACCTTTGATGATGTTCACAGTCTCATCAAATCTCTATTAAAAGGATGCCATAGAATCTTCTTCCTTTATCTTGAGAATTTCAAATTACTTTCTATGAGTCTACAATTTAGAAATATTGACCTTTGAATCTCCTTAAAAAATAATCTACATTTTTTACCATATCTCTTTATAATATTTATAGTAGATTACTTTCGTGTATCTAGTCTCTAAAGGACCATAAATGATGGCATTCATTTCCTTATAATTATTCTCAAACAACTTCCTGTATGTAGAACTAGATGGAGGAGTAGTAGGATCAACATCAAACCTTAGGGGCATAATATATGTCCTCATCCTTTCACTCCAAAAATCATATTTGGATCCATTTAACATCAGTGTTTTCTTAGTATAGAAGTCTCCTTGATGACTACCCATATTGTACCTTAGATCACCTTCAATCTATTAAGCATTTACTAAAGGACCTACTCTGATACCAATTTTCAGAGGCACAATCATTGAGAGTATTGAGTGAATCATTGAACCCAAATAATATAACTTTAATTCTAATATTTGTATACACTTAATCAGTTACCACAAGAATTCATGAAGCATATACATCATTCATAGTAGTGAGTAAGAGAGGCAATGCAAGATCAATCACATAACACATGACATATGTTGGAAACCCTCTTGGGTAATAAAACCCACTAGAAATTAAAATTGGACTAATATCCTATAATAAAAATAGATAATTTATACAATTTAAAAATGATAAGCAACTACCATTCCTAATTTTAGTGACTACAATCCCACAAGGAGCTACCACACTTGTCTAGTTGAGTTATAATAATAACTAGACTTTTAAAAAGTTTTATCTTTCAAAGAATATACCCCCACATTAGATGATGATATTATAAAACAACATATATGAACATAAACCTTTTTACTAATGTCTTCAACACCTGATGATAGACTTCGAATTATCACTCTTCACCTTTACTCATACTCAAACAACAAGAACATTATTCTACAAATAGATTTATGACCAATAGGTCATATAAATAGTCCTAAATCTCTTCTAATATTAAAATCATAAATATTTCACTTTATCCCTCCTTCAATTGACAATCTACACACACACGCCTCTCTCAAATCTCTCCTTAGTCTCTCACTCACTCGTCTAGAAATCACCATCTTTAATTTTACTATTTATAGATCATTTATGATCAACACCATATTGGTCAGCCATTAAGAATTAATTAACCCTTAAGGCATATATTTCATTGAGATATAACTCAAAACAATCTTCATAGGTCATCCATAGCATCTATGGGTCACCCTTAAGCAACTACACCTTTTAATAAAGCCCTTGTAGCTCTTATAGATCTCATGGAAACCTATTCACCCATTTAGAAATTCATCAATAAAAAAACACAATACCAATTTCAAATAAATTATTCCACTCATTATTTCACATTTGACATCTTTAAATGATCATATTCATCTTTTCTCACCTCTGCATATGCTCAAACAACTCAAACACTGACCTAGTGTATGGGAATAATATGAACAAAAACACAATCTAATTGCTATGTATTTTTTATACTCAATATATATTTATCACACCTCAAAAAACCACATATATCATCCTTATTGAGTCTAAAACACTCCCCAATAGTTAATTCATTACGAAATATTGAAATAACATCAAAACAGGCTCAATTTCCCTTCTCAGGTTACTTGCAGAACATGCACAAACACATAGTTAACTTTATACCTTCATAAATATTACTATAAATACTTATATATATTTAAATTAGTTTAATTATATGAAACATGGAGTCCTCTTCATCTTTGATTTTTATAGCATGAGTAAATTCATCCTTGATCAAAAGTTATGGCCCAAAAACCAAAGACTAGTTTCTCCCTTGTTAAATTCAAATATTAAAATGTAAATTGTAATAATTAAACTTAGAAAACTTTGCTCACATCTCATATCCTCACTTCTCATATCAATTATTTACCATTTATCTTGTCCAAAATTTAATGCATAGGCACTAATGCTCAAACATTAAACCTCAGTCACTTTGACCTCATCTCATGTAATCTTGCAATGTTGACTCATCACACACTGTCGATCTCCTATACATATTTTGCTATTTAAAATGATAAAAAACTATTAATTTGATGTATTTAATTTAATACACACCATTTATATCTATTTTTATGGTCTCACACTCACTGTTGATCTTTGGAAGAAGCTTGATCTTTATCTTTGCTTAACATTAAACATTGAACACTGAGATTGCATCTTCTTGCTTCCTGAGTTCTTGGAGTAAAATGCACTATCATGTTTCTCAAACTTTAACTTGTGAAAATTTGACCAAGTATGGTAACCTTACTTATCTTCTTATAAGGATAACTTTTCACAATCATATCTTCTACCTCACTCACTCGCATGTTCTCAAATTTGGACCATATGATCTTCTCACATAGGAGAACCCAACCATGTATCAAACTAATTATAAAACCTTCACCTATGTGATATATAATTCCTTTAAAATTCCTTCCCAAAATATTTTATCATAGATCCAAAAATTCTTAGAACATCCCTATGAGGCTAACTTTGCTCTTGCATAACTTTCATTTCACTTAGTCACATGATCTAAAATTTAGTGCATAAGATCCTCTCACATAGGGATTTCATCCATATATCAATTTGATCCTGAAACCTTCACATGTGTGAGATACGATGTCAACAAACTATTTACTTGGCTCTATTTGAACATAGAAAACACTGTCAAAATGCTTAGGATCCTAACTTTGTAAATGCATATCTTTTGTCATGCTACATCACATGACCTAAAATTTAGCACATAAGAACTAGGCATAAAAATAAACAAACCCATATGATCACCGTATCCTTAAAAATCCATAGATGTAATATATGCCTCCATAAAAATAATTACTTGTCTCTTTCTATCTAATTGTAAATTTTTCTAAGTATGGGAAAATATAATCAAACTACTGAGAGCCCAACTTTGCCCTTGCATATTTTTTGGCATGATTCAGTGCATGATCTAAAACTTAGTAAAAATAAAATAGTGTCTAATGTGATCATAAACATATTACCAACTCTCCTTTACCCATTCCCATGTGTAAATCCTAACATCATCAAATGACCTACTTAGATTTTCTACCACTGGACTCAAAGTGTCTAGATGAAAACTATGGACAACAAATAAATTTCACTCATGCACACAAGTAGTCAAACATTATAAAAATATTTAGAGACATTTTTCACATGATTAATACTCCATACTCATCCATGAACATATCTAACCATGTGAAAATAGAATATCAACTAATCATACTTTAAGTATATTAGGACAAGCACATTGCACACTTTGTCATTGTCACATAGACTATCAAAGCACTTCATCCACTCACTAGGACACCTCCATGACATCATTATGGCGTCATTGACAACTCTATAATAGTTAATGTGTTTTTTCCTCAATTATTACAATTCAAAACTATGTTAATCCATTTAAAATTGTGATAAGATGGAATTGCTTCTAGTTCTTACCAGTTGCTACTCTAAGTGAAGGTTAGGAATGGCAATATGCCTAAAAGGTTACCCTATGATATGATAATAAAAGATAAGGTAATATTGGATGGTTCTCATGTTGAGAAAATATGGGAGGGCTATGTGGCCTAAATATCTATAAGAATTCCTCATTACTATCGTATTATCTTGTGAATCCATTCCAAGCATGGTTGGGAACGTACGAACATATACTGAGTAATGTCAGAAATGTTTCCTAATGCTTTTCCCAATACAAGATGGGTTGTGAACATGGTATAGATTACATGTAAGGGTGTTTATTATGGCTGACCCAACATCAATGAGCTTGAGAGCTTTCCACCACCTACTTTATGGGTGTAATAGCTGATGATATAGCTAATACATAAATGTGTGTATACATGAGTATATCCACCTACTAGGTCTGATAGCTGACGTGTTGACTTGATTTTATCTATGTAACATTATTTTGATGGAATTATGATTTTCCATGATGACTATGCTCTTTTCCTTTACCTTAGTTGGGTTAACCCTTCCTAATTTTGGTTTCATTCGGGCAAGCCTCACTTGTTGACCATAGGCTTATATGGGTGGGTCAATGGGAGATAAGTGACAAACAATTCACTCTTAGAATAAAAGGGAATAGTTCTTACTATATTTTGATGGTTTATGTGGGCATTCCATCACTATATTATTCAAACATTATAACCCTAGGAGGACCAAGGGTTTGACTCTAACCTGAAAGGTTTGATGGGTACGAGGAGTTGGTCTGCATGAGTGAATTAGTCAAGCTTAAATTTTATTCTATCAAAGGAATGTCTTCAGACTTAGGAAGATATAAAGTATGGATGGTGGTGATAACCATTTCTATCCTTATAGGTAAAATTTTCATAGGTTATTTCTTAGTAACCACATATCTAGTGGAGAGTTTTTGCAAGAGTGTAATGATGGTGGAATTAAGAAACTAGATTGCCCTTGTAAGTTGCATGGGAATATGTGGAGTAACGATGTCTCCATGGATTTGAGTTTCTATTCGTTGAGAAATGATTATTTCAATCAATTTTACTTATAGTAAGCCAAGATGGTAAACTCTTATGAATATATGTTGAATTGTTATGTGTATGTGACTTTTTTTGTCATAGTTGTGTGTTTATATTAGTTTAGTTGACAACTTGTGCCAAGATAGAGATATAAAACATAAATATCCTTGTAAGTCATTTTTATATTATCTATGGTTTGATAGGAACCTCAAAGGTTTGCTTCTTGCATCTTTCTTATTTTATTATCACTCATCATGGATGAACTGTGATGTTCTTACATGGCCTATGTGTTACTACACCTGATGGTTTCAACAAGCAAATTAATTTTTAAAATTGTATTTAATTATTTGAGACATTAATTTATTCCAAGTAATGGATGTATAAGCTAAGTTTGGAATGGGTTTTAGTTTGGAAACTCAATTATGGTTGGGCAATTTGTGACCATGGTAACCTGGAAGTGGGTAAGTATTATGCATCATAATACAAAAGTATAAAATTATATATATATATTTATAAAAAAATTGGCTTGGGTTTGTTATGTGCATTTATCCCTTTAAGTGAGGGATGGATCTTGTATTTTTATCACTCTAGAGGCTAGAAGCTATGGAGTGTGTAATTATGTATTTTGATTTTATGTTGTAGTTATTGATCATGGATATCTATTAATCCCATAAGAAGGATATGATGCCCCTATTTATGCTTCAAGTCTATATGATGATTAATTGATTTTGTATTGAGTTTGGCATCCATGAAGATGTCATGATGCTCATGGGTATATATATACTTTAAATCCATGAGGAGTCTTTTATGATTGTAGCTATATTATGATTATGGAAATTATGATTTCCATGTGATGATGTAATATTCACCTAGATTATTGGATGAGTGCATCCTTTCCTAAGTTTTGGTTATGTGAAAATAAGCATTTTTATTCAACCTTTGACTTGTTGACATGAGTCAATTAGAAGGATAGTGATAGAGCTTGTTGTTGGAATTATGAAACCATATTCAATGATCATAGGTGGCTTGTATGGGTGGGCCATTTTATTATGATTGAGATATAATACTTTTGAGAGGTCCAAGGATGTATATTAATCTTGGAGGGCCTAGAGGATGAATGTGACTAATGTTTTTGGGTAAATTGGAGTGTTTTTTGGATCTCATATCATTATCGTGAGCATGAGCCATCTATCCATGATGGAAATTTTTCTAAAACTCAAGGAGATATATTTTGTGGGCTATGTTGGAATGCACCTTCCTTGAAGGAAAATATTTATGGACTTGAGATCCCTAAAATTGAGCATGATGTTACATGTTTAGTATTTTATGTCATCTTGGATGACATAAGATGAACATCAGATAGACTAATGAGGATAATCGACCCTTGTATTTCAATTTTTAGTGTGTATAAATGTTGTGATATGGAATATCTTGGAAAAATATACCAACCTATTGACCCACATGTGTGTCATAATAATTAATTTCCATTTAGTGCATTTAAATTATTTTTTGATATGTAAACATTTTTACATCTTGTTGGTTACGTTAACCATGTAAACTTATAAAATCTGATTTTGTATGAACATATTTAGTTTATAAACCCCATATTACCTTGAATATCTATATTATTTATGTATATTATTGGGTGTTGTGATGTGATCATGTACCATCTTATGATGTAATTTTTATTCTTGAATCAACCTCTTTTATTGAAAATCTACCAAGATATAAGAATTTTGTTGTTTAGTGTGATCCTATATCACTACTCTAGAATTAAATTGTGATACAAGTAGGAGGTTTAGGGTGAAGATAAAATTATATCTGAGATTATTATACCTATTTCAAGCTAGGGAGGAGAGTCTCACATTGGCCAATAACCTACTTCTCCCCTTTTCACAAAGTAGCCACTTCATTCATTTAGGTATTACATCATTAGTGACATAGGAGAGCCATGTGATATTTATGCATAATGGTTATCTCTTGGATTGAGTATTCCTTCAACCACCTTTTTGAGGTTGTTATACAAACAACCTTGTGAAATTTGTCTATGTAGCCTTATAAAAGCATTATTTGGTCCTAAAATTTGGACTTTTATGAAAAATTAGAAAGACTAAACTTGTTGAGATGCAAGTACTTGTTGACTTATAAATTAAAGTATTCTATTCTTAAAGTAATGTTTTAATTACCTAAAATTAATGTTTTGGTATGAATATTTTAAGTTTACTAACATTTGTTGACTAGTAAGTACAACCATGTTTTGTATAAGGTATTATTGTATCTACCTAAAACTGTTTATTAGAAATATATATTTCTAGTTGTTAAAACATGGCAAAATGCATGTTGATTTTATGCTCATGAGGAGTAATGTTAAGTACTGATCAGGTAGATTTTATTACTTTTATGTACTTTGTTATGATTTCAAGAGGCAAATGCAGTGAGATGGTGGGATTGTAATCCATATAACCATCATGTGAGCTCACAACATTACAATCATGTGAAAAAACTTTGGGTTGCATGTGAATTCTGGTATGGATTCTCTAATGTTTAGAGTGGTTGGTGTACGATGTTGCACTAGACCACAAATGATAAATGTTGAAAGATAAGTAACCATGATTTGATGGATCTATGTTTTTATTGACATTTTTTTATGAATGTTACCAAGAAAGTATGCATGCACCACACGTGTGGTGGGGACCATAGTAGTATAGTTGTTTTTTAATTTTCATTATATAATAAATTAAATAGGTATACGTGAATCATACTTTAGGTGGTGGAAATTCACATACTTATATAAATGTTATATTATTCAGCATTTTGTAGAATGATATAAAATAATACACATACACACACACACACACATACATACATACATACATACATATATATATCTATATATATATATATATATATATATATATATATATATATATAGAGAGAGAGAGAGAGAGAGAGAGAGAGACTTGTATAACATAAATGTTATGGAAGACAACACCTTAATTCCAAGGATTTTGTAAATATATGTTGGATTGCTTTTGGGTAACTACTATTGAAGTTTATGATTTTGTGATAACAATTCTTTATAATGAGTAAAATTTTGCTAAAAATTACCATTTTTATTTAAATTTTGGTTATATCTGTTAAAGGTACTATCACTAAGAGGGGGGTGAATTAGTGAACCCAAATACTCCAACTTCAATTTAAATCCTTACAAACTCTTAACCTATTACCACAATCATGCATGAAGCATACACATCATCCACAACAATGAAAAAGAGAGATAATGCAAGATCAAGAACATAAAACATGACATATGTGGGAAACCCTTTTGGGGGATAAAACCTACTAAAACCTATGATTGAACTACTATCCTATAAGAACAAGAACTAATTTAGACTAGATATAACTTATCAAGGAACTATCCTCCCTTATTTAGTGAAACTACAATCCCACAAGGTGCTACAACACCTATTTATCTGAGCTAAAATAACAACTAGACCTTTAGGAAGTTTCACCTACCAAGGAGGATGAAACCCCCCTTGATGTTGAGCTACCACAACAGCATGTATGAACACATCCACCTTTGGATTGATGTCTATAACACCTAATGATGGACCTATGATTATCACTCTTCAACTTTTCTCACAATCAATTTACAAGAGCACTATTTTTCTAATAAAATTATGACCTACAAGTCATATAAATAGTCCTCAATGTGTTATTCCTTTCAACTCATCCACTAGGCACCCACCCTTTCTTTTGCATCATAACACTATGCTCTAAAATGCACATTCCATATATATGTCGCTCTCCAAGTCTAGAAACCATCATATTTGGTTTTATTATTTATAAATGATACATGATAATCAACACCTTGGTTGGCCATTAGGCATGCCATAACTCTTAAGGCATCTATCTTACAAAGACATAGCTCAATACAATCTTCACAGGTCATCCATAGCATCTATGGGTCATATTAATGCTGAAAATCACACTTTCAAATAATCAACTCTTTTGCCTATCATGAACATCAAGTTAAAATCTTAGCAGTCTAATTGTAGTGGTTATAAAGGTTCATCTAAGATCCTAAAGACATGAGTGGGTTTTTATTATAAATTCTAGGAAATAATCAACAAGTTATCAAGATAACTTATCCTATTATAACAATTAGAAATCTATTTATTGAATCAAGAATCATTTAAGATATGAATCTATAATCTATTCTATCTAACAAATAAAACCTATGAATTAGATAGTCTCTTGTAGAATAGAAATCTTATTTTATAATATATGTATATTAAAATGATACTTTCACTTCTTGCTTGCCATGATTTTGTATTAACTCTTAAAAATATCAAAACAAAAGATAAATATCAACGAATAGAGAGAAATATAAACACATAATCAGAGAACAAACAAAATATAAACAACTAATGATAAAGCAAACACTTAAAAAAAGTAAATAATTAAAACTATAACAGAAAGAGAAATAACTAAAATAGAAAAAGAACGAAGAAAATGATCTAATCTAAATAGAAAAGGAAATAAAACATGAAAATATACTAAGGAAATGTTCTAGGAATAAGATAACCTCTAATAATAAATGAAACTAATGCAAGGGATAAACTAAAACATCTAAAATAAGAGAAACTAGAGGAACTATCTAAGAAAGTATTCCAAAGAAAATGACTAAAGATATACCAAGACTAAAAGATTAAATAGGATGGAATATCAATTATAAAACTTAAGAAATAAAGAGAAATGATCAATCTAAATACAAACCTATAGCATATTATATTAATAAAACTAATGATTTAGAAAGAAAACTAGAGTTAAATTGAGAAACAATTTACTAAACAAGAAAAGCAATCTAGTAAAATACTTATCAAAATAAAGATAAAAAGAATATAAAGACCAAACTGAATCTAAGATAAAATAGATTAAGAAATATTTAAGAAACTATAATATAAAAACAAAACAAATCAAAGCAATAAATAAGTTAAAATCTATATGAAGTAAAACTAGATAAGTTGAGCCAAGGATATAAGAAAATCAAAATGAGATATTAAATTAAAGTAGACTGAATAGAAATGATCTAAATATTAAAAATCAATCTATTACAAATCAAAATAAATAATAACATAATAAAATTTATAATTATCTAAGATAAAGTAAATAACTAGTCAAAGAACTGAAGAACATAAAAAACTAAACTAATTAGAGCATAAAAGACTATAAATTAAAATAATATCTAAGATAAATGAAACTATATTTAGAATAAATTTGAAAGAGCTATTTTTATTAAAATTAGAGTCAAATAATTACAAAAGATGTGTGAGTCTCAAAATGAGAGCCATCTTAACAAAAAAAGATAAATTTTAATGAGAAAACAAACATCTTTTCTCTATAAAAATTTGAATGACAACTTTGTATCAACATAGATCAATGAGATGTTGTGGAAAAGTGAAATGATCATCATTATTTAGGATGAATACTTGAAAATTGAACATAAGACTAAAAATATCAATCATCAAAAGATATTAAAGTTAGCAAACTTTAGATAATCAATAATAGATGATAAATATAACTAGATATATCTATGTTGCATAAGTGATTACTCAACCATCAGATAAAGTACCATTGGGTCTATCTGCACAAGTTGTATTATCTCAGAGAAGTTGCATAGAAAGAAGATATAAATGATGAAATTCAAAAAAAAATTAAATCTCCAATCCCTGTTGTGCTTCTATATTCAAATGAATGCTTGATCTCTTCTTATACCCTCAACTTAGTTGTGAAATAAGTTATAACTAACTTTAGTTATTTATTAATTAATGTTAACTAATTAATTTTTAACAAAGTCAATTAATTAACTAAATTTAGTTAGGATATATTTAATTATGAATTAAAATTTCTGAATTTGATCAAGAATATTTAAAATAATAGACTTGGGGTACTAAATTTTAACAGGTGGGGACCCATATTAACGAATAATAAAGTAGAATACACATTAATCATAAAATAATAAATCAGAAATTAATAAGTTATAATTATGTTTAAATCATAAAAAAAATTAATCTTAAGCATAAATAATTATATAAAAAATTCAAAATCACTAAATTTCTCAGTATTGCCAAAATTTATCAAGTTTGAAATATCAAAGTGTCAAGCTAGAGTATCAAGTTTTGCATGAAAAAGTTTAACACTTAAATATAAAATTATATTTTAGATAACTAATATTCATCCAAAGTTGATATCAATTCAATAACTTGTGTATCTAGTTATGAGGACAAATGTTTTACTCCATCTCAATTGTAGGGAATGGCAACAATCTAGTCCCCGAGTCAGATGTGTTATCATCAACTTCTAGTTTTATTATTTTTATCAACCTGACTTCTCTAGGTGTTTCAAGTTTGGTTATTCTTACAATATTATTCTTCTCATTAGTCTAAACTAGAACATTTATATTTTTCCTTCTATTAACATATCCCTGACCTCCCAAACTCCACCTTTCAGACCCCAAAAGGGCTCACTATGGGCACCTGCCAAGATCAACTTTCTATATTTTCCACCAAGGTCTACATTAGAAGGGTAAGGAGCATTTGAAGACATGACCATCTTCCTAAGGTCCTTGACACGGTTTTTTATACCTCAAGATAAGTAGGATAATTAATGGGCAATTGATTGGTAGGTAATGGATCATCAACTAGTTCACCTCTAAAATTAGGGGGCTATAGTTTTAAGAAACAAATATCATGATCTAGGTGATGAGAAGAACTACTTTGGGAGTGTGTACGATCTCTGAATATTTGTCCACAAAAATCCCTATGATCTTTATATCCTTTATTAACTTGGTTAATAGGCAAATTATTAAAAATGTTCCAAAATCTAGGTCATAAGCATCAAAATAAATAGACTTCTTTGTGCCCTTATAGAATTTAGGCCCAAAATGACCTCCATAAAACCTAGCCATATTAAAATCTCTATTATGACCTGACTAACTACCACTTTTATTGGGATTTATTCCCATCCTCCATCATTATTACTCCCAGTTGGCTAGTCCCACCCAGATATACTTAAATTCTAAAAATATAATAGCAAAATCTAAGTTTGGAAATAAAAGCCCAATCAAAACTGAAAAAATGATTCTAAAACTGCATCACACTAAAATACACTTCACTATTTCTAAATTTAAAATATATTGATCTTCATAAATCAAACATGAAATTTTGATATCAATTTCAATGGACTTTAATCTCCATATCCATTATAAAAGAAAAGATCAAAATCTCAAGATTGAGATTAAGTTTCAAATAAAACTTCATGTTTTCAAATTAGCCTAGCATCATTTCAAAAATATCCACATGCATATATAGATTTATGTTATATTATCCATAGCTGACTAATTCAATTTTGAATTTTACCAAACAATAGAAAGCCAACATTGTTGAACACATTCTATACTGAAACTAGACTAGACTCACAAGGAGATCATTATCATACCAAATGCATAATAGATAATGAACTATAACTAACCATTATATATATATATATATATATGACACATGTAAACTGATCATATAAAATAAGTTGATATAAGCTATCAAATTTGTGCAAAATCATCTCATCGTTTCCTAGCAACTTCATGATTTCAAATATATCCAATCTAAAAATATCCATTTCAAATATATTTTGACAACATTATCATTTAATTTGTAAAACCATCATATATGTAATCAAATTCTCTTAATATTTTCTAGTTTTATTAGCATCACTATTTTTAGACTTGCTTATATTCTGTCTAACAAATCACTTAAGTATTATACACAAATATAACCCTAAGTCTATTTCCAATTTCAACCAAAGGCATCTGTATGCTTAGATGTTCTACCATATTCAAAAACTGAGATAAAAAAGCTTATATGCATGAAGATTACTGGCAAAGAAAATTATCACTATTTCAACCCAAAATAAAAAAGTAACCACATATTGAAAATTTATCCAAATGTATGCCAAGAATGGAAACCCTAAAACTCCAATTTTTAATCATGACAAAATATCAAAACATCAACATTCTGTATGCAACTAAGCCATAATTTCTCATACTCAAAAATACAAATCTAACTTCCATTTGCCCAAGAATTCAATCAATCTACTGTGAAAAGATTAAACACTATCACAATTAAATCTCCTACAAAATAGGTTTTAATAAAAACATTCACAAATACAAGAAACTAAGCCTTATATTTCAATATTAAACCAAAACCCAAATTTATCATTTATTTCTCAAAATAAAATCAAACCTCTATGCACATAATAATATCATTAAGACTTTTAAAACCAAAAAACCCTATGCATTTGAATCTCAAAAACTTCATATATAACTTTTTTCTTCAAAAAACAAAACTTTTCTCAACATGTAGAGGTCTATTCTAAGAAATCTTCTTATTCTCTATACATGACTTCATGCACACATTTTATAGAAAACCCTATCATGTAACCAAATAATATCAACATATTTCAAACCTTTCTCAAAAAATAACACATCTTTCCAAAAATTTACATGGATAAATTACATTTTTAAGACTAAATTTTTGAATTTAACCTCATAAAGATTACTAAAGATTTCAAACACTACTCATACTTCCAAAAAAACTAGAAATATCAAAACTTTATTTTCAACCAAACCAAAAATAATCTAAAAATTTCCTTTCTTCATTTTAAAATTCATCCATCCACAATTTTTTTGAAAATAAACTAATAAAACTTATTGTGGACATACCTGGTTTTCACACTCTAAGCCGTCATTAAATATTCTCTTTGACCCTTTTTCTACAACTCACATACTATCTTTCTAGAGCTTCACTCGTGCACTGATCTTGTAATTAAATGAACACAAATGAAGAAAATTAAACCTTTTATTCACCAACCTAAGCTCATAACCATTTGAGTGACATGTTAACTTGTTATTGGTTAGCATTTATTAATGGTGTACATAGCAACCCTAATAAGTAATCTATCAATGCTATCAAATTTAGTAAGAGACTAACTTTAATACAAAAACATTTACCAAATTTCTTAAACTGAGTATATTAGTTAGTCATCAATTCCCAATCACCACCAAATCTTTAAAGAATCTTGAAGCACTATGTATGTACATACAACAATTAAATGCACTTGCCAACTCACTTTACCAATGGTCTAATCTACCAAGTGGTGTCCATCTCACCAAATATTCACTTCATCACCCATCGAAGGTTCTTATGACTTATGTAATGATATCAACATTAACGATTAACTAAACAATTTACCAAGGTCCTTAGAATTACTTTCCACATTTAGCCAATAGTTACATTTTGCAAATGTGTGAAGTGTATTAACCAAGATAAAACCTTGAAATGATTATTTACCAAACAAAGGGTCCTCAACACTTGTAATTTAAACTAGTTCCATGACTAATTCATATATTCCACACCATTATGACTTACTCTCAAAATTAAAATATGCCATGAGTGTTAGATTAGGTCCTTTGAGACAACTTGAACATGAATGCAAACTTATACAAATAAAGTGCCTTACTCATGTTCTAGTAAAGTGAACCTTTATGATAATTAAAAAAAAATTGAAAATTGTATCTAACTCATCAATCTCCAAGATACAAAAAATGAAAAATATGCTCTCAAACTATGATCAACTGAATTCGATTATGCACTTAAACATAAAACAACTAGACTGAGTATGCCGATTAGATTTCCATAAAATGAGCCATAAATTTACATGCAAAGTTAAAAAAAATAGAATATCATAAAATAATGAGAAATTAATAAACTATCCAAGGCATATTAACATATCAAGTAGTGAATAAATAGAGTTGTATGTTTTCAAAACTATCTTTTGATTGAACCAAATTTGCATTGTAGTATCTTTCAAATCATCATATCACCACTACTATCTGAATCAAAAATCAAAGCTACTCATAAAGATCAAAACATCACCATAGATCATCAAATATGACTGAAAACTAACAATCCATGCATCAACCGAAACTATCAAGTATACTAAATCTAAATAGAAAAAATGATCATATCTATAACCATATATGAAGAGTTTATTCATTTATACATCATGCTCTTCAAAACCACTTTTAACATAAATAAAACCTATCAACAAATCATTATAATTTTATAATCAATTATGTAACTAAAATACTATCAATCAATAGGGTCTCTGACATAGTTTTAGGCTTTATGACAAGTTCATCTATATGGGAGTAAGCATAATTTTTTTTGAATAATTTAGTGGGGGTGTAGAAAATAGGCATAACACTAGAGACCTTGCTAGTCAAATTTTTTGAAAAAAATTGACATTTTTCCTTGAGAGTGTGATCTAAGCAAATCATATCTCAAGTAGCTAAGTGCAAACCCCTTAAATAATGAATTCAAGCAAGGGATGGATTGTTCAACTAGCATAACATGAATAAAAGGAAATTAATAACAAGGAAGTTTGGGTTGGATGTATAAATAATTGTAAATGCCTTAGGAACAAAATCTAAAAATGAAGTAATACTTATACTACCAAATATAAATCATCCATATTATTCATTTATTACAAAAAAATAAATTTGTAAAAGCAATTTTTTGAAAATGAAGATACTTATAGTACTTTGATATTTTCTTGCACTCTTCTTTCATAATTTGATCTTACTCATTCAAAATCCTTGTAATGATCATTTGAAAACAAATAACAACAAAGTAAAACAAAGCATAAGATAAAATAGAAGAGTAAACCAAAACAAGGAAACAAAGAAAAATGAAACAAACCAAAATAAAGAAGAAAGCAAAGCAAAAAGAGCAACAAATAGGTAACTAATCATGAAATAATTTCATATGATGGATGTTTACTGAATAACACTACAAGTTTACTTTAAGATCTTTAAGATGAAAATCATTATTCCTAGGAACTATGGCAATTATGTAAGGTCCAAGCCATAATGTATCAAACTTATGATGTTTTATGGGGTCCTCATGAGCTTTATCCTAGTATAAAACTAAGTGACCAACATTAAAAATTTTATTTGAAACCTTTTCTTCAAAAAATGTCTTTAGCTTTTGCTTAGCCTTATCTAATTTTTGTAATGCAATTACTTTGGATTCAAGTGCTACCAAATCATGCAATCTTTGTTCGATTAAATTCATATCTCCAGCTACATATTGTAAAGTAGTCCTATCTAAATAAATCTAAAGTTCTATTGCCACTGTAGATTTGAACCCATATGCTAACATAAAAAGAATGTAACTAGTTTCTACCTTAACATTAGTTTTATCATCCCATAAGGCTTCAAAAATCTTAAGATGCCAATTCCTTTTGTTATCGCAACTAATTTTTTCATAATAAAATTTTGATTTTTATTTGTAGACTCATCTCATCCATTTTTTTGTGGATAATATTCTAAGGAATGACTAGAAATGATATAATATTTTACTAGAAATTTTAAGAATTTATTTTAAATGAACTAAGGTCCATTATCCAAAATAATCTCATGTGGGACTCCAAATATAGACAAAATCTAATTTTCTAGAAAAGAAATTACTTCACATGTTACTAAAATTTTATGATCTTTGGCTTTAGGCCATTTGGTAAAATAATATGTGGCTATCAAAATGTATTTATGACCTACATATGAATGTGGATGAATATTTGAAATAAATTAAATGCCCCATTTAGTAAAAAAAATTTTAGAAACAACTAGATTTAAAGGCATTGTAGGTAATTTATCCTTTCCAACAAATAGTTGATAAGACATACAAGAATGAACTAGCTTAGAAGTATCTTAAAACAAGGTGGGGAAATAATAAATACCCTAAAAATCTTATAAATTATTATTTTTGTAGCATAATATCCACCACAATTTCCTTCATGGTAGCCCCTAAGAACTTTTTGAGTTTGATTATGAGTAAGACATCTTAATAATACACCATCACGATTACGATAAAAAAGAAAAAAAAATAGTAAATAAAAATTTAATGATTTTAACCTTAAGTAACATATTTATTTCTTATTTAAATTATTAAGACAATATTAATTCTAAAAATAATAAACTAAATCATGATACTAGTCATCTTCAACTAATAAACAGTCTCATTCATTTATTTCATGAGTTAACTTAAAAATTTTAGAAAATTCAGCAACTTTCATAGTTTGAAAGTGTGATTTTGCATTTGATTTTTCATCAACTGATAGAACTAAAAAATTAATATCTGAAGCAACATTTTCAGCTAAGTGCTTTTCTAATTCATTTCCTTTAATAGTTTTTGAAATTTCACACTCAAGATCAAATTCTTGAATGTGTAATATCCACTTAGCAAGCCTTCCTTGAATAGTTGGCTATTTTAAAATATATGATAAAATAGGTACATTAGATTGCATTAAAACCTTTTTTCTCATTAACAAATATCAAAATTTAATTAGAGAAGAAACAAGTGAGAAAATGAATTTCTCAATAAGAGGGCACCTAATTTTTACATCTTTTAAGACTTGGATCAAATAACCAATAGGTTTCTTCATTATTTTCAAACTTTTAAGTTATTATAGCTCTTATTGTTTTTTCAATAACATTGACATAGAGGATAAATGCTTTTTTGAAATCAGGTTTAACAAGGATAGGAACACTCATAATTACATTTTTGATACAATAAAAAACTAACTCAGCATTTTCATCTCAAATGTATATTTTATCTTTCTTACGCAACAATTGTAGAGGATTATATTTGTCAACAAAATAAAAAATAATTTTCCTAACAAAATTAATCTTCCCAAAGAAAGATCTCAAATTTAATTGATCCTTGGGAGGAGGTAGTTCTTTTAAAGCTTTTACACTTTTAGAGTCAATAGAAATGCCTTGTTTAGAGATTATGTGTCCTAATAATTTACCTTCAATTACACTAAAAATATATTTCTTTGGATTTAATGAAATGTCAAACTTTCCACATCTTTTGAATACTTCATGAAGATGATCTAAATGCCTATTTCACTTTTTAGAATGAATAGTGAGATTGTCTAAATAAATTTGAATGGCAATGCCTATCAAATCATTAAAAGCAACATTTATAGCCTTTTGAAAATTGGATCTTGCATTCATTAAACCAAAAGGTATTTTATTTTAATTAAAATTACCTCTTCAAGTAGTGAAAGCTTTTTGTGTCTATCATCAGAATTCAAAAATATTTGATTATAACCTGAAAATCGTCTAATAAAGACATCATTTCAAATCACGAACCTTTTGTAAAATCAAATCTATGCTAGGTAGAGGAAAATTCTCTTTTACAATTGCTTTATTTAAATGTCAAAAATTTACACAAAGTCTACTATCACCATTTTTATTTCTAACTAGAACTAGATTAACTACCCATTCCTAATATGTTATAGGAAAAATGACACCAACATCAATTATCTTATCCAACTCTTTGTTAATGGTGTCCTTTAACAAAGAGTTGATTCTTCATATTTTTTACCTGATAGGTTTAAAACAAGGTTTGATAAGAATGTCATGTTTAATGATATTAGTATAATAACCTTTAATATCCTTGTAATACCATGCAAATATATCAATAAATTCTTTGGATAATTTAATGAACTTGACTTTTTCATTTTTAGTTACTTGAATTCTCAAATAAACATAATTAGTATCTTCCTCAATGCCTAATATTATGAGAGTGGTTTCACCTATGATCCTTCTTGATGGCTCTTTTGTTCTACAAAGTTTTGGTTGGTCATTTGGTTATAACATAGATTCTAAGCTTACTAAACCAATAGGCAATTTTTTAGTATATAACTGTAAATAATCTCCACAATTAAGTACATAGTCATCATGATCAAAGTAATTATCTTTAAGAAATTAATATATATTCTCACACAACTAAACACAGGCAAACTATCATTTAGATCAGGAATATTAGGATAAAAAAGTTCAACTAAATGAAAATCAATAGTGGGCTCAATTTCACTCAAAGTTAGATTATAAGCATCGACTGTAATCTTATCATTTCTTACATTGAATTCTCTAAGAATATACATAATATTGAAATCTTAAAATTATTCAATTAAGGACCAAAATTTTTGTGTATAGCAATGTAAATGAGTTTGATTTGTCTTATAAATATTTTGAAATTATCTTACTTGTTCAAAATCTCCAAAAACATCTAAATGTTTAACATTCAATTCTATGGGTTTTTCTAGTCATAAACATAATGCTTCAAATTATGTTCTATTATTAGTGTTTTCAAAAGACAATTTGAAATCATAACAAAATATATTACTAGTAGGAGATATAAGATAAATTCCAACTCTACTACCTTATTGTGAGAAATCCCCATCAAAGTAAAGATATGACAAAATGTTTCTTTTAGATATTTTTTCATGTTAGTTTTCTATCTCATCTACATTCAACAATTCATAAGTTCTAATAATGGTTTCAATGCAATAAATTTTATATGAATAAGGAGATTCAATTGGAGTACCATAAAAATATTCTCTCTTAATAAACGAAATCTCATTATCAACCAAAACCTAGGTTATATATTTCCAACGAAAGCTCCAGTGGCTTTTGACCAATCCCTTTCTAACAGCATTGTATAATTGCTAAGAATATCTAAGACTTGAATATTAGTCATACACCTAACATGTTCATCCTATATAGTATTAATAACTATGTCATAAAACTTACCATACTTTTTGTTTGTCTAGCATCAAAACTAATAAGTTTCCCACTGTCTACTTCATAAAAACAACCTAATTGATCAGTAATGCATTTAGGAATGATATTCTTTGAAGCACCCATGTCTAAAATAAAATTATAAATTATTTTATTTATAATCTTAACTATTACATAGAAATAAGGTATATAATCAATAGGGGGTAAAATTTTTTATCATAAATATGTTCAAAATTATTTTCTTCTTGTAAACATAAATCAACTCTAGGATTTTTAATTGCTTCATTTATCTTGTCTAACTGTCTAGGAAGACTAGTAGCGTGTAGTATAGAAAATATAGATTTAATTTTTGATAAATCATCAATTATGTTATAAGCGTTAGCATCAAATTATCTAAAATTCTTTTGTTTATAATGTTGATACTAATCATTATTATATCCAGTTTCAAAAGTATTACTTTGAGCAATATTATCATTAGGATTATTAACATTATTTTGAGCTAATTTACCTTTATAATTTGAATGAGGTATATCATTTGTTGATTTATTATTATGTGGATAAATATAATATTTATTCCTAGTATTTATCAGATATGCATTCTCCTTTTTCAAATGATCATCAAGAGTGTTTATATTATAAGCTATATCTTTGGTTATTTCATCTTTTCCTTGAAGAAGATACTTTTTAATGTTTATAATAGCTTGACATGTTCCAATATTATGGTCAAGTTGACAAACATTTAAATAGTAATTAATATCATCATCTTTCATGAATTTATATGAAGAGGGTTTATCATTTAGCTTTCTTTGGATAGTGACCAGCTCATTACCTAAACATTGTATTGCTTTTAATATTTCTATATTTTCTGAATTTAAGCCTATAGTAGATCTATCTTTGAAACCTAAAAATTTAAGCTTATTTTCATAATCAATACCAAATCTTATGGGTTCATCATATTCAGTAATATATTTATCCTCCAACACCATTTTTTATTTCAAAGGTAAAGCATTGCAAAGATAAAGTCTAGACAACTTTTTATAAGGCTTAAGATCACCTAGAATATTTTAACGTAACTTGGTGAATCTAGACACAAAATGATACATGGTTTCACCAAGATCCAAAAAAATGTTTGAAATATCATTAACTAAATCAAAATCTTAAATGGCTTTGTTAAAAGAGAGCTCTAACCAGTCTTCTACATCTCTCCAATTATCAATAACTTTTTCAAGCAGAATAACAAATGCTTGATAAGATTTTTCTTCTAATTTTTATGCAAAAATTCTTAAAAAAACTAATCTAAATGCCTTTAAGTCATCTTCCCAAGATTCTCCAGTCGCACCAAAAACTTTTGGTATGTTTAATCTCATAAGAGAAGGTTTCTTACCTAGATGATATTTGACATTGATTGGATTGATAGAGATCCATGGTTTTATAGCTATTTGATGATCTTTTAAAGCTTCCTCTACATCTTAACCTTTAGTGACCTCTTATAATTCTCTATCATTCTATAATATGTAAAGTAGATCCTCCAAATTTTGTTCTTGTACTAACTATTCTCCCTCGAGTTGATTCCTTGTTGGTTTGTTTTTGGCTAGTTAATTTCTAGCTAGTGATTTTTTCAATAACTAATCTTCCATTAGAAGTTTTAGTAGACCCTACCTAAAAAGAGCGATTATTTTGAACCTAATTTTCTTGAGTTAATTGTAGATTAGTCAAAGAAAATTTAATAGGCACGATAAAATCATCAAATGGAAATGAATCAAAAAGAAAATGAGTTCTAGGTCTAGGATTAGTAGCTAAAACTCTATATATATCTTCTTGTATTTTCTTATTCAAGTTTAAAATGTCACATTGAGTCTCACATGTAAGATTTTAATACCAATCAATTTTGAATTTAGAAATCTCTTCTTCTTGTTTTATGAATTCAATGACCTGATGAAGACTTTTAGGATGATTATACCAAGTGTAACACATTAGATTGAAAGCAACATCAACTTGATCATCTTCTAAATATATTAAAGGTTGGATAATATGAGGTTGTTGAGCTCCAATAACCATTAGCAATAAGAAAACAAAATTTAAAACAATTTCGATTTTTGAATGATTATCCCCAATGGGGTCACCAAATTTGTTGTTGATAAAAATTGTACCATCAATGAATCAACCCTTTTGCCTATCATGAAGGTTGAATTGGAATCGTAAAAATCTAATCATAGGGGTTATAAAGGTTCATCTAAGATACTAAATATGTGAGGGAGATTTTATTAGAAATTATGGGAAATAATAAACAAGTTATCAAGACAACTTATTATATTATAAAAACCAAAAATTAATTTATCAAATCAAGAATCTGTTAAGATATGAATCTATAATAAATTCTATCTGACAGAAAAAACCTATGAATTAGATAGTTTCTTGAAGAATAGAAATCTTATTCTATAATATATGTATATTCAAATGATATCTTCACTTCTTGCTTACCATGCTTTCTATATTAACTCTAAAGAAGATCAAAACAAGAGAGAACGATCAAAGAAGAGAGATAAAGACAAACACATAAGTAGAGAACAAAATAACTATAAACAATTAGTGATAAAGTAAACACTTAATGAAAAAATAAATAATTAATCCTATAACAAAAAGAGAAATAACTAAAATAGAAAAAAAACTAAGAAAAGGATCTAATCTAAATAGAAATGGAAATAAAACATGAAAATCTACTACAAAAATGTTCTAGGAATAAGAGAAACTCTAATAATAGAAATTAAAATAATACAAGGGACAAACTGAAAGATCTAAAATAAGAGAAACTAGAGAAACTATCTAAGAAAGTATTCTAAAGAAAATGACTAAATATATACCAAGACTAAAAGATTAAATATGAGGGAAGATCAATTATAAAACTTAAGAAATAAAGATTAATCATCAATCTAAAAACAAACCTATAGCTTATTAGGTTAATAAAACTAATGATTTAAATAGGAAATTAGAGTTAAACTGAGAAATAGTTTGCCAAACAAGAAAAGTAATCTAGTAAAATACCTATCAAAATGAAGATAAAAATAGTTTAAAAACAAAACTAAATATAAGATAAAAGAAATTATGAAATATCTAAGAAAATGTAACATAAAAAGAAAACAAATCAAATCATTAAATAACTTAAAATCTATTTGAACTAAAACTAGATAAGTTAAGCCAAGGATATAAGAAAATCAAAATGAGATCTTAAATTAAATTAGACTGAATCGAAAATGATCTAAATATTAAAAATAAATCTATTGAAAATCAAAAGAAATAATAACTTAAGAAAATTTATAATTATCTAAGATAAAGTAAAGAACTTGTCTAAGAACTAAAGAACATAAACAACTAAACTAATTATATCATAAAAGACTATAAACTAAAACAATATCTATGATAAATAAAAACAAATGAAATTGAATTTAGAAGAAATCTGAGACCTATTTATATTAAAATTAGAGTTAAATAATTACAAAAGATGTGTGAATCTCAAAATGAGAGTCGTCTTAGTATAAAAAGATAAATTTCAATGAGAAAACCAACAAACTTTTTCTAAAAAGCTTTGAATGACAACTTTCTATCAATATAGATCAATTTGATGTCATGGAAAAGTGAAATTATCATCACTATTTGGATTGAATACTTTAAATATATGTATAGGAATTCAAATAGAAACCATCAAAATATATTAAACTTAACAAAATTTAGATAATAAGTAATAGATGATAAATATAAATGCATATACTTGTGTTCCATAAGTGATTACCCAACTATCAGATAAAGTATCATTGGATCTATCTACAAAAGCTATACTATCTCAGAGGATTTTCATAAAAAGAAGACATAAATGGTAAACTTTAGAAAATACTTAAGTCTTTAATAATTATTTTGATTTTGTCTTTAAATGAATGTTTGATCTCTTCTTATACCCTCAACTTAGTTGTTAAATAAGTTATAACTAGCTTTAATTGGTTATTGGTTAATGTTAGCTAATTGATTTTTAACAAAGTCAATTAATAACTAAAATTAGTTAAAGATAAACTTAACTAAAACTTAAAAGGTCTTTATTTTATATATAATATTTAAAATAATAGACCTGGGGTACTAAACATTAATGGGTGGGGACCCATGTTAACTAATAATATAGTAGAATACACATTAATCACAAAATAAAAAATCAAAAGTTGATAAACTCTACTTATGTTTAAACCATAACACATTTTTTTATTAATCTTAAGCATACATAATTATATAAAAAATTAAAAATCATTGTATTTCTCAGTATTTCCAAAATTTATCAAGTCTAAAATATCAAAGTGTCAAGCTAGAGTATCAAGTTCTACATGAAAAAATTTAACACGTAAATAGAAAATTATCTTATGGATAATAAATAGTCATCTAAATATGATAGAACTTAAATAAATTTAATCTTAAGCATATATAATTATATCAAAAATTCAAAATCATTGTATTTCTCAGTATTACCAAAATTTATCAAGTCTAAAATATCAAAGTGTCAAGCTAGAGTATCAAGTTCTGCATGAAAAAATTTAACACTTAAATAGAAAATTATCTTGTGGATAACCAATATTCATCTAAATCTGAATTTAACATTTGTCTTGTTCATGAATATAATGTTGTACTCCATCTCAGTTGCAAGGAATGGTAGCACTCTAGTCCCTGAGTCAAATGTGTTATCACCAACTTCTAGTTTGATTCTTTTTATCATCCTAACTTCTCTAGGTGCTTCAGGGTTAGTTATTTTCATTGAAATATTCTTATTATTAGTCTAAATTAGAACATTGATGAATATAACTCTCTTTTTTCATGTTATATCTTCACATAATGTATCTACAACTACAATTGGTGCCTTCCATCTTTATAAATTTTTGTGCATTTCACTTTCTCTTTGTTATTTTAATATCTTTTCTTGGATATTTTTCATTTATACTTTATAATAACCCTCAATATATCTTCATATTCTCACACAACTCACAATCATCCTTACTTATCATCCTTATCTTCATTTGATACATTTCCTTTTATATCTCTTGTCTTTTTTTAGGCTTAAAGCCTCCTTTTTTGGTCATATGACCACTACTCTTCATTAAAGTGAATACACACAATTATTTTTATTTTATGAACTCTAAATGGCCTCACACACCTATCTCCACTAAATTCATAATACCTTACAATCCCAAGATTCACTTTACTATTCAGCCCAGGTATTACTCTACCAACCTAATAGTCCTTCCTTTACTATTCTTCTATTTGTACAGTCTGGTACTTTAAATTTTGGAAAAATTTATTCTTAATTTTACCACCCTTTATCCTTTTACACAACTCTACCAATTTTTATAACTTAAATCCTTTTCTAGATGTCCTTTCTAGGCTTTTCAACTCTTCTTTTAGCCCTTATTAGGCCTCCTAAACCCTATTAACAAAAATAGTCACTCATATCCTTACACAATGAATTTATATAGGTCTTAAAAATTGATATTTTTCTTACTCATGTGAAAATCCACCAAATTACAAAATTTAAGCCATTTTCAATAGTTAAATCATGAAACATCACAATTTTTCCTGAGCTAGGTTTTCTTATGTTGTCTCAAGCCCAAGAGGGATCAAGTTTTGTTTTGATGAATCTTAATTTGTTTCAAATGTATTAAATACCTAATTAATTTATATAAATATTATCTCTTCATATCCAATCCATTATGTCATATTATCCAACCCCTAATCATTTTCTATACACAAGTTGACAATATTCTGTCAAGACATTTTGACTATGCTTTTCCAACATAGTGTGTGAATGTTTCTTTGCTTACATAATTCTTTGAAAACAATAATCCAAGGTTATATAATGTCTCAATATCCTTATATTTTTTCAATTTTATATAAGGTATTATTTATCCTCCTATGTTCTACCATACATGTTATAATTCTTGTCTCCAACTTACAAAATACATACAAAGTTTTTCCTAATTGAAACAATAACAATGCAGGGTTTATATTCTCATTGTCCTTACTGGAAGGTCTTGGAACATTAATATAGGATCATAATCCTTCCTAACATAAATATATCTTCTTACAAAGATCTGTTTGTACAATTATAAATGTGTTTATATAACATTTATTAATTATATGAAACCTTTTTTTCTTTCTCAAGGAGAGAATAAAATTTAGTGCAGATCCACCTTAAGACACAAACTCCTATATTAAACCTTATTCAAGTATTTAATCCTACAAGATGAAACAAAGTACTTTGACTATTTTAGAAAATAGGGTTTCTAAAATAATTATCTTTATTCTTTTTTGAATCAAATTCTTATACTCATGAAAATAGACTACAATCCAAAATATTTATATCATGTATCATATCTCTTAAAACTTTTGAAATTTTCTTGGTTTACTCATATGTACTTCACATCCTCACAATCTACAAGGTTTGAATGCCCAGTCTAACTATAATAAGGGAATACAAAGACTTCAATAGAATTTTGGAACTAGATTGAAAAATTAAACTCAGTTCATTAGCATATAACACATCTATTTCAACATCTCTAATTCTTGGAAACACCTTTTTTGCAAATTAATTCTCTTGACAATTTATTGGGAAATCACTCCCAGTTTTAACGCTAAGTGTATTGATTCGGTCCTAAAAATGCATAATCTTCACACATTACACAACATAGCACTTAATATCATGAAATATTAAAATCTTTCAATTCATTTTTTTTATATTCACACAACTTGGTCAATACGAATACAGAGACAACTATTCAAATAGTCAAAGATTACATCTTTATTGATTTAAAACATATATATGAAGAATTTTTCTTCCTGAAAAAATGCATAGGTGTCAACCTTATCTCTTCTTCTACCTCTCCATACCACTATATTCTTTTTATCATAACTAGCTTATTTAATTTATAACTTCTAATTCCTATAGGATCCAACTTTACCCCAAACCAAAACTTTGTTTTTATACACATGAAAACTGCCTTCCTTCACAACTAATTCTTAATAACTAACTCTGGGGCATTACATTTCATATTTTTTTAATTTATACCACATTTTCATGATATGTAAATATAAACACCTTTCCTACTAACTTAAACTAATTTAGGACCCCTCACAAAACATTTGACAACATAACACTCCAAATAATGCTTCTAAACACATTGATTACAATTCAAATTTTAAAAAAGTGCTTTTGGAGGGAAAACCTACAATTTGAATTATATGCATCTTGACTCTCTCTAAAATCCACATATGAACTTCCTATAACTTATATCACTTATAAGACATATCATATACCAATCTAAAATAAAATTGAATAAATTTTTGGATCCTCATGGGATGCCCCTACATCACTCCTGGGGAAGATAGAGATTGAGCTATAATAGATTTTTATCTTCTTTCATATCTTGTAATTCATCTCTATTGGATCATTCTCTACTGATCCTATCTCTACATGCTTTAATATCACAGTTCTCCTTTCATGCTTGCCTCAATCAACTATTATCTTACTTATTTCATGTCCTTATTTGCTTACATCAACTTGAATTCTATGTGGTTTCTCTTCTTCCTCTTTTCCTCTATCATGTGGGCTATAAATTCCCCAATATACTATTTAAACTCTTATAATTTTAGAGTTTTCTACTTCCATATTCATACCTACAACTAAAAAAAATCTAAAATCATGTATACCTATTATCTCTATGAGTTTAAATCCTCTAAATGGCTCTATAGCTCCAATCTGATGTATTTTTGCCTTTGATGCTTCTTCTATGTATTCTTTATCCTTGTTAATTAGGCCTTAAACTACTATAACCTATTGTTATTTTTCATTATTTATCACTTCATCTTGAAAAGCCTTTTCAATGGATGTCAATTCTGCTTCTAGTTTCTATTTTCTTTCATATACAAACATAAAATCAAAATTCATACCTTTTTCATGGGGTTGCGTTCATTTGTCCAAGCCTTCAATGAGGTCTTCCAATTGATCTTCATATTCTTTGTTATTATCATCACTTGGTTGGCTTCAATTGTTCTCCTTTGCTTACTCAAACTCATCTCATCCATATTAAAGTGATGTTCTTCCTCTTGTTCCATATTATATGCTCTCAACCAAAGCATTTTCATTTCTCTTTTTAGTTGCTTTCATAACAACTTATTTTGTTCTCTCTCCTCTATTTTTGCTTGTACTTTTATTTTATTCATCAATAATTTAATTGGCCACTTGAGTGGATTCTTATTCATTACCCATACAACATGTGGACTTTCCATTTCACTTATCTTCTCTAACATATTCAGCATCCTATCCATTTGCTACCTCATCTTAGCCATCTTTTTCTCCATCTTTATTACCTATTTGGTGTCATCTTGCACCATCTTATTCTTGTGGTAGCTTATTTTATGCACTATGCCATATTTCTTCTTACCTTTATCTTTCATCATCTCCTTAAGGATTTATATCAGATACTTGGGCTCACCTAGACCTATACCTCTCTCTAACAAGCCTTCACTCTCTTACCACATCTTGACCATTCACTTGGTCTAGCTTCTCTTTCTTTTGACCTCAACTGGGTATCTTCATATCCACACTTAGGACTTCTCCTCTTGTCCTAACTATAGGAATACTCTCTCTCTCTTCTAAGATCTATTTATGAGCCTCTCTCACATTGACCTTGTTAATAGCTCTCTTGTTCAATAAACCACACTTGGATGTAAGGCTGCTACCAATTTCTCTCAACCTTCATGAACACTTCAACACATCAAATCAAAACATCAAATGAAAAATAAAATAAACCATGTACTTAGTTATTTATTACTATTATTTCTTTTCCCAAATAATCTTTAGGTTCGAATACCAAATGATTTAGATAATCCTCTCTTATTTCCTATTACATCTTCATACAATGTATCTGCAACTACAATTGGTGCCTTCTATCTTTACAATTTTTTTGTGTATTTCCACTATCTCTCTCTTCTATTAATGTCATTTATTTGACTTTTTTTTTAAATTTTTATAACCCTCAATCTATCTTCATATTCTCAAAAACCTCACAATCATCCTTACTTATCATCCCTCTCTTCATTTGATCAATTTCCTTTTATATCTCTTTTCTTTTTTTAGGCTTATAGCCTCCTTTTTGGGTCATATGACCACTACTCTTCATTAGGGTGAATACATAAAATTATTTTTATCTTATGACCTCTAAATTTCCCCACACACATGTCTCTACTCAATGCATAGCACCTTACAATCCCAAGATTCACTTTACTATTCAGCCCATGTATTACATTGCATACCTAGTAGCACTTCCTTTACCATTCTTCTATTTGTACAATCTAGTGATTTCAAGTTTGGAAAAATTGATGCTTAATTTTACCACCCTTTATCCTTTTACACAACTCCACCAACTTTTATAACTTAAATCCTTTGTTATATGTCCTTTCTAGGCTTTTCCTCTCTTCTTTTAGCCCTTATTAGCCCTCCTAAACCTTGTTAACAAAAATAGTGGATCATATCCATATACAATGAATCCTTATAGGTCTAAAAACTTTATATTATTTTTCCTCATGTGAAACTTCACCAAACTAAAAAATTTAAGCCATTTTCAACAGTTAAATCATGAGATATCACATTTTTTCCTGGGCCAAGGTTTCTTATGTTGGCTTAGGCCCGAGGGGGCTTAAGTTGTGTTTTGATGAATCTTACCTAGTTTAAAACGTAATAAATACATAATTAAGGTCCATAAATCTTATATATTCCTATCCAAGCTTTTAGGTAGTATTTTCCAACCCCTAATCACTGTCTATAAACAAGTTGACAATATTCTATCAAGACATTTTGACTGTGCTTATCTAACATAGAGTTTGAATGTTTCCTTGCTTACAGAATGCTTTTAAAATAGTTATCCAAGGTTATATCACGTCTCAACATCCTTATATTTCTTCAATCTCATACAAGGGATTATTTATCCTCCTATATTCCACCATACATATTATGATTCTTGTCTCTGACCTACAAAATACATATACAATTTTTCCAAATAATAATAATAATAATAATAATAATAATATAGGGTTTTGATTCTCAGTGTCCTTACCTAAACGTCTTGTAAAATTACTCCAATATCATAATCCTTCAAAAATTCTTCCAATATTCCTTCTTGATATCATCCTTAAGCCACAAACTCTTATATCAGACCTTGTTCAAATATTCAAGCCTACAAGTTGAAACAGAGTACTTTGACTATTTTAGAAAATAAGGTATCCAAAACAATTATATTTATTCTTGTTTGAATCGAATTATTATACTCATGAAAATAAAATATAATCCAAAATATGTTTATCCCATCTCATATCTCTTACAAATTTTGAACTTTGCTTGTTTTACTCGTATGTACTTCACATCCTCACAATCTATAGGGTTTGAATGCCTTGTTTGATTGTAATAAGGGAATACAAAGACTTCAATAGAATATTAGAAATAGATTGAAAAAACAAACTCAGTTTATAAGAATAAAAAACATTTATTTCAGCCTCTCTAATTCTTTAAAACACATTTCTTTTTTAAATTAGTACTCTTGACAAGTTATTAGGCAATAAAACCCAGTTTTAATGCTATGTGTATTGATTTAGTCCTAAAAATGCACAATCTATACACCTTACATAACATAACACTTAATATCATGAAATATCAAAAGCTTTGCATTCATGTTTTTAGATTCACACAACATGGTCAATACAAATACATAGATAACTATTCAAAGATTATCTTTATTACTTCAAAACATATACATGAAGAATTATGTTTCTTGATAGAATACAGAGGTGTCAACCTTCTCTCTTCTTCTACCTCTCCATACCATTGTCTTATTTTTCTCCTTAATAATTTCTCTACTTTCTAACTTCTAATCCCTATGGGATCCAACTTTACCACAAACCAAAACTTTGTTTTTATACACATTAAAATTGCCTTCCAACTAATTCTTAATAACTAACTCTTGGGCATTACATTTCACATTTTGTTTTTATTTATACCGCCTTTTCATGAGGTGTACATAAAAACACCTTTCCAACTAACCTAAACTTATTTATGACCCCCAAAAAAGCATTTGACAACTTAACACTCCAAAGAATGCTTCTAAACACATTGATTATAATTCAAATTTTCAAATAGTGCTTTTGGAGGGAAAACCTACAATTTGAATTCTATGCATCTTGACTCTCTCTAAACTCCACATATGAACCTCCTAAGACTCATATCACCTATAAGACATCTGATAGACCAATCTAAAATTAAATTTAACAAATTTTTGGATCCTCATGGGATGCTCGTTATGATTTTCCTCTTGTTAGAATATCCTTGGCCTCCCAAACTCAACCTTTCAGACCTCAAAAGGGGCTCACTATGGGAACTTGACAAGATCAAATTTATACATTATCCACCAAGGTCTGAATTAGAAGGGGAAGGTTCATTTAAATAGATGGCCATCTTTTTAAGGTCTTTGACATGGGTTGTTTCTACCTCAAGCTAAGTAGGTTGATTAATAAGTAATTGATTGGTAGGCAATGGATCATCAATTGGTTCACCTCTAAAATTACGGGGCTACATTGGTAATAAATGAGTATCATGCTCTAGGTGATGAGAAGAACTACTTTGGGAGTGTGTATGATCTCCAAATATTTAGCCACGACAACCCCTATGGCCTTTATAGCCTCTATTAACTAGGTTAATAGGCAAATTATTTAAAATGTTCTAAAAATTTGGGTCATAAGCATCAAAATCAATAGACATCGTTATGCCCATATGGAATCTAGGCCCAAAACATCCTACATGAGACCCAACCCTATTAAAACATCTACTATGACCTGACTGATTACTACTTCTATTTGGATTTTATTCCTATCCTCCATCATTATTACTCCCAATTGGCTAGTCCCACCCAAACATACTAAAAATCTGAAAATATAGTAAGAAA
>JARHVA010005296.1:245000-260000 GCA_037957365.1 Torreya grandis
TATTCTTATTCTCTATACATGACTGCATGCACACATTTTATAGTAAAATCAAGCCATGAAATCAAAGAATGTCAACATATTTCAAACCTTTTCAAAAAAAATAACACCTCTTCCAAAAATTGACATGGATAAATTACAATTTTTATACTACAATTCTGAATTTCACCTCATAAACAAAACAAATACTGCATGCAAAGATTACTGAAGATTCAAACACTACTCATACTTCTAGAAAACTAGAAATTTTAGAACTTTATTTCCAAATAGTGTAGAAATCATCTAAAACTTTCCTTTATTTATTTCAAAATTCATCCATCTATAGAATTTTTGGAAAGATACCAATAAAACTTGTCATGGACATACCTAGTTTTCATGCTCAATGCCTTCACTAAATATTCTCTTTCACCCTTTCTCTACAACTCACCCACTATCTTACCAGACCTTTTCTCCTACATTGGTATTGTAATAAAATGAATACAAATGAAGAAAATCAAACCTTTTATTCACCAACTTGATCGCATAACCATTAACTTATTATTGGCTAGCATTTACTAATGGTATACATATAAATCTTGCTAAGTAATCTATCAACTGTATCAAATTTATCAATATACTAACCTTCATACTAAAAACTTTTCCAAATTCCATCAACCAAGGAGATTGGTTAGTCATCAATGCCCAATTACTGCCAAATTTTTGAACAATCCCAAAACACTATGCACATACAACAAAACTTAAATGCGCTTGACAACACACCTTACCAATGGTCTGATCTACCAAGTGGTGTCTAGATCACCAAATGTTTATTTCATCACCTATCTAAGGGCCTTATGACTAATGTAATTATATCAACATTATTGATTAACTAAACAATTTACCAAAGTCCTTAGAATTATTTTCCATTTTTGGAAAATAATTACACTTTGCAAATGTGTGAAGAGTATTAACCAAGATAAAACCTTGAAATGCTTTTTTACCAAACAAAGGGTCCTTGACACTTGTAATTTTAACTAGGTCCATGACTAATTCATATATTTCACACCATTATGACTTACTCTCAAAATTTGAATATGCCATGAGTGTTAGATTAGGTCCTTTGAGACAACTTGAACATGAATTCAAACTTATACAAATAAAGCTCCTTTCTCAAGTTCTAGTAAAGTGAACCTTTATGAAAATTAGAAAAAATTTAAAATTGTATCTAATTCATGAATCTCCAATATACCAAAAATGAAAAATATGCTCTGGAACTATGATAAATTGAATTTGATTATGCACTTAAACTCAAAACAACCACTTAAACTCAAAACAACTGGACTGAGTATGCCAATTATATTTCCATAAAATGAGCCATAAATTTACATGAAAAGTTAAAACAAACTAGAATTTCATAAAAATATGAGCAATTACTGAACTATCCAAGGCATATTAGCATCTCAAATAACCAACATATCAATTAGTGAATAAACTAAGCTTTATGTTTTCAAAACTATCTTTCAATTAAACCAAGTTTGCATTGTATTATATTTCAAGGAATCATATCACCGTCACTATCTAGATCATAAATCAAAGTTACTCATGAAGATTAAAACATCACCATAGATCATAAAATATAACTGAAAAATGACAATCCATACATCAACTAAAACTATCAAGTACACTAAATCTAAATAGAAAAATTGATCAAATTTATAACCATATATGCGTATTTTATTCATTTATCCATCATTCTCTTCAAAACCACTTTAAACATAAATAAAACCTATAAATAAATCATTATAATTTCACAATCAATTATGCAACTAAAATACTATCAATCAATATAGTCCCCAACATAGTTTTACACCTTATGATAGGGTCATATCTATGGTAGTAAGTATAGATTTTTTTGAAAAATTTAGGGTGTTGTAGAAAATAGGCATAATAGGTCACCCTTAAGTAGCTACACCTTTCAATTAAGGCCTTGTAGTTCTTATAGGTCTCATGGAAACCTATTAACTGATTTAGTACTTCATCAAAAAAAACAAGAAAAAAGACCACTTCAAAAATCATTTACTCATTCCATATTATCTATAGGTCCCCCTGAAGTTATAACAACCAACATAGTACCTTTCTACTTAAGCACAATTTGCTCAAACAACATTTTATGCACATAGTCACCATGAATGAATACACAATCAACTTATAAACCTTTATTCATACTAAATATGATTGTTAAAACCTTCATAATGCACATATATTATTATCATGGCTTAATATTTTATTCATCATGATATATTGAAACAACATCAAAATGAGCTCAAATATCCTTCTTGGGTTACTTGCAGAATGTAGTTGAACACATAGTCAACTTTGGATCTCAATATATTTGATTTTAAAAAATTCATATATTAAAAATTATATTTATAGATTAAATTTAGAGTCCTTTAAAAGTTATATTTTTACATCATGAGCAAATTTTTCTTGGATCAAAAGTTATAGCCAAAATATAGAGCACTCATTTTTCCTTTGAAAATTCAAATATTCAAATGCAAATGGTCACAGTTAAACCTCAAACATAATTCTCACATATCATGTCCTCTATACTCATAATAAACACGTACCATTGATATTATTTTAAATAACTTAACCTTTACCTTTTATCACTCATCATTGGATCTTCATCTTGACTATTTGACTTAATGTGCTTTATCGATATCCTATACGTAACTCAGTCTTTATCTCTACTTGAGGTTAAACATCAAACACTTGTCCTCATATCATTTCTTCTATAAATATTTTAAATAACACTATTTATTGATCCTTTTAAAAATAACTTGATCTTTACTTAGTTTAATTATCAAACACTTTGACCCATTTGACTTATTGTGCATCATAGATCTAGATATATGAACTCCTGTGAATCATTGATCCTTGGAAGAAGCTCTATCTTTATCTCTATCCAAAATTAATCATCAAAAACTTGTACTAATCTCATATAATATTTACATATTAGAGTATAAATTCTCCATCGATGTTACTCAAACTTTACATTGTGAAAATTTGACTATGGGAACCTTGCTTATCTACTTGGAAGGACAACTTTACACAGTCATATCTTTTGTTTCACTCACTTGCAAGTTCTCTAATTTGGACCATATGATATCCTCACATAGGATAATATAAAAATATAATCCTGAAACCATCACATATGCGAGATATAATTACATTAAAATACCTCCTTAGATTTATCAGTTCATAGAGCCAACCAAGACCAATTTTGCACATGCATAGCTTTTCTCACACTTTAGCACTTCACCTAAAATTTATCAAAAATAAACTAGGAATAAAAATAAACAAGCCCATGTGATCACCTTATCTTTAAATTTCCACATGTGTGAGATATGCCACATTCAAAATTCCTACTCAGCTTTTCTTGCCACATTGCAAATTTGGCTAAGTATGGGAAAACATTGTCAAAATGCCTACGACCCCAACTTTACACTTACATATCTTTTATTGTGAATCATCACTAGACTTAATAATTTTCACATATAAACTATGGAATAATGTGATCATAACCATATTATCAACTCCCCTTGACTCATCCACATATGGTAATTATGACATCATCAAATTATCTACTAAGGTTTTTTTGCCATTGGACCCAAAATGTCTAAATGAGAGCAATGATGAATCAAGTGAATTCCACTGATGCAAAAAAGATATCCAATAATAATTTAACATTTATATAAACCCTTTCACATGATAAATACTTCAAAATCATCCCTAAACATCTCAAACCATGCCAAAACTGAAGATCAACCAATCATCTTTCAAGCATACTAGGATAAGCATATTACACACTTTGTCATTATCACATAGACTATCAAGGCACTTCATCCACTCACCAAGACACTCCATGAAATAACCATGATGTCATTGACAATTATGCAATAATATACTCCCTTTGTCATTGATGTCAATGCCCATTAATATAGCAATATGCAAATCATATTCCTTCTCTATCTTCAAGCACTCTCATAACAAAAACTTTCTCTCCCTTTAACACAATTAAAAGTGGGAACCAAATGATATTTAGAACCTAAAAATACTACCAATGATAGAGGACCATCTTGTAAATATGATACAATCTCCTCCTTACCTTGAGCTTGCCTCTTCTTGCCTTGACAAACTTCCTATTATTTTATGCCAACACTCTCTTCAACCAACCAAGAACAAAAGCAAATGAATAAAGAACACAAAAAAATACTAAAAACTAATGAAACTCACCAATAAAAATCTAAGAGGTATTCACCCTAATATTTTTTATCCATTTCACACCTTAAGCATCTTCATATCTCCACACACCATGAAAAACCACCACACATGCTTACTAGCCTTATCTCTCAAGGTACCATAAGGACCATCAATATAAATTCATGCCACTCAAAAAATAGTAAAAATTATCTCAACCAACCTAATAAATCTCCATGAAACAAAGATACCTTTCTCTTTTGGAGAAACTGAGCAAAACCCACTCTTTTTCATACTAGGCCTGTCTAGTTTCCCTATAGCCCTACATGGAACTTGCAGAGCCTAAAATTTTTAGTAGACACACGATCAAGACCTAAAACTTCATATCCAAATAAATCTCATATTCCCCCTCAATCATACCAAATTTCATTTTACCTGGATCATCTTCTACAACATACTTCATAAACCTATTAGATAATTAGACCTCGATCTTGATAAAAACATGAATAACTTGAAATCTTAAAACCTTCATATCTTTATGAATATTCTTTTGAAAAATAATTTGGACCATTCAATAAAATATGAATATTAATACTTAAAATCTTAATATAGACTACTTTTCTATCATATCCCAAAACCCTATAAACTTAAAGCAAATAAGGTCAACAAACCTTCTTCTAGTCAACCTACAACTTTGAAAATTCTTACACATCTGGAAAAACCCATCACACACTGATGGACAAAGATTGGATCCTTTACACCTTTGGGAGTCTTAACTTCCTATAACCCATTTTAGGCTTGCTTACCCTTAAGCTGAAAATTGAGAAAACCAAGAGCACTCAAAATTATTCAATTTGCCTTCAACATACCTTTAGACCACAAAAACACTTGGAGAACAACACAAATGTTGGAAATATTATCATTGATGTCAAAGGTCTAGCATTATATGTGATAAAGTCCCCATTTCATTTAATGTTGTTTGTAATAAATATATCTTGGCCAATATGAGTTAATATTTATTTAATATTAATGAATATATATTTGGTTGCATATGAGACAAAAGAAGGGCCCATGGAGAAGTCGAAGAGACACAGTGTAAAGACAAAAGAAGGATGGGATGCATTTTCCCATGAAGAGTCATCTTGGGGAATACCAAGAGTCACCAAGTGAATACAAAAGAGTGAGGGTGCAATTTCTAATGAAGGGACACTTTGAGGAATATGAAAAGTCACCAAAGATAAGGACAAAAGTGGGAACGACGTTTTTGGTCATGAAGGGTCACCACATGACTTTTCAGAGGCTTGAATATGAAGGTTCATCCAAGATTGGCACATTTTTCCATGAGGATTGAAAGGTCACAAAGGGGGAAGGCCAAAGGCCATTTGGAAAGCTATAAATAAAGGATTGAGAAGCCATTTGTAATATGGGAGTGAGAGGTTGATTTGATATTGTAATATCTAGCTTAGAAGAGCAATAGTGAGAGATGAATATGATTTGTATTTCTTATATATAGCTTAGAAGAGCAATGGTGAGAGAGAGGAAAGAGATGTTGTATTGAACTATCATTTGTTGAGATAGCAACATTGAGAGATAGGTGTGTGGTATACACAAAGGGGTTGGTACTCCTGTAGGTTGGTACTCATGAATTGTTGCTAGGTTGGTGCTTGGCAAAGGGGTTAGTGCTCCTATGGGTTGGTGCTCATGAATAGTAGCTAGGTTGGTGCTTAGCAAAGGGGTTTGAAGCTCTTGTGGGTTGGTGCTCATGAATTGTAGCTGAGGTTGGTACTTGGCAAAGGGGTATGGTGCTCTTGTGGGTTTGTTATCATGAATATACTTGAGATTGTTCTCCATGGTTTTTCCCACATTGGGTTTCCATGTTATATCTGGTGTCTCTCTCTATCTTGTGTGATGTTTATTGTTTGAGTTTTATTGCATATATTGAATGTTTGATTAAGTGGAATTTGATAAAGGGAATGTTTTATAAGATATATAATATATTGATTCACCCCCCTCTCAGTATATTCCATGCTTAACAATTGGTATCATAGCAGGTTCCTTCAGAAAGGGTTTAACAACTTGAAGGTAGATCAAAGAAAAGCATAAAATTGCCAAGCAGGTAAATAAGGAGAATTAAGAGTTAAAATCTGTGGTTGAGGCTCTTAAGGAAAAGGTGTGTATCTTAGATTCTAGGTTGGCTATAGAAGTAAAATAAAATAAGATATTTATTTAGGATCTTAAGAATCAGTTAGAGGTTGCAAATTCAATTTTAACATTAAAAGAAGAAGAGAGTAATCATTTGAAGGATTAGTTAGGTTCTTTAAAGGATAATCATGAGAAGCTTATAATCAAGGTTGAGAAATATCATGAAATATTGGTCTAAGGAAAGAAGGATGTAGGTTTTGAAGGCAAAGCAAAGAAGTCGATCAAGCATCCCAATGCTTTTAAGTTTTCAAATTATTTTCATGGCCGTTGTTTTATTTGTCATCATGTTGGTCATAGGGAAAGAGACTATATGAGGAGAAGCAATCAGTCAAAGGGAGATCTTAGTCACATTCAAGAAAAAGGTATGATAAATATTGTTTGCTTTTGTTGTCATAAGGTTAGCCATATTGCTAAATTATGTCCAAAACAAGTAAAGAGATCTTCAAAGTATGTCAAAGGTTACAGAGCCCCTAAAAGATATGAGAAGAGTCAAATTAAGGTTTGGAGACCTAAAATAGTAAAGGTTGATCAGGTTGAGTTCAAGAATGAAAATGAATTACTTGCTATAGTAGATAGAGAATCAGATAAGAAGGATTGTGTAGAATCTCTTGTTATATTTGAGCATGAGCTTTGTTAAGATAAGATATTTGCAAAAGTTGAGAAAAAGAAAAACATCATAAATGATAAGGTTAGTAAGTCAAAAAGGTTAGACATGCTTAAACGGATTCTAAAACAAAAACACAAGAAGATCAAGGAAGAAACAAAGGAGATGTGGGAATCTCCTGCGATTTATTTCTAGAACCCTATTGTGTGGGGTGTCTCTTCTAGGCTTCAAGGAGACACTTTTAAAAATTGAAGCATGGTGGATGTTATTGGGTCTTGGTTATGTTTCATGACAAGAAGGTGAGTTGGAAAATTAATTTGTATATCTTTTGAGGGAATAGATTTTTGAAGGAAATTTTGCATTAGTAATAAGGCTTGAGGCTATTAGAATGATTCTTGCATATGCAGTGTTTTAAAGTTTTAAAGTGTTTCAAATGATTATGGTCACAATAAATTAGAAATTTAAAAAAGAGCTAATAGTTTCAGAAAGAAGGAAAAGAATACTCATGCAGATTCAATGAAGAAGGATCAGAGTTTCAAAGCTCCATTTATCAAGGAGAAGGTTCAGACATGTTCATGGCAGAAGAAACAACATGAAGATTTTATGATAGTTCAGACAACCCTACATGTAAGAGGTAAAAATCAGCCATGGTTTGTTGATAGAAGATGTTTGAGGCATATGATAGGAGATAATAATAAAGAAGATCAATAGTGGCATAGTGAAATTAAAAGATAAAACCACTACCAAGATATTTGGAAAAGGTATTTTAAGTTTGGATATTAGTAGAACCAAAGCTAAGAATGTTTTGTAAGCATAATCTTTTGAGTGTAAGTCAAATATGTGATTAGGGATATACATTAAAGTTTCATGCAAAAGGTTGTGAGGTTGTAGAAGAAAATATTCAAATGAGTTGATTGTAGATTCTCAAAGGACAGACAATTTTATAATTAGATATCTTCTCAAAGATCAGTGAGAGGAGTTGGGAGTAATTTCTATTACTTCCTGCCATTGATGTTTAGCATCAGTTGAGGGGGAGCTAAGTGTTAGCTCCAGGTAGGCCCTTTGCCATTGATGTTAAAGGGGGAGAATAATAGGTATAGGTACAAGTACAAAAAATAGGTACATGTAACAGGTACAGGTTGCTACAATAAGGGGGAGTTACTATATGTTTTTCAGATGACGGTATGTGCAGGTGATAGGATGTGGTAGTTTTAGGATTGAGGTTGCCATGTACGACAAAGGGGGAGATTATTGGAAATATTTTCATTGATTTCAAAGGTCTAGCATTATTGGTGATAAAGGACCCATTGCATTTAATGTTGTTTGTAATAAATATATCTTGGCTAATATGAGTTAATATTTATTTAATATTAACGAATATATTTCTGGTTGCATATGAGACAAAATAAGGGCCCATGGAGAAGTCGAAGAGCCATGGGGTAAAGACAATAGAAGGATGGGATGAATTTTCCCATGAAGAGTCATATTGGGGAATAACAAGAGTCACCAAATGAAGACAAAAGAGTAAGGCTGCAATTTCTCATGAAGGGACACTTTGAGGAATATGAAAAGTCACCAAAGATAAGAACAAAAGTGGGAAGGATGTTTTTGGTCATGAAGGGTCACCACATGACTTTTCAAAGGCTTGAATATGAAGGGTCATCCAAGATTGGTGCCATTTTCCATGAGGATTGAAGGGTCACAAAGGGGGAAGGCCAAAGGTCATTTGGAAAGCTATAAATAAAGGCTTGAGAAGCCATTTGTAATATGGGAGTGAGAGGTTGATTTGATATTGTAATATCTAGATTAGAAGAGCAATAGTGAGAGATGAATATGATTTTATTTGTTATATCTAGCTTAGAAGAGAAAATGTAAGAGAGAGGAAAGAGATGTTGTATTGAACTATCATTTGTTGAGATAGAAACATTAAGAGATAGGTGTGTGGTATACACAAAGGGGTTGGTGCTCCTGTGGGTTGGTCCTCACGAATTATTGTTGGGTTGGTGCTTGGCAAAGGGGTTGGTGCTCCTGTGGGTTGGTGCTCATGAATAGTAGTTGGGTTGGTGCTCGGCAAAGGGGTTTGAAGCTCTTATGGGTTGGTGCTCATGAATTATAGCTGAGGTTGGTACTTGACAAAGAGGTATGGTACTCTTATGGGTTTTTTCTCATGAATATACTTGAGATTGTTCTCTATGGTTTTTCCCACATTGGGTTTCCACATTATATCTGGTGTCTCTCTCTATCTTATGTGATGTTTATTTTTTGAGTTTTATTGCATATCTAGTGTCTCTCTCTATAAAGGGAAAGTTTTATAAGATATATAATATACTGATTCACCCCCCCTCTCAATATATTCCGTGCTTAACAACAAAAAATTACATAAACCTTTTTTATCACCAAACTCTACTTGAAATTACATCAAACTCATTATTCCATCTAAAAATACCCATTATGATCCTATATTATAACTCCTTCATAAATCTCTAGAATAACCTCATGATCTTGTTGATCCCCCTTAACCAAAGACCTTCTCTAATTGGCATTATCATATTAAACACACAAACTTGCTTCTCCACAATGAAATATGTCTCCTAAAAATCATAGGTAGAGACACTTTACTTCATAATGTCCTAGAAAAATGTGAAACAAGGAGTTTCCCACAACTCCTCATATTCCTTCTCATCCTTGGTCATCTGATACTTGTAGTTTTTCTTCTTGTTATTAGGATTAATAGAAGCAACATACTTAACCACTACATCATTCTCCTTTTATTCTAGGATCAGATTGATAATACATGGAGACAACAAATATTCATGACAAACCTTTTCATCTAAAGAATTCAACTTGTAGTTTGGAACCTCATCACTAAGCATAGACAGTTGATGCTATTTGAATGAAACTTTCTTACCAATAGCAAGATGCTCACTTGGATCCATACTTACATAAAAAATAGCCTCAAAATGTACCTTGGTCTTCTCCTTTATCTTGACCTTTTCATTCTCAACATGAGAAAACAATGAGATCGCTTGGCACTCTTCAACTTTTATATCTTTCTCTACCATAGAAAATAAACTACTTGGACCTATAGTTTCATCATGACTCATACTTACCACGTTTGGTTTCCATGAGTTAGCTTGCCATCTTCCTTGCACTCTAAGACCCTAATTGAACTCATTTTGACTTGATGAGCTTTGCTTGTAGAACCCATCAATGTGGCCAATATTCTCATAGTTTTAGTAGATAATTTTCCTTGATGGAAAAAATAATTTGTCTTGCCATGTTTGGATAGAAACTCGAAATATGTCCTTTATCATGACAAATTAAAAAAAACTAATTTTTTTGAAGAAGACTCACCTTATCTAACATTATGTGGACAATGGTTTGCAAAGTGTCCCATAATAAGATAGTTAAATAAATTAACTCTATTCGCACCTTTTGATTGATGACTCCCATCATAGTTCCTTACAAAATAATTTATAAAAGGTCTCTTGCATTCTCTAGACCTATGATCAAATTGATTATTTGTGTAATATTAATCATTGAATCTTGCATACCACATAGCATTTGGTTGTTTGATCTGATTTGTCTTTATTATATTATCACCTTCATTCCTTATCTGATGATTTGTCTTCAATGTATGATTCCTGGTTCATATTATTCTTCATATTATATTTAGTTATATTCTTTTGTTCTTATTTATATCTAATAATAGTTTTATCACTATCATGATTTTGACTACTCGAAATATTATCTAGATCACATGAACTTTTTTTAAATATCATAAATTTATTCACCTTACTAGATGTATTCTCTAACTTAGATTTCAAAAACTCATTTTCAGAAACATACCTTCAACATTCATCTTATTTATATTTTAGTCTTGTAGATAGGATTTCCAATTGACAACTGAGATGTTTGACCATATCTTCATGCTCCTTGGTATCTTCATTCAATATTTCTTCATACACACTAAATTGCTCCTCATTGTATTTGAGTTGAGACTTCATCTTCTTATTAATCTTCTTCTCAATCTTTAGTTCTTTAAGATCATTTTTCAATGAAATATCATAGTCCATCTCATCTTCATCATTTGAAGGGTAGTTTACCCTTATACGTCCTGGAGCTTGTGTTCAATTTCCTAGTAATCAAAGTAATTAGTTCATCGTCATCAATGTCAGATATGTCATCCTGTTTAGGTTTCTTACCTTGTAACTTCTTCTTAGATTTCAACTATGTCTTGAATTTTGCTTCCTTCCTTAGTGGTATATCATCATTTACTCTCATGTAATATGTAGTAAGGGTTTTGTGCAATTGATCCATCTTTAATTGAGTAAGGTGATGACTTTATTTTATAAAAAATATTTTTGGATCAAAATTGAGAGATAAAGACCTTAATACCTTTTAAACTAAATTAGCCTCTTCAATATTCTCTTCAATACCTTTGATGATGTTTACATCCTCATCAAATCTTTGTATAAAAGATGCCATAGAATCTTCTTCCTTCATCTTTAGACATTCAAATTGCCTTCTACAAATTTGTAACTTAGAAATTTTGAGATTTGAATCTCCTTCATAAATGATCTACATCTTATCCCATATCTCTTTAGTAGATTTACAATGGATTACCTTGGTGAAGTTAGTCTTTATAAGACCAAAATTGATGACATTCATTTCCTTAGAATTTTTCTCAAATAGCTTCTTGTTTATAGCACTAGATGGAGGAGTAGTAAGAGCAACATAACCTTCCAAAATAGATTTACATACATCAAACCCTAGTAACATAATGTATTCCCTCATTCTTGCACTCCAAAAAGCATAATTGGATCCATTGAACATTGGTGCTTGTTTAGTAGAGAAACCTCCTTGATGACTACCCATATTTTTTACCTTGGATCACCTTCAAGCTGTCAAGCCTTTACCAAAGGACTTGATCTGGTACTAATTATTAGAGGTACATTCACTAAGAGGGGGGTCAATCTATGATCCCAAATATTCCAACTTCAATTTCAATTATTAAAAAATCTTAATCTATTACCATAAACATTTATGAATCATACACATCATTCATAGTAATGAATAAGATAAACAATACAAAATCAAGCACATAACACATGACATATGTGGGAAACCCTCTTAGAGGCTAAAACCCATTATAACCTATGATTGGAATATTATCCTATAATAACAAGAAATAATTTAAACTAGTTTAAACTAATTAAGGAACTACCATCCCTTATTTAGTGAGACTATAATCCCACAAGGTGTTATAACACGTATCTAGTCGAGCTACAACAATAACTAAAACTTTATCAAGTTACACCTTGCAAGGAGTATACATCCCATTTATATTTTTGGATACCATAATAATGTTTATGAACACATCCACCTTTGGCCTGATGTCTACAACACTTGATGATGGAACTCTGCTTATCACTCTTCACCTTCATTCATAATCAATCTGTAAGAGCATTATTATACCAATAGAATTATGACCTACATGTCATAGAAAGTCCTAAATTTATTTTTATCTTCAACTCATCAATTGGGCACCCACGCTTCCCTTTACATCACAACATTATTCTCTTGAATGCACATTCCACATATAAGTCTCTCTTCAAGTCTAGAAACCATCATCATTGGTTCTACTATTTATAGAAAATACATGATAATCAATACCTTGATCGAACCTTAAGAATGACTTAACCCTTAATTAATGTATCATAATAATACATAACTCAATAAAATATTCATATGTTGTCCATAGCATCTATGGGTCACCATTAAGCAACTACACCTTTCAATTAGGCCCTTGTAGCTCTTATAGGTCTCATGAAGACATATTCACCCATTTAGTACTTCATCAAACAAAAAAAGAACATAAGACCACTTCAAAAAGCATGGATGAATTACATATGATATATAGGTCCCCCTTAAGTTCCAACAACCAACATAATACCCTTCTACTTATACACAATTTTCTCAAATAACATTTTGTGCACACAGTCACCATGAATGAATACACAGTCAACTTCTAAAACTTTGTTAATATTGTATATGATTGGTCAAAACTTAATAATTCAAAAAATTATCTTCATGGAGTATATAACATGAACCTATAGCTAATTCATCATTATATATCCAAACAACATTGGAAGGAGCTCAAATATCCTTCTTTGGTTACTTGTAGAACATAGTGGAACACATAGTCAGCTTTGGAGCTCAACATCTTTGTTTGTACACACTTTCAGATATTCAAACTTATATTTATATATTTTCCTTGGATTCCTTTAAAATTTTGATAAACCATAATAAAATTCATCTTGGATCAAAAGTTATAGCCAAAATACAGATCACTAGTTTTTCTTTTACAAATTTAAATATTCAAATGCAAACAGTCATAGTTAAACCTCAAACATCATGATCACATATTATGTCCTCACTTATAAAATTAAAAATGAACCATTAATATTATTTTAAGGAGCTTTACATTTAAATTCCATTTTTCATCATTGGATCTTCATCTTAACTATTTGACTTAATACACTCTGTCGATCTCCTATACGTAGCTTAGTCTTTATCTCTACTTGATGTTAAACATTGAACACTTGTCCTCATCTCACTACTTCTAGACATCTTGGAATGAGCACACTCCATTTATAATTTTGTAATAAAATTTATCTTTACTTAATTTAATCATCAAACACTTTGACCCATTTGAATTATTGCACACCGTAGATCTATATGTACGAACTCCTGTGAACTATTGATCCTTGGAAGAAGCTTGATCTTTATCTCTACTCAATGTTAAGCATCAAACACTTATCCTCATCTTGTAACATCCTAAAATCTTAGATTAAATGTGCTCCAGTGCTGTTTATCAAATTTAACTTGTGAAAATTTGACTATGGTAACCTTGTTTATTTACCTCGAAGGCCAACATTAAATAGTCATATCTTTTGCTTTGCTCACTTGCAAGTTATCAAATTTGGACCATATGATCTCATCACATAGAATAATATAACCATATAAAAATATTATCCTAAAACCATCACACATGTGAGATATAATTAAATTAAAATTCCTCTTTAGATTTATCAGTTCACAGAGCCAACTATGTCAAGAATGATCTGGAAAGACTAACTTTGCACATACATATCTTTTGTTGTGCTTCAACACTTGACCTGAAAGGTAGCATAAATAAAATAGGTCAAAAACTAAATAAACCCATATGATCACATTCTCCTTAAATGTATACACATGTGAGATATGCCACCATAAAAATGCCTACTCATCTTTTCTTGCCATATTGCAAATTTGGCTATCGAAAAACACTATCAAAATGCTTGAAATCCCAACTTTACACTTACATATATTTTATTGCACTTCATCACTAGACTTGAGACTTTTCATATAGAAACTAGGGACTAATTTTATCACTACCATATGATCAAATCCCTTTGACTCATCTACATGTAGAAATTATGACATCATCAAATTGCCTACTCATATTTTCTATCATTAGACCTAAAATGTCTAGATGAGAACAATGATGAACCAGGTGAATTCCACTCATGCACATAAACTCTCCAATCATCTTTGACCATTTATAAGACCCATTTCACATGTTTAATACTTTATAATCATCCCTAAACATCTCAAACCATGACAAAATTGAAGATCAACCAAGCATATTTCAAGCATACTAGGACAATCACATTTTACAATTTGTCATTATCACATAGACTATCAAGGAACTTGATCCACTCACTAAGGCACCTCCAAGACATCACCATGACATCATTAATAATTATCCAACAATATTTTCATGACCATGATTTAATTAATGTATATGTATTTGTTTTATCTGTTAGGGTGTGGAGCTAAAAGCTACACCTTAAGGCAAACAGGAGGGTTTCCAGTGTACGCAGTCGCCGGCGTCGGCATGCCACACCGACGTT
>JARHVA010005296.1:270000-275000 GCA_037957365.1 Torreya grandis
TCATACACAACGAGAATTTACAAATTTACATTATTAACATAACCAACCAAATGTAGATTATTTACACATCATACAATAATTTTACATACACTAAATGGAAATACAATATTATGGCTCAAATGTGCATCAATAGGTTTGTTAAATTATTCCATGGTATTTTCAAATGATGCCATGTAAACACATTGGTAAGTGAATTATAAGGGTCCATGGTCCTCATTAGTTTATCCAATGTTGAAATGTCATCCAAGATGACATGCAATATCTAACATATAACATCATGCTCAATTTTAGAGATCTAAAATCCATCAACACCTTATTTTAAGGAAGGTTATGTTCTATCAAATCCCATAAATATACATCCATGAATCTCAGAAGGTTACCAACCAAGTTCACACATCATGGATTAGATGGTTCACACTACCCATTAACAATGGGAGATATGTAAACCTCCTCACTAGTTCAAGCAAGTAATTCATATTCAGTCACTAAGACCTACAAGCTTAAGTTACATCCTTATACCTCCCAAGAGTATTATACCTAAATCATCATAATATGCCCCACCCATATAATCCACCTATGATCATCAATATGATCTCATGATTCCAACAACAAGCTCTATCACTATATTTCTAATTGACTCATGTCAACGAGTCAAAGGTTGACTAGAAATGCTTGAATTAATGTAACATACTCTCAGGGAAAGGATGAACTTAGCCAAGGCTTTAGGTGAATATTACATCATTACTATGGAAATCATAGTTTCTATACCCATAATATAGAATAAACGATATAAGACATCCTCAAAGATGTAAAATATATACATATCCATGAGTATCATGACATCTTCATGGATTCCAAAACTCAATCCAAAATAAAATAATCATCACATAGACATGAAAAATTACTAGGGAATCATATCCTCCTTATGGGATTAATACATACCCATGATCAAATAACCACATCATGAAATAAAATTACATATCTACATACTCAATATCCTCTAGCCTTTTGAGTGACAAAACTGCAAGCTCCTTCATTCAACTTGAAGGACCAAAGGCACATAGAAAACCAAGCCTATATATATATATATATATATATATATATATATATATATATATATATATATATATATATATATATATATATATATATTCATCACTTTAGTGTTATTGTATGTAATACTTGTTCACTTCTAGGTTAAAATGGTTGTAATTCAGCCAACCATATTAGAGTTTCCAACCTAAAACCCTATATAGACTTAGCTTATAAGTCCATTACTTAGAAAAAAATAATGTTCTCAACATTAAACACAATACTTATAAATTTATTTGCTTGTTGCAACCCATTAGGTGTAGTAACACATAATCTAAGAAATAATTTACCATTGCTTACACCAATTGTCAATAATTATGGCTAGATTAACTTATTTTTATCCACACTAAGTGATAATAAAATAAGTAAAAGAAATAAAGATTATCATTTTGATGTTCCTATCAAACCATAGAAAATCTAGCCATGCCTTACAAGGATATTTTTGTTTTATATCTCTATCATGGCATAAATCAGGGTTTGAACAGAATAGTTTCATACATACAGTAGTTCAACATACCTATACCAAGATTGACCATCATGACTCCCCAAAAGGAAACTTGATTCTAAAAACACTTCCTCAACTAGGAGAAACTCAATCCCATGGAGACATTCTTACTCCATTTAAAAAATGAAACTTAAAAGGGGCATTCTAGTTTCCTAATTCCAACATCATTAAACTCTTTCAATAAACTCAAATGGATATTTGGTCTTATAAACAATAACTTACAATATTATTACCTATGGAGCTAGAAATGGTCACCATCATTCATCATTTATAGCTCTTTATCAGCTCAAAACATTCCTCCATCAAGAGGAAGGCACAAACTCAATTAATTCATCCACAAATGCCAACTCCCCATACCCAATATATCCCTCCATGTTAGATTCAAACTCTTAATCTTCCCAGTGTCATAATGTTCTAAGTGTCTAGTGATGGGTTATCCATATAACCCATTAAAAGATATCAGACACTATTCTCCTTTATTTTAAGAGTGATACCTTTATCACTTATCTCCTATTGACCTTCCTATTTAATCCAATGGTTGATAAGGGAGGGTTGCTCAAATGCAATTGAAATTAGGAAGGGTTAACCCTACCAATGTAAAGGTGGAGAGCATGACCATCATGGTAAAATAAAACTTCTAACATCACAGTCTTATACAACAATACCAATTCAAACATAGTAACTGTCACCCTTCTAGGTCGACATACTCATGTGTGTATACACACCATGCATCAACTACATCATCAACATTTACACCCATATAAGTAGGTGGTGGAAAATATCTTAAGTTTATTTATTCTTACTCAACCACACTCAACACCCTCACATGTAGTCCAAACCATGTGCATAACCCATATTAGATTGGATCAAATCATTAGGAAACATTCTCAACATTACTGAACACATGTTCTTGTGTTCTTAATCATGCCTTAAATGGATTTATAATATATTATAATCCTAATGAGGACTTTCCCTTATTTTTAGGCCACCCAAGTTTTGGATTTGCTCACATAAGAACCATCTAACCTAACTCTATCCTTGATTGATGAATCATAGGAAAACTTTTTAGGCATCTTGCCATTATCAAACCTCACTTGGTGTAGTTACTGGAAGGATAAAAAATAGTAAATACAACTTAACTTAGTTGTAACAAGAGTTAAAATTTATCCTAACTTCTAAGAAGTGAGATAAATTAAACCTTATTCTCCTAAAATAATCAAATCACAAGCTCGGATACCAAATTAGACAACAACCCCCCCCAAAAAAAATTGGGAATTGTTAATGGAATTACTTAACAAAACCATGTGAAGAATCTACTACATCATCTCATAATTCATGACACATCAACATAGTCCTACACAATATTAGTATTCAACCCATAAATGGATTTGGACAATGAGATACTTATGTCTAAATGACTATCACTATAGGATTCGATAGGGAAAGGGGTTACCTAAAGGGTGAAACACCATTTGAGGGGTATTAGTGTGTAGGCCCACACAAATAACCTTTAGACCTTTAGAAGGCACTCAGTTTCCCCATCAAACCACTTAGAGATCCTCATCCTAATATAAACATATGTTAACCCTACACAATTATGATTTAGAAACTCTCTAGGCAAGGAGATTCACTCAAGCCTCGAATAAACATCACCTGGTTACTTACCCAGGGTGAGATTCAACATAAAATCTAGTCATCTTACTAGCTATTATTGATTATATCATCCTAGTAAAGGAAGGTATCATAACAGGTACAAAATGTCTCAAAGGTGAACCAATGACACCAACTAGCCAATCCTTAGCTTAGGTCATGCTCACAATATTTCCATAGTTATTCGGTAACCACATACATATAACCAACATGAATGTTTAACATTCACCAAGTAAAATTTCTTGTGATAAAAAAAGCACCATGTTCTTTATCCATCATGTTATATAACCAAGGACACATCCTTAGAGGTTTATTACCCGATATAGGATAATCACTAATTGATATGATGAACCAATATCAATAGTGTTTCCTAGTCATATTTATGTTCATAAATCCCCGACCATAGTGTTCTCACACTAGAAATTCATTCCAACTCCTTAAATTAAGGATAATGAATGATTTATCTAGAATAAAAATGACTTATTTGAGTGTAATCAGCTATCTAGATATTTAAAATAACATAAGTTAGATCATTTATGGATTTTATAAGTGAATAAATGGCTACCACATAATGCATTACTTGCACATGGACAATCATGCAATCTAAGGAGTAATACACCAAAATTAGAATCTCATTGAGCATTAGAGCATCAACCCACATTCACTCTAACAATTATGAATCAAGATTGATCTCATGTAATTCAAGTTAAGAATAACCATTTATTAGTTTGTTAGTTAACTAAGGATTCATGTTTACTCTACCCATAATATCTATTCATAATCATTTATCATGGTTGAATCCACAACCCTATATGATAATAATGATTATTTCATGGATTTGCCAATTTGCTATTTCTTGACATAAACACTATCAAAATGGAATATTTTTGAATTATTATTCCTCATTATCAAAGGTATATCATGAGACATGAACAACATTTATACTGGATTTGCAAGCTAATAAGGAGATATAAACTCTAAAAATAGCATCATAAACTAAATTCCCATAATTCTATAACATTTTGCATTTATAATTTAATTTTCAGCACTTAATAATATGATGTGGCCAAATTAAAACATGTGTGAATACATATATGAAATGAATGTATAAATTTAATTGCTTAAGAAATAAGTGTTTACAAGATTAATATTGCTATTGTATATATAATCTGAAATGCTCCAAGCACCCCATAATTAACTATTATGAAATTGATATTATGTTGTTAAATTGATTATCAACTATTATTAGTTGGACTATATGTGGTACTAGTAGCAGCAATATTGGGCTACATGTTTAAATCTATATTTATTTGATTTCATTGACTTATTACTATAGTTGCTAATGTTATTAATCTATAACAATTTATCAATTATCAACATGATGTGATTGATGTCTTTTTTGGTTTTTGTAGGTTTTATCTATGATCTAGGTAGATGTTGGAGGCTATAATCCTAGAATTGAATGAATTATGAGCACATCAGCATGTCTCATAGGTATACTTATTGATTTCATTTTATCCTTTAGACACCTTGATTGGTATTTATATTTTTTGACTATGGTCCTTGTACTTTTTGTTTTTAATGTACTTTGTTTGATGTCATTATTTATCATTATTACCATTATTGTTTCCATTATGTGTTTTACAACCACCGTCTTTTTTCATGTGCTCAACTCCATTGTTTTCTCTCTTACACAGGTTTATGATTCTTTCTATGTTCCTTCATCAATCCTATTAACGTATTTAGACACACT
>JARHVA010005296.1:277500-342500 GCA_037957365.1 Torreya grandis
TATCAATGGTTTGCATCACTCTTCAGCTAGTAGTGCAAAATTTTTACTTGACAATATATTAGAGTCTATTTTTTATGAAGTAGGAAATGTGACTTCACAACTGGATGCAATGTTCCATGAAAGAGAGGCTCTAAAATAATTTTATTCTGATAAATTATCATATGAAGATGTGAAGAAAAAAATAACAAAAGAAGATTTGTGTGCTTTATTTATTAAACCTAGAACCAAACAACCTCCACCAATGAAGTAAATTCACATTAGTATTGATTGGTGCATTCATGAGGAGTTTAAAAATAACTTTTAGGATAGGTGGTGGATGGTGTTTGATGAGACTTCATTAAACAATAATGAGGTTCCACTATGTTTTTTGAGAAAATTATATTGTGAGTTTGTATTACAATGAATTCTAAATTATTTCAACATAAAGGCATCCCAAGGTAGGGGAGGTGTGTATTCATTTGATATACCTAGTGATATGTGGGACTAAAATCATCATAACCAATCTTTAAGAAATAGAAGAACATTATCACATGCCACTATTCCTAAAATTTTGCATCGTAACATACAGATAGACACCCTTCAAAAAATTACTAGCTTGACACAAGTTATGATTGATCATGGTATACATACTTTGAATACTTATACTTAGCCTATAGATGGCGCTAGTGGTATTGGTGGTGTTAGTGGTATTAGTATTGGTGGTAGTAGTAGTGGCAGTAGTGTTGGTGTTGGTGTTGGTGTTAGTATAGGTGCTAGTGTCCCTTATTTTACTCATGTTACAGTTCTTGTGCATCATTTCAATCATATAGAAGGAAGTGTATAAGACCTCCTATTCAAGTACAACATACATAGAGTACATTTATGGAGAATATCATGCTAGAGTGTATGCCATTTGTATATGTTTTAGTAGTGCCAGACACTAGCATGCCAAAGCATATGCCACATGTAGATGCTTCAGTAGCGCATGACACTAGAATTTTAGACACTATTAGAGATGTAGTAGCTTCAACAAATCCTATCAAGATACGCTAGGCTCCTATTTTATAGGATACTTCACCATATGTATTTGATACATAGGTTTAATTTTAATTATAGTTTGTTTTTATTTGTAAGATAATATTAAGTTTATTTTATAGTACACATGTTTACTTGATGGACTAATTTATTTGACTAAACTTGTTATTTGTTGTTTGTATCTAGTTGATTGGTGATATTATTGGTACCTCATTAGGACTTGAATATATTATAGAGGCCATAATTGGCATGGGTGTACCTTACACACATGTTTGTATATTTTTTAATTACATGTTTATTGTCCTTTGAACAAAAAAATGAATTTTAATATATATTATAGTCATAGCTTTTATCATGTTCATTAGATTCACATATTATTCATTTATTAGTTTTATAGATGAAGAGGGATGGTATGGGCAACCCTCATGGATGAGAAAAAGGTTAGGTGATGTTGTTACTACATCAGAGAATCCACTATTTCTATACCATGTTATGATTCAAGGATGAACACTGGTGAGAACACATAGTTTAATTATTTTTATCTTTAATCAATGATATTGTATGTCATATTTACATAATTTTATGAAACTCTAGATCTAGCGATATATGTATGCTCCATAGGATTACCCATCGCAGGTGTATATGTGGTCTTGTAACCTTAGACAACTATTTAGATGTAATATGGTGAATGTAGAACCATTTTACATTGTTGAAAAAATTATCAAATTTTCAATATACAATTTTAATGCATTAATTTTTATATTTATATGTTTTATAGAGACAATAATTTTCATTAGTTATTGATGAAATAATGGATGACTCAAAGGCTAAGAGGAGAGTATCTCCTCATATTAAGGCATCCAATATCTTTGGTTCTACATCTATGAAAACGAAGCACAATTTATTTTGAGGAAATGAGAAGCAGGAGAGCTAGTTATTGTGTTAGGGATCTAGTTGTAGGCACATTATATTTTGTATGTTGATATGGCCCACATTGTATGCCTATATGGTGCACTTTGTTTCTGTATATAGTTATAGACACAATCAATTTTTTATGTCGACATGGCCAACATTGTATGCCTATATGGTGCATTTGATCTATGTACATGTTATGGTCTACATTTTTCCTCGATATATGTTCTATTATTTGTGTTAAATTATGACTTAGAACTTTTCATGTATCACATATATACTATTCAACAATATAATTCCTTTAACTATGTGTATTTTATATTTTTATCATTTAATGTTAACACACATTATTGGTTAATGATTAAATTATTTCTTCATATGGGGTTTTAAAAAATCACATTATTATCTAAGTTGGGTGATTTGAATCATTATGTATATTTTGCATTTACATTTGATATTTTCTATTTACTTGTTTCATTTACATTTGCTATTTATTTACTAGGCCACTCATAAATCCCCATCTAGACCTCTAGCATAGAATCAAAATGAGTTTCATAAAGGATACCAACCTAAGAAGGCCACTCAAAACTTGACTCCTCCTATTCCTTCAAACTTAGACAAATGCAAGAATAATTATAGTGAAAATTGGTGCCATTAACAATTAATAAAAATCCATGAACACTCAATATTAGGTGCAATAATCCTTTCTTTGGAAACCTACATCATATCATGCACATATAGATGATATTGAACCAAATAACACTTTTCTATTCACCAACACTGCTTTCATAGAGACCTTTAATGAGTGTGAATGCCTCTTCCATACCATGTTATGGGTCAAGGTTCAACCTCTTCTTGTCTTATCATTGGAAATATAATCCATAATAACATCATCACACTGGCTACAACCCAACAACTTGGCCTTCCCACTATTTTAAATTGCAAGATATAATCCCTGGGGTGGATTCAATAAGGTACAAATATGTAATTTTGGAGTCAATGCACATCTTAGTATAAATCTGAGCCTATGGAGGGAACCATCATTTGTAAAATTGTGCTTCTTGAAGTCTATAACATATTATTAGGGAGGTTGTACTTGAATGACTAAGATTTTACATATCAATCAAAACTAAAAATTTGGGATGTACACATAAAATATTGCTTCTTCAACCTCTTATAGTCAACTCCACTAACCAAAGTCATGTTGGTATCTTCTAAAACATGTCATAAACTAATCATGCATGTTCATAGTTTCATGCTACTCATGGTTTATAGTGTGATCAATAAAATCAATGTCTCAATAACAAAAACTTGACAAGTTATTAAAGCCACATAATGGATTCTTCTTACAGATTGAATTTATTCCAATGCACTATGAATTAAAACACCACATATATTTTCCATTTACAAAAAATCATTTGTATCATAAATAAATTTTGGAGAATGATGAATCTTGGTGTTAAATATAAGAGGTCCTTAATCAGGGCAATATAAGCCCTAGGTCTTCTCCTTGCAAGAGTCTAATATCCCTCACACCCAAAAATATTGGTTCATATCATATATCCATTGAATATAAATCACTCAATAAAATCATGGTGAAGAATTAGTGTCCACTATTAAATATTGATAACCTATTAAACCAGTCTTTATCTCAATATGGATAACTAAATCAAGTATTGGTTTTATCTATTTGAACTCAAAAGACTCAAAAATATTTAAAAGATAATTAATCCTAAATTCCTCAAAATGATTAATTCTCAAAATATTTAATAGGTGACTCAAATTTTTCAGCACCTCTAAAGGTCTGCTACAAACAATTTTATAAAAAAACTCTCATAGACTTACTAGTCTTAATGTTGCTCTAATATGCCAAAACCCATTCTATATTGAATTAACACTTAAAGACACCTTAGACATATGTATTTAGGTGTTTTATGAATTATCATTTCTAAGATAAAATGTTTTTCTTTCCAATTTTAATATTTCACCCAAAAATTCATAAAATCATGTTTTGTCTATTAGGCCTAATTACACTCTAGTACAGTCAAAACTCAAGATAGAGTTTTCTTATAATAAATGATCCTTTTATGATGTTTTTACAAATTCATTAGAGGTTTTTCAAGATTAATTTTTATTTTATAGACTAAATTTTAAATTTTCTAAACCAATATCTCTCCTCATTATCAAAGAAACATAGAAAATAAGGTATCTCTTACATATACTCAATTGGTCAGAGGAGCCCAATCAATGAACCATCTATAGAGACATATCCAGATGGGAATTTTTAGGCTAGAATAACATTTTTAAAATATTGGGTGGGCCTCAAAATTTAAATTTGCAGTTGGTTGGAGGCATCCCTGAAGAGAATTCACTCATCCCCAAGTGTACAAAATAAGCAAACTTTAGTCATATGTTGCACGAGAACCATGAGGGTTAGAGATTAAGCATAAAATCCTAAATATGCAAGGATGAGTTATCTAATAAATCTAAATAGTATTTTATTTAACTCATAATTTATGAGACATGGAAATAAGGTTTTTCTCATGGTTAAATCTCTTAGAATGGGGTAAAAGTTGGTCAGCAAGGGCCATAGAATCTGACTCATTAGCCCAATCGATGAAATATCTATATAAACACATATAGATGGGAATTTTTAGGCTATAATGACATTTTTATAGTATTATTAAATCCTTGAGAGTGAAATATAAAGTTGGTTAGAGGCATCCCTGAAGATAATTCACTCATCCCTGAGTATGCAAAATGAGCAAATTTCAGTCACGTGTTACATAATAATCCTGAGGGATAGAGATGAACCATCAAATCTTACATGTGAAAGGATAAGTATTATAATAAATCATAGGAATATTTTACCTAACTCATGATCGGTGAGACATGGAAATGAGGTTTCTCTTGTAGCCAAATCTCTTAGAATAGGGTAAAAGTTGGTAAGCGAGGGCTGTAAAATATGAATCATCAGCCTAATCAATGAACCATATTCATGGACACATCTAAATGGGAATTTTAAGGCTAAAAATACATTTTTTTGATCTTATTTGACCCCTAGGAGTGAAATTTTTAGTTGGTCATATTCATTCTTGAAGATAATTCACTCATCCCTGAATGTGAGAAAATGAGCAAACTTTGGTCACATGTTGCATGAGAACCATGAGGGATATAGATAAACCATTAACTCCTAAACATGTAGGGATAATTAATATAATAAATTCTATGATTATTTTATCTAACTCATGATGGATGAGACATGAGAATGACGTTTATCTCATGGCTAAATCTCTGAGAATGGGGTAAAAGTTGGTCAACAAGGCCATAGAATCTAACTCATCAGCCTAATCAATGAGCCATCTATGCAGACATATCTAGATGCGAATATTTAGACTAAAACCATCTTTATTTTATCTTGGTTTATCTATATGAGTGAAATTTGCGATTTGCCATAGGTATCCCTGAAGAGAATTCACTCATCCCTGAATGTGGAAAATGAGTGAACTTTGGTTACATGTTACATGATAATTCTGAGGGATAGAGATGAACCATTAGCTCTTACACATGTAAGAATGAGTCCTCTAATAAATCATAGGTGTATTTTATCTAAAAAATGATGTATGAGCCATGGAAATGAGGTTTCTCTCATGTCCAAATCTCTCAGAATAGGGTTAAAATTGGTTAGTGAGGGCCATAGAATCTGACTTGTCAGCTCAATCAATGAATCATCTACATAAACACATTTTAATGGGTATTTTTAGGATAGAACACCTTTTTTATCTTATTTAACTCTTGAAATTTAAATTTGTAGTTGGTTAGAGGTATTCCTAAATATAATTCACTCATCCCCAAATGTGTAAAATAAGTAAACTTCAGTCACACATTACACAAGAATCATGATGGATAGAGATGAATCATCAACTCCTACAGCTATAGGGAAAAGTATTGTAATAAATCCCATTAGGATTTTATCTAACTCATGATGGATGAGATACATCAATAAGGTTTATTTCATAACCAAATCTCTCAAAATGGGGTGAAAGTTAGCTAGCAGGGTTCATAGAATCTAACTCATCAACCCAATCGATGAACCATCTATGTGGACACATTCAAATTAGAATTTTTAGGTTAGAAACACCCTTTAAATATCTTTATTGACCCTTGAGAATGAAATTTATAGTTGGTGGGAGGCATTCCTGAAGTGAATTCACTTGTCTTTGAATGTGCAAAATGAACAAACTTTGGTCGCATGTTGCATGAGAATCATGAAGGCTAGAGATGAACCATCAACTCCTAAAAGTATAGGGATGAGTCTTATAATAAATAATATGATGATTTTATCTAACTCATGATGGATGAGATACATCAATGAGGTTTCTCTCACAACAAAATCTCTTAGAATGGGGTAAACATTGGTTAGTAGGGGTCTTAGAATCTGACTCATCAACTTAATCAATGAACCATCTATATGGGAATTTTAAGGATAGAACCACCTTTGTTTGGTCTTGGTTGACCCTTAAGATTGAATTCTGTAGTTGGTTGGAGGTAGTCTTGAAAATAATTCGTTTGTCCCTAAATGTGTAAAATGATCAAAGTTTGGTCACACTTTACACAAGAATCATGAGGGCTAGAGATTAACCATTAGATCCTATATGTATAAGGATGAGTCTTATAAAAAACCATAGGAGTATTTTATGTAAATAAAGATGGGAAATATTTAGTGATGATTTTTCTCTCACATCCAAATCTCATAGAATAGGGTAAAAGTTGGTCAGTGGGGGCTGTAAAATATAACTCATCAACCCAATCAATGAACTGTATATGAAAAAACATCTAGATGGGTATTTTTAGGCTATAACCACATTTTTATAGTCTTTATTGACCTGTAAGAGTTAAATTTGTAATTTATTGGAGGCATTCTTGAAGAGAATTCACTAGTCCTCAAATGTGCAAAATGAGCGAACTTCAGTTGCATGTTGCATGAGAACCGTGAGGGCTAGAGATGAACCGTCAGATCCTAAATGTTTAAGGATGAGTATTATAATAAAATATAGGAGTCTTTTATCTAAATCATGATGGATTAGATGCAATAATGAGGTTTATCTCATAGATAAATCTCTTAGAATGGGGTAAAAGTTAGTCAGTGAGGGCTATAAAATTTGACTTATCAGCCTAATTGACAAATCATCTACATAGACACATATAAAAGGGAAATTATATGCTATAACCACCTTTTTTGGTTTCTATTGATGCCCACAAGTTAAATTTGTAGTTGGTTTGAGGCATTCTTGAAGAGAATTCACTCGTCCTTGAATGTGTAAAATGGGCAAACTTCAATCGCACATTGAAAAAAAACCATGATGGATAGAGATAAACCATCAAATCCTACACATGCAACAAAAAATCTTATAAAAAATCCCAAAACTATTTTATCTAACTCTAGATGGATGAGGTATGATAATGAGCTTTTTCTCATAACCAAATCTCTCAAAATGGGGTAAAATTTGGTCAATATGGGCCATAAAATCTGACTCATCATCCCAATCAATGAATTATCTATGTAAACACATCTAGATGGACATTTACAGGATATAAATACCTTTTTACATTCTCATTTTATCCCTAGGAGTGAAATTTGAAAATGGTCAAAGGTATTCCTGAAGATAATTCACTCATCCCTAAATGTGCAAAATGAGCAAACTTTAGTCACACATTACATGAGAGCCGTGAGGGATAGAGATAAACCATAAAATTATACACATGTAGGTATGAGTCATATAATAAATATCAAGAGGATATTACCTAAATCATGATGGATGAGACATGGCAATGATGTTTCTCTCATGGATAAATCTCTCAAAATAAGGTAAAAGTTGGTCAATGGGGGTCGTAAAATCTGACTCATCAACCCAATTGATGAATAATATACACCAACATATTTATAAGGGTGTTTTTAAGATAGAAAAACCTTTATCTATTCTTAGTTAGGCCATGAGAGTGAAAGTTTTAGTTGGTTAGAAGCATCTCTGAAAAGAATTCACTCATCCCTAAGTGTGCAAAATGAGTGAACTTTAGTTATGCATTGTACAATAACTATGAGGAATAGAAACAAACAATTATCTACTACACATGCAAGGATGAGTCCTATAAGAAATTGTGAGAGTATTTTATCTAACTCATTATGGATGAGATGCAACAATGAGGTTTTTCTTACTGCTAAATCTCATAGAACATGCCAAAAGTTGGTCAGTGAGGTCCATAAATTCTAACTCATCAACCCAATCAATTAACCATCTACATAGACACATTGAGATAGACATTTTTGAACTATAATAAATTTTTTTTGGTATTTTTAGACCCCTAGGAGTGAAATTTATAGTTGATTAGAGGCATCACTTAAGAGAATTCAATCATCCTTAAATGTGCAAAATGAGATAAATTTCATCACATGTTACATGAGAATCATGAGGGATAAGGATAAACCATATACTCCCACAAGTGAAAGGATGACTCCTCTAAGAAATCCCAAGATGGTTTTATCTAATTCATGATGGATGAGATGTAGCAATTAATTTTCTCTCATAGACAAATCTCTTAGAATGGGGTAAAAGTTGGTTAGTGTGGGCCATAACGTTAGCCTAAATGATGAACCATCTATGACAAAACATCTAGAAAAGGAATTTTTATACTAGAATGACATTTTTTAAGTATTTTTCATGGCTTATAAGTGAAATTTGTAGTTGGTCAGAGGAATATTTGAAGAGAATTCACTTGTCTTTCAGTGTGCAAAATGAGTGAACTTCGCTCATAGATTACACGAGAACCATGAGGTCTAGAGACAAATTGTCATCTCCTACACATGCAAGGATGAGTTCTCTAATAAATTTCAAGAGGATTTTATCTAACTTATAATGGAAAAAATATGGCAATGATGTTTCTCTCATGGTTGAATCTCTTAGAACATACCAAAATTTAGTCAACAAGGGCCATAATTTTGACTCATTAGCCCAATCGATGACTTGACTGCATAGACATATCAGAATAGGCATATTTAGAATATAATCACCTTTTTTTTATATTGGTAAACCCTTGGGAGTGAAATTTACATTTGATTAGAGGCATCCTTAAGATAATTCACTCATCTCAAAATATGCAAAATGATCAAATTTCCATCATGTGTTGCATAAGAACTGTAAGGGTTAGAGATGAACCATCAATTCCTACACATGAAAGGATGAGTCCTCTAAAAAATCTTAATAATGTTTTATCTAAATCATGATGGATGATATTCATCAATTAGGTTTCTCTCATAGCTAAATCTCTTAGAAAATTAAAAAATTTGATCAATAAGGATCATAGATTATGACTCATCAACCCAATCGATGAACTGTATATGTAAACATGTTAAGATAGGCATTTTTAAACTATAATAACTTTTTAATAATCTTCATAGACCCCTTGGAGTGAAAGTTGTAATTGATTATAGTCATCCCTTAAGAGAATTCACTTGTCATGAAATATATAAATTGAGTGAATTTCCATTTCACATTGCACAAGAACCGTGAGGGCTATAGATGAATCATTAGTTACCACATCTGAAATAATGAGTCCTCTAAGAAATATCATGAGGATTTTATCTAACTCATGATGGATGACATGTGGTAATCAGGATTCTCTCATAGTTAAATCTCTAAAAACATGTCAAAAGTTGGTCAATGATGGTCATAGATTCTGACTCATCAGCCTAATTAATGAACCATCTATGTGGATACATTGGGATATGTATTTTTAGGCTAGAATCACCTTTTTACAATCTTGGTAAACCCATATGAGTAAAATTTGTAATTTTTCAAAGGCATCCTTAAGAGAATTCACTCATCCCTAAATGTGAAAAATGAGATAAATTTTATCATGAGTTGCACGAGATCCATGAGGGATAGAGATGAACCATTACTTCCTACACATGTATGGATGAGTCCTATAAGAAATATTTGGAGGATTTTATCTAACTCATGATGGATTATATGTGTAAATGAGGTTTTTATCACAGCTAAATATCTCAAAACATTTCATATGTTGGTTAGCGAGGGCCGTATATTCTCAATCATCAGCCCAATTGATAAATAATTTGTGTGAACATGTTGAGATAGACATTTTTAGGCTAGAATCACCTTCTTATAATCTTTTTATACCCTTGGGAGAAAAATTTGTAGTTGATAGGAGGCATCCTTTAAGAGAATTCACTTGTCCCTGAATGTGCAAAATGAGTGAACTTACACCATGCATTACACAAAAATCATGAGGGATAGAGACTAACCATCAACTCCCACACATGCAAGGATGAGTCCTCTAAGAGAGCATAGATAAGTCTATTTTTGTGTTTTCTTAAGATAGGCATTTTTAAACTATAATAACTTTTTTATAATCTTCATAGACCCCTAGGAGTGAAATTTTTAATTGATTATAGGCATCCCTTAAGAGAATTCACTTGTCACTAAATATATCAAATGATTGAATTTCCATTTCACATTGCACAAGAAGCGTGAGGGCTATAGATGAATTATTAGTTACAACATGTGAAATTATGAGTCCTCTAAGAAATATCATGAGGATTTTATCTAACTCATGATGGATGACATGTGGTAATGATCATTCTGTCACAGTTAAATCTCTCAAAACATGTCAAAAGTTGGTCAGTGATGGTCATAGATTCTGACTCGTCAGCCTAATTAATGAACCATCTATGTGGATACATTGGGATATGTATTTTTAGGCTATAATCACCTTTTTACAATCTTGGTAGACCTCTAAGAGTGAAATTTGTAGTTTGTCAAAGGCATCCCTTAATAGAATTCACTCATCCCTAAATGTGAAAAATGAGCTAAATTTTATCATGAGTTGCACGAGATCCATGAGGGATAGAGATGAACCATTAGTTCTTACACATGTATGGATGAGTCCTATAAGAAATATTTGGAGGATTTTATCTAACTCATGATGGATTAGATGTGTAAATGAGGTTTTTATCATAGCTAAATATCTCAAAACATTTCATAAGTTGGTTAGTGAGGGCCGTATATTCTCAATCATCAGCCCAATTGATGAATAATTTGTGTGAACATGTTGAGATAGACATTTTTAGGCTAGAATCACCTTTTCATAATCTTTCTATACCGTTGGGAGAAAAATTTGTAGTTGATAGGAGGCATCCTTTAAGAGAATTCACTTGTCCCTGAATGTGCAAAATGAGTGAACTTCCACCTACATTACACAAAAATCATGAGGGATAGAGACTAACCATCAACTCCCACACATGCAAGGATGAGTCCTCTAAGAGAGCATAGACAAGACTATTTTTGTGTTTTCTTAAGATAGGCATTTTTAAACTATAATAAATTTTTTATAATCTTCATAGACCCCTAAGAGTGAAAGTTGGAATTGATTATAGGCATCCCTTAAGAGAATTTACTTGTCACTAAATATATCAAATGAGTGAATTTCCATTTCACATTACACAAGAACCATGAGGGCTATAGATGAATCATTAGTTACCACATGTGAAATTATGAGTCCTCTAAGAAATATCATGAGGATTTTATCTAACTCATGATGGATGACATGTGGTAATGAGCATTCTCTCACAGTTAAATCTCTCAAAACATGTCAAAAGTTGGTCAATGATGGTCATAGATTCTGACTCATCAGCCTAATTAATGAACCATCTATGTGGATACATTGGGATATGTATTTTTAGGCTATAATCACCTTTTTACAATCTTGGTAGACCCCTATGAGTGAAATTTGTAGTTTGTCAAAGGCATCCCTTAAGAGAATTCACTCATCCCTAAATGTGCAAAATGAGCTAAATTTTATCATGAGTTGCATGAGATCCATGAGGGATAGAGATGAACCATTAGTTCCTACACATGTATGGATGAGTCCTATAAGAAATATTTGGAGGATTTTATCTAACTCATGATGGATTAGATGTGTAAATGAGTTTTTTATCACAGGTAAATCTCTCAAAACATTTCATAATTTGGTCAGTGAGGGCCATATATTCTCAATCATCAGCCCAATTGATGAATAATTTGTGTGAACATGTTGAGATAGACATTTTTAGGCTAGAATCACCTTTTTATAATCTTTATATGCCCTTGGGAGAAAAATGTGTAGTTGATAGGAGGCATCCTTCAAGAGAATTCACTTGTCCTTGAATATGCAAAATGAGTGAACTTCCACCATGCATTACACAAAAATCATGAGGGATAGAGACTAACCATCAACTCCCACACATACAAGGATGAGTCCTCTAAGAGAGCATAGATAAGACTATTTTTGTGTTTTATTAAAAGGATAAATAGAGAGGATTTGAAAAGGGATTTACTTAAGGTAGATGAAATTAATATAAATTGTTTTGGCTTTTCTTCGTTTCAAGAAGATAATCTTCTCTACTCATGACACCAACCACATGAAAGTGGAATCTCATCTAGTGCGACTAACCTACATTTAATTTGTTAGTAAAAATTTTAAATAGAAGTAAACACATAATCATAAAATAGTTGAAAATTAAAATATATTAAATCAAATAATTTTATTATATTAATTTGAAATACTAGATAAACTTAATAATTCAATCTAACATACCTTCAAGATCAACTATATTTATAAGTGTTTCAAGAATCACTTTATGTTCAAATTCACACACTTTCCACAAAGTTTTGTTTTGAGGCTTTCCATGATATTTGATCATTTGAATATTTGTAGCAATAACAAGGTTCAAATAATGAAGCACCATCCTATGTGTTTCAAATTCCTCAACTAACAATAATTTTATTTTTTATGAGAGTACCCACAAAGCCAAGTTCATGTAGCCATTATGGATCCATTATGATAAGTTATCTCTTCTCCATTCATAACATTTATGGGCAATTTTTTTCCTCTACAAAATGACACAAGTGGTAGTTTGTTCCCTCATCATTTTTCTAAGGGGCAATGACTAAAACAACATGCCTTACATTTAAATTATAATAAAATTTTAAGTACATATAAGAAAAAATAAAAATATAACTAATATCTAAGGTTTTATATTTAATTAAAAAATAAATTATAGCTAGTTTCACAAGATCTAAGATGTGGTCAAAGTCAATTGATGATGACATTTCATGATCTATCAATTGTTGGAGTGAATGGCTACTCTCTACAAGTGATATGGGTCTAAAATACCATTCATCAACCCATTATTTTGACTCGTATTCATACCAATTAAATTTTATACAAGAGGAATAAAAACATTCCATATCCTTAGTATAAATAATCCATGAACCTGAATTTGAGCTTTGAATGAAGTGGAAAACACTAGATCTAGATATTGTAATGTAATCCTCATACATTGCCTTATGGTGTTCCTTTATTAACCAAAATAATATTCACACATGATAATTTTTATCCAATCCATGAAAAATATTTTCATTACACCAAGTCACAATACTTGCTGCACTAATCAAATTAACACTATCCTTGTGATTTGTTTTCTCTCTTTTAAGGGCTGTTTTTACACATCCACCAGCACCATCATGATCCCCTTTTTCATGCCCAGCCTTAAATAATTTCTAAAAATTTTGAATGTCATTCTTGTTATGCATTTTTCTTAGCCAGTAAAACATTTGAAAGCTCTTAAATTATCCTGCATAATTATCTGACTAGATGTAGTGTGTATCAAACATAATTTTTTTTGCATTCATATTCATATAAAATATCTCAAAACAACCCTAGACAAACCCTAGAGAATGTGATTTATCATAGCTCATATAAAAATGTCACTCCTTCAAAATCTTTATGTTGCTATATGTGCTATCAGGTGCATGTCTAAATATAATATGAACAAAAAATTTAACTTAAATTGAGTTATAATATCAGGATTGAACCTCATTCTATGGTTGTAGTGTGTATTTCTTATCAAAATATACAACCTAAATAATGGTGCTAGCTGGGAATTTATTCTTTCATACTTTGAATTGATTAACTAACTATTTTGATTTGTTTGTATGTCTTGCATATTGGTAGATAATATTCTTTTGAATTTAAATATGAAATCACATATATAAACTTTGGTCATAACCAATTCACATCTTGATGACTCTTTTATATATTATAACACATAGTTAATAGATTTTTACTTATTATAATCAACTAGTTACTTTCCAAATTCATATGAAATATCTTCATGTAGACAACTCATCAAATTTGACAAACCACCACAACTGTTACATGTTCCATCTAAACATTTTTTGGAAAAAAAAAAAGTCCCTCAGGTCTTTGACAGACCTTACATTAATTCTCTTGATGTTTTAGGTTAGGAAGACACCATACATTCCTATAAAATACAATCAGTATGTAAAGTAAAATGTATATCATAAAAAAATTAAAATGCATAGTGAGTTCAACATGTACCCTACAATAACATGTGATGCATGCTTGGTCTATTTTAACATAGAAAGGCTTGCACATATCAAATGACCCTTGACTAATCACTAATTGGACATTAAAGTTTTCAATAAACTTTTTATAAAATTATATTTGCGTCATGTCTAAAAACATTTTTGCATGTGGCTCACAATTTTTTGAGCCTTTTATTCTTTTGACAACATCTTTAACATTATATGAGACCCTTGTGTTGTCATGCCGAAAAATTTGAATTAACGATTTTGTTATTTCAACCAATACCTTATCTTTTAATGAGAGTCTACCATTAAATGCCCAAGAATCCATGAGTGAAGATTAATCAAGCCTTTTTCTTATTTTTATGATATTTATTAGAGATTTTCTATTTAAGTTCAAGGATTTACTTGTTGCACTAAGAATTCAAACTTTATATGTTGACTTACTCACTATAGATTTTAGTATTACTCATCTTTCCACATTAATATTTGTATTTTGAATTTTATTGCATATTACCTTAAATGCATTACATATATTCTTTACTTTTGTAATACTTTTTTCCTCTATGTTTAATGTTATTAACCCTAAATTATGCATCATAGGGTGCATTTTTTTCATTTTATTAATTAAACAAATAGTTGAAATTGTTTTATATGTTATTCTTAAATGCATAATTCTATACATATTGAGCAAGATGTTGAAGTGTTCCTTTTAAAAATGTTACCTTCTATAGGTTATATTATTTTTTCATCTATTTCAATCAAATACTTTGGTGTTCATCTTATTATCCTTGGAGGTGTGGGTGTAGGAACTATATTGTGTATTAAATTGGGTGGTGTTAACACTTCAACCATAGTAGGGACATTACAGGGTTGACTGTCTAAATTACGAGTTATAGGAAAATTAAATTCATCTTCATTAGGAGACACGTGATTCAAGGTCATTATTTTATGTTTGTTATCATCATACTCAAAAAATTCATTATGAATGAATGTTTCATTATATTGTGTTTATCTATATGTTCCCTCATTCATTACAAATTCCTTACATGTTCTACATTTTGAATTTCATCTTGAAATAAATATCAACTCAATTCTCTAATTTCATTTGACGACATATGTAAACTAAATTCTATAGAATTGGGCATGTTATTTTCATTATAAGTACTACCTAGTGTAGAAGAAGAATCTTCACCTTGCCTTGAAGATCTTATGGTTTCCCTCCTATCTACTTGTCTTTTTCTTTCTCTCTCTTTTCTCCTCAATTTACTAATTTATTAGCTCTCTGATTGGTCTTTTGTGATGACTTCTGAACCACATTATTTATGTTTGCCAAAACAAGATAATTGTAGATTTAAAATTCAAGAATTATTACTGATTCAAATAAAATAAATGAATAATTCATCAAATTCAAATAGTTACAATAGAAAAAATAGTTTGTAATTTGGAAAGAACAAAAAAATGAATCATTTTCATGGAAAATGCAAAAGGAATTCATGAATCACAAAAGGTGTGTGTGCTTTCAAAATCACGCATGCCCTTTCGAATCTATGTACTAATAGGAAAATGCATGTATTGGCCATTAGTGATTGTGAAAATAGTGTATGCACATGGGAAATGGAGTATGCCCTATGCAAAGGGTGAACACCCTTTTCATATTTATAAAATTTTCCCCACTTTTCCTCTATTTTTTCCTTGGTTTTAGGCCTAAGGGGTCCTAAACCCAGCCAAACTCTATCATGGACCAACTAAGAAAATTTATTTAAAATTTAGGGTTTTTTTTTAATCGATGTGTCTGATTAGACAACTTTAATTTTTTTCTTTTAAAAATATGGATTTATAGAGTGAAAAGTTTAGTTTTCAAATTAAAAATAATAATGTCAGAATATTATTTAATTTCTACGTAACATACCTCATTATAGTATCTATATATCATCATAAATTCTTTTATAACTTTTTGAATATTAATAAAACTCTTATAAAACTTATATCTCAATAGTCTACACATCATCAACTATGCTTTAAAAAAATGATTTTCATGAAGTTAAGGACAAAAAGTTATGTTTGTATGCTTGTAGTTTCAATTTTTAAGTTGTTTTGACTTGTAAAATTATATACAAATTATATATATAATAAAAAATATTCTCAACAATATTCAACATTTCAACTATCTGTATATGAAAATTTATATTAAAATTCATTCATTTACTAAAATAAAAGTGTGTTCATACACATGCACTCTTCTTGTCTTTTTAAGAAAAATAGTCAACCTATTATCATAAATGCACCTATTTTTCACACTTTTATCATTTGGGCATTGGAAAAAATTATATATTTATAAACTACATTCAAAATGACACAATTCATATTTTTATGTCATTGTCAAATTTCTTTTTGAAGTTTCTCTAACATTCTCTCCATGTTCACCTTTTGTTATTTTTTTTTAAAAGTTTTGCTTTATAAGCCCCCTTTGTCCCCCATGATCCCGCATCTACCTTTATGTTTCAACTAGGTTTTGAATATTTTGTATATCATTAGTCAACTTTATAAATTGTTTCACCCAAGTGTTCAACTAGACATGCATATCTTTATATGTTTCATGGCTTTGATTCATATTTGACTTAGGGGACTATGTTATCACATTTATACTAGATGTATGATTATGATTGTGTGTGCATCATCATGGTCTTAAGTTTGACCCTAATAATTATTTTGATTGGGTTATGATATTTAATATTTTGATTTATTGTTTCATCATTTCATTTAATGATTATGACTATTCCTTTTATAGATACATCATTATTATAAATTGTGTTGATTTTTACACTAATTCTACAATATATTTATGTGGATGTGCATTGACTGTGATTGCATATATATGCATAAAATTTACCTTTGATTTATGACCGTTGGGTCTTATGATAGTATTAATATATTATTGATGGTGTCCTTCTTATATTCTAACTCAGTTGATTAAAGATTTGAAATTAACTGGGTCATGTATGAAAATTTGAGAGGCATGTCTATTTGATTTTTCTACAATGTTTAAATAAATAGTTTGGATTGAGTTTATATTTTTTTTCATCATTATTTTCTACTTAGATATTTTTGGAATGTGTTGATTACCATTAGTAGACTAGATCTAAATAATAAAGAGTATACAATTAGGGGTTTGGATGGTTAAGATTGGCCACACTTTGGATGGAGATCTAATTGGGATAATTTGAAGGATATATAATAGATTAAATTTAATCCATTCTATATCACTTGGTAGCCAAGTTTAACCTTCCCCACTCTTGATCAATACTTTAGAAAGATTGACTATTCTCATCTCACCTTAGAATGATATGATTTTGTTTCATGTATTCTCTTATTTTGATATGTCTCTTTGTTCATAGATCGATTGGCTCAAAATTCATTTCATGTTCTTGGTTATCACAACCACAATCCTATTGATGGATGGGGTGGTGAGGGCCACGATTGTTGGGATAATAGGACTGGTTAGATAGGTTCATCCTAATCAATTCATCCATGTTTGATTCTATACCTTGATGACTTCACACCCACATATGAAAGATAGTAATAATTTAATTTGTTAGTTTAATTAATCATTGATATATTTTACTAGCATTGATATTACGTTAGATGGTGTTTAATTACTTGATATAGATGTTAATGTTGACATGGAATTAGGTAGTATGCAATCCTTGTTAATAATCATGTCAACTACTAACTTGTGTTATGAATGGATTATTTAGCTAAATGGAAAGTTGATCACTATATGAGGTAAAGTAACTATAAATTAATATACTCCATGTACATTAAATTATTAGTGATGTTTCTAATCTCACATTTTATTATAATGTGAATTACATCCAAGTTGGGTTTATTTTTGATATATCATTATATATATTCATTGTCTTATTAATTCTTGATGAAAACAAAATTAATCCATGAATACTAAATTGGGACTTAAATTGATGTTTTACACTAGTTTCTTGATTTTGAATCTATTTAATTTAGAATGAATAGATTATATAGGAAATCCGATATAACTTATGTGGTTAGCTCACATTGACTAAGTTAATATTTAATTTGGATTATCACTTTATAGATATAAATACACATATTTATATGGATCTCTTAGTCAATTTAGCAATGCATAAACATCTGATAAATGGTTTATGAGGAAAAACAAACCAAATTATTTCATTCTAAACATGTGTTTCAAATATACATAGTTGCATGCAAGGTATGTATTCTGCATACATTTAAAATATATTATCTCTTGAGTCATGTATGTCACATTTATCTAAATCTAAAATTTAATGAGTTAACTCTTGTATTATTTAATAAATGAATAATAATTAGCTAAATATTATGACTTAATAATAGGCATGTATAATATTTTGCATAGATTATTCATTAGGTTAAATAAAGGAACTTGAAGGACATTATAATAATGTTTTATGAACATGATACATAAGTCATTATGTCACTGTATTATATTTAATGGGACTTAGTTTATTAACTAATAGCTTCATGATTATTGATTCCTTTCACATCAGGATATAGGTATTCCATTTTCACTTTTCGACAGCTGAACTTACATCATTACATTGGCTGCCCAATAGAAAAAATTGTAAAATTTCCTTAAGTGGAACATTTTATTTGGGTTCCACTCATTTTGAAACTCAAAATAATTTATTCTGATTGATGATGTTGAATTCCATCCTTTAACATTATTATTGAATACTTTTTGCTTTATTTTAGTCTAGTTGGATTATAAATTTATTTCTAACACAATAATATATTTAGGCATTCATTTATTATGTGATTATGGAATATTGTATGAAAATAAGTGAATTCTTTCTTGATTAGTTATCTAAGTTAGATTTTATTTTAAGTAATTACATAAGTTACTTCTCTTAAAAGGAATATATAGTTCATATTTAATTTATTAATTATCTTAGACTAATATTTATATCACATTAGTTATGCCAATCTAAATGGTTATATATTTCCATATCATGACGGCTTATCAAATAATGATTTTTATTATAACTATATCTTTAATAGTTATTCTAGTAACAACATCTATATTGATAAGGGAACAATGTATGAAATAATTATACAAGTAGTGCAATGACCCTAAAGGCCATAAGGCATTATGACTTTGGCTAGTAGCACTAAATAACCTTGCATTTTAAATCTAGTTTCTCTTTATGTTTTAACCTATTCCACTATGTGAATGATTAAAAATATGCAAGTGTTGAGTTGTTTATGATTTTTTATTATGTTTCTTATCTTAAATATGTAGCATGCATTTTAATATAAACCTATCATTAACCTAAATGATAACTAAGGGAAACAGATTTATCCTTCCCAGTTAAATTAATCCTCTAACTTAACCATCCTTGAGTGGGACTAAAACCCACTAAAGAGAGTGAGGTATTTACTTAGGGGTAAGGACCTAAATATGTTCCTATGTTGAAGTATGATTACCATAAATGGTGTTCATGTCTTGTCTATGTACGCAAATACTGATACACCTTGAACCCCATAATATTTCTAATAAAATAAAATGCTTCCCCATAGTAAATTTAGTATGTGCTTACCCCTAGCTAATTGCCTCAAGTCACCTCTTTTGATTCTAGTTGTGCATACATGAGTGTGTTGAACATTTATCATTGCATTAGTAAGAAAAGTAAGTGGACCTAATACGCATACAAAATGTACTTTGATATGCAATTCTAAATTTTTTTTGAGGTTGTCTCATCTGGTATCAAAGTAGTTTTATACTCTATGGAACTCTGGAAATGAGTATTTTCCTTAACAATTTACAATCTTCTAAGTTATCACTTAGAATTTCTCAATATGGTTAGAACATGATCAAGTGAAAGCAACATCCATGGGAATCCTTTGAATCTCAACCCAATTAGGGGTAGAGGTAGAGGATAAGGAATGGGTCATCATATTTACATCCTTATCTACAACCAAGAAGAGTTACCCATGAATAATGCTGACAATAATATATAGGTACCCAATACTAAAGCAGTCAGTGGGAATCCAACTAATAAGAATAAGGAGATCCTTAGTGGAATATTGACAACCCTTAATACCTTACAAAGAAATATCAATAACCAATAATAAATATTGATTAATATTGAATGGATATCCCAAGAGGAAGTATCTATATTAGAAATGGGATAAATGTAAGGACCTATTATTCAAGAACTGTCTTTGACCACTGTTGACCTAATAATCAAAGAGTTGAATAAGATCTCAATGCCTAATTTTTTAGGTGATGAATTAGGTTTTGTATCCAAGGCATGGTTGGTGCACTTGAGTAAGTAATTCAACTTCCATAATATGCCTTCTAATGTAAAATCTAGATTAGTAGCCTATCAACTAGTAGGACCCATAACTTTATGGTGGAATGACTTTTGTGTCATTTAAGGATATCAGCCTTTAAACCTATCATGGTCTATTTTTGAGACTCAATTTCATAATAGGTACTTGAATTCAAACTATAAGGAGTATAAAATCATCAATTTTTAGCTCTTGAAGCAAGAAAATATGTCTGTTGTTGAGTATAAGAACAAATTTCTGAATTTACTATATCATGTAAACTATATGCATGATAAAGAAACCAAGATCACTAAGTTCAAACATGGAGTTAAAGAAATAATGATGAATGATGTTAACATGAGAAACCCAAGGACTTTGGTTGTAGTAATTGAATCAACCTAAAAAGTTGAAGAAAAAGAAAAGGCTCGCCAAAAGGCAAGACAAGAGTTTAAGTCAAGTAGGCAGTAGTCTAAGGTAAAGAACATTTTTTTTATGAATAAAAAATTTAGAAAATATGATCATAATCATAGATTTTCAAGAGGTAATAAATTTTTTGACAAGTTTTCTAATCAAAAAAGTAATTTCAAGTCCCATGGATCTTCTAAATCTAGTTCTTACAAGAAGTAATAACATCAAAAAAACTAACATGGACCTACCATGGGTGATAATATTATTCCAGTAGAATCTTCTAGATTGATTATTTATTGGGAGTGTAGTGACAACCACTATAAAAAGGACTATCTCAAACTAAAATCAAGATAAGTAGTGAATCATAGAGTATATGCTGCAAGTGATAATCATAATGCTAACTTGTAGGCCACTCTAATTGAAACCTGAGGTAAAATTAATGGTTTTCCTTTGACTATCTTGATTTATTTTGGTGCAACAAATTATTTTATTTATCCTTTTGATTTTAATCAATGTAATATTAAACCCATATTGATAAGAGAATGTTGGGAAGTGAAATTTAGTAATGACAAGAAAGTGCCTATTCTTGAGTGTTTGGAACAAGCAGAATTAGATCTTGGTATTTTCAAGACCAAAATGAATATTGTGATCACACCTTTAAAGTATTATTATCTCATCCTTGGGATGGATTGGCTAAATGAACATCAAGCCACACTTGATTGTGTGGGAAAAAGAGTAAAATACACCAATGGCCTTGTCTAAATTGTTGAATTACAAGGCATGCAAGGGTTCATAAGATGTAAAACACTTTCAGCCTTACATCTAAAAAGAGATATTAGGAAGGGATGCAAGCTCCATGAAATCCAACTATAGGAAATATCCAATGAAAAAGAGTTGGTACATGATAATTTTCCTATTTTGAGGGATTTTATACATGTCTTTCCTAAAAAGTTACCCATTTTATCACCCAAGTGAGAATTTGACTTTTCTATTTACATTATACCCATATCTACCCCTACTTTCAAATCACCTTACCATATGAATGTGGCTAATCTATCAAAGTTGAAAGTTTAGCTAAAGGAACTTTTAGACAGTGGAAGCATTTGGCTAAATGTGTCTCCTTAGGGTGCTCTGGTAGTATTTATAAAGAATAAGGCCAATACACTAAGGCCTTGCATTGATTATTACATGCTAAATAAGGTAACAATAAAAAAAAATATTATCCTTTGCCTCAAATTAATAGCTTGTTTGACCAAATGAAAGGTGTTATAGTCTTTTCTAATATTAACTTGAGATCAAGCTACCATCAACTAAGAACCAAGGAAGAGGACATTCATAAAACAAACTTTATAACCTATTATGGAGACTATGAGTTCACGGTTCTATATTTTGGTTTAACTAATGCAGTTGCAACTTTTATGAATCTTATGAAGAGTGTATTTAGAGACATTTTTGGATAAATTTATTCTAGTTTTTCTTGAAAACATTCTTATTTATTTAAAAAATGAGGTTGAGCATGATTAAAACCTTCGTCTAGTCTTGTAAAGACTAAGACAACATAAGTTATATGATAAATTATCTAAATGAGCATTATATGAATATGAAATTCATTACTTGGGGCATATTATTTCTAAAAAAGGCATTTTTATTGACCCCGCTAAGATAAAATCTATTCAAGATTGGCTTACTCTTTCCAATGTGCATAAAATGCTAAAATTCACGGGTTTGGTTGGTTATTATCAATTTTTTGTTGAGAATTTTTTTAATTTGGCCTATCTCATCACTTCTTTGGAGTGAAAATGAAAGAAGTTTCTATAGACCCCTCAATGTGAGGAAGCATTTAATAAGCTAAAAAGGTTGCTTAAAATAAATCCTATTCTTATCATACCAAACTCAAAAGGTGACTTTGAATTATAAGCTGATGCTTCTAAATAAGGCTATGGAGGCATCTTGACTCAATATGGAAAGGTTGTGGCTTATGAGTCACAAAAATTTAAAGATCATGAAAATAACTATCATATGCATGGTATGGAGCAAGCTATCATTATTCATGCACTCAAAAAATGGAAAAATCTCCTAATGGAAAAGCCTTTTAAAGTTAAATCTAATCACTAAAGTCTTGATTATTTATTCTCTCAAGAAGATTTACATTCATGTTAGTGTAGGTGGCTAGAAACTTTTAGTAATTTTGAAATGAATATATCATATGTCAAAATAAAGTAGAATCATGTGGTTGATTCATGTACCTTGTTACCTTGTTGGTATTATAAAGAAATTTTAGAAGTGATATTTTAGAACAACAAATTGCAAATTTATTTTACCATGATGTAAGAGCAGGTTTGGCTGATGAGCCTATAGCAAAAAGATTTTCTAAATTTTCTATTGCAATAGATGGCCTGATAAGGAATAAAGGTAAAATTTATGTACTTTATTTGGGTGACTTGAGAAATTTTAAGTTTAATGAATTGTATACAACACCTTATTATGCTCATCTAGGGGTTACAAAAATGATGCATGAGCTGAAAAAGCTCTATTTTTAGCCTAGAATGAAGCATAATGTTGATAAATTTGTATTAAAATTCTTAGATTATTTCCATCTAGGAGGGTTGTTATACCCTTATGATATTCCAAGAGATAAGTGGGTTGAAGTCTCACTTGATTTTATTATGATGCTACCAAAATCATAAAACAAGCATGATATAATCCTTGTGGTGATTAATAAAGTAAGTAAAGTTGGCCATTTCATTGATGGAAACTTAACAAATGATGCTTATATGTTTATAGAATGCTTTATAAAGGAAGTGCTTAGACTCCATGGTATACCTAAAGTGATCATATGAAATTGAGACAAATTATTTACTTTTAGGTTCTGATGTAATTTAACTATAGCCTTTGGAACAAATCTAAATTTTAGTTCCTCTTATCATCCACAAATGGATGGGTAAATGGAATGGCTCAACCAAGTGGTTAAAGATATAATATGCATGTACATAATGAATCAACAAACAAAATGGGAGGATTACCTTCATGTGGTTGAATTTACGTATAATAAATCCTACCATTTAGTTATTAAGATGGCTTTATTTGAAGCCTTATATAGACATAAGTGCAGAACACCCCTTGGTTGAGATAACTTATAAAATAGGGTTGTTGTTGGACCTGATTTGCTATTGGAATATGATAGGCAAATGGAATTAATAAGTTATAATTTTAAAATAGCTTCTAATAGGTAAAAGAGCCATGTAGATCAAAAGAGAACCCCAAGTGAATTCAATGTGGGACATAAGGTTTTTTTGTGCATCAGACCATAGAAAAGTTTTATTAAGTTTGGTAAGGCTTCCAAGTTAGCACCATTTTTTTGTTAGTCCTTTAGACATAGTAGAAAAGATTATCCCTACTACTTACCAGTTGACATTTCCTCCTTTTATTTCAAGTATTCATGATGTTTTTCATGTTACTTTGCTAAGAAAGTATATACCTAATCCATATCATATTTTAGATTAGAATTATTTATAGGTCATGGAAGAGGAAAATATTCAATTAGAACCAGTGAGAATCTTAGACCATCATAGTGTTAAGCTATGTAATAAATATATATAATAGTTTTTGGTGTAATGGTACCCGTTAAGAGAAAGGATCACTACTTAGGAAGATGTTCATATATTATGCATGGATTTTTTATTAAGTCACCAAGATGGCTCCCTTATGAGATGGAGAGGATGTTACAATTCTGCATTTTCATAATCTATTATGTGGTTATGACATTTATATTATGTTCTTAAATTGATTATGGACTATCGTTAGTTGGATTATATGTGGTACTAGTAGAAATAGTGTTGGGATACATGTTTAAATCTATACTTATTTGATTTCATGGACTTATTTCGATATTTGATAATGTTCTTAACCTATGTTAATTTATCGATTATTGACATGATGTGATTGGTGTCCTTTTTGGTGGTTGTAGGTTTTATCTATAAGCTAGGTAGATGTTGGAGGCTATATACCTAGAAATGAATGAATTCTAAACATGTCAACATGTCTGATAGGTATACTTATTGATTTTATTTTATCCTTCAGACACCTTGATTGGTCATTATGTTTGTCAGTTGGGGTCTTTATACTTTTTGTTGTTATTTTAAATTTATCTAGTGTCATTATTTATCATTATTACCCTTATTCTTTCTATTATGTATTTTACAATTGTAGTCTTGTTTTCTTACACTCAGCTCCATTTTTTTCTCTTGTGAAGGCTTATTATTCTTTCTATGTCCCTTCATCGATTATATTAACCTATATAGACACATTACCTAGACCTACCTAGATCTAACCTCAACATATTGTAACCATCGACACCCCACCCACTTGGATTAAACCTTCACCCTACCTAATACTATACACTAGGGTAGTGGCATGTTTTTTTAACAAATTATTATTGTGGCATTATCCTTGGTATTAAACTTGGTTTAATTATTTAGTTTAAATGTGGTAATATATACTTAGGTTGATAACATATAGAAATTGTTTGTAGTGCCATTTATTATGGTAGGTAGCATGGATGATGGAAGGAGTTAATTTTAAATTTGTTTATTATAGATCAAAGTTAGGTTAATCCCTAACATATGTTTATATTGGTTGGCACTCAAATTAGTAACCAAGCTTTCTAGATGCCATTAATGGCAATATTGGTGGGAGATTTGTCTTTGGATACATAGGTCTCTCTCTCTCTCTCTCTCTCTCTCTCTCTCTCTCTCTCTCTCTCTCTCTCTCTCTCTCTCTCTCTCTCTCTCTCTCTCTCTCTCTCTCTCTCTCTCTCTCTCTCTCTCTCTCTCTCTCTCTCTCTCATTAAATTTATATTTGAATGGGGTATGGGGAAAATGGATGGAAGGGATGGGAGTTTGGATGGAAGATAGATGGAGTTAGGAAGAAGGAAATATGGAGGAGAAAATAGTGAAAGGTTTAGTTGGTTTTAATAATAGCCATGAAATATTGGAGAACACACAATGGTGCTTGGAAAGATATAGAGGTTTTTGTCTTTTAACCTATTGAAGTTTGTTTATACATTATCAAGTAAGTCATTTTGTTTTTTGTTTTGTTTTTGTGAATTGTGTTAATAAAATAATGATGTTAATAGGTTGTGTATGTAGCCAAAAGTTTTAGAACTTTTGGGTGCATATATATATATATATATATATATATATATATCATTGCATATGAACTTGCAATATATATATATATATATATATATATATATATATATATATATATAGATATATATTTATTGAAAGTTCATATGCAATGATATATATATATATATATATATATATATATATATATATATATATATATATATATATATATATATATCATTGCATATGAACTTGCAATATATATATATATTGCAAGTTCATACATAATGATATATATATATATATATATATATATATATATCTGTGTGTGTGTGTGTGTGTGTGAATGACTTGTTTTAATCCTTGATTTTATTTTATGACTCGACTATGCATGCATTGTTTTTGATTATATGACTAGATATGGAGTTATATGTTTCACAATATGTAGTTTTTGGTTAAATCCAAATGTATAGCTACACCAAATTTAAATGGGTTAAGATAGTTAATTTTCTCAATGGGTGGCATATGCATAAACTATAAAAATGTTTGGATAGTATTGACTGTGTTTTATAAAATAAAAAGGGTGACTATGATTTATATATGTAGGTGAATGTGCTGTTATGATAACAATGCCATGTTATATGGGTGACTATGTTTTCATAAAATGATAATTGTGTGTTTCATTTTTACATGATTGTGTTGATTTAATAGGGTAACTACATTTGTTCAAATTGGCTGCATTTTTTTATATAAAGGTGACTTCATTTTATACAAAGTATTGTATTTATTTTATGTAAATATTGATAGGTTTTATAAAAATGTGACTGTGTTCTATGCTGAATGGTGACTTTATTTTAATGGTGATTGACTGTGTAAAAACTTGGATTGTGTAACATACCTTGTGTTGGGTGACTATGGAATATTTTATATTATCTACATATAGGCTTTAATATTGAAATTATCAGACCACTATATGGTCATTATCTTTTGTTAATCCTTGTTTCTATTATTTATATTGAGGCTTGAAGATTATATCGGATTGAGTTGTTATTATCAAGTTGCCTTTGATGTATCGTTACCTTTATATATTTTCTTATGTTGTGTTTTATGTCAAATTTGTGAGGAATATTTATGTGTATAGGATTTATTCAAGTTGTTAAGCTTTGGAGTCAAGACTATGCTTAAATGATATATATGGTTGTGTTTTGTGCTATGGCATGACCCATTTTAACCATTGACTATGTTATTATTGAATTGTTGGCGATTGAGTTAAAATTTTGTGATATTTTATTTGTGACTTAAAAAGGGAGTTAAGTTACTTACCATTTATAATCATTGGCTATTTGTTTTTCATGGTTGATAGTTTTAACTTTAATCAACATTATGTTTTAATTGGGTTTTGAATATTTTTTAAATCATGGGTCAATTGTATAAATTGTTTAACCCAGCTATTGAACAATACATGCATATGTATATATGATTCATGGCTTTGAGTCATTTGATTCAGGTGACTGAGTTATCTCATTTATATTGGAATGGATGATTATGATGGTGTGTGCATCGCCATGGTTGTAAGTTCTACCCTGGTAATTATTTTGATTGGGTTATGATATTTACTATTTTTTTTTATGGTTTCAAAGTTTCATTTGATGATTATGACTATTCCTTCAATGTCTATGTTGTTATTATAAACTATGTTGATTTTTACATCAATGCCACAATATATTTTTTGTGAATGTGCATTGACTATGATTGTGTATGTATGCATAGATATTACCTTTGACTTACGACCATTGGGTCTTATGATAGTATGAATATATTATTTATGGTTTCCTTTTTATATTTTGACTAAGTTGATATAATCTTTGGAATTAACTGGGTCATGTATGAAAATATGAGAGGCATGTCTATTTGATTTTTTTATTGTATTTAAATAAATAGTTTGGATTGAGTTATATTTTGTTTGCATACTTATTTTTACTTGGATGTTTTTGAAATGTGTTGATTATCATTCCTAGACTATACCTAAATAATAAAAATCATTTATTAGGGGTCGAGATGGTTAAAACTGACCACAATTTGGATGGGGATCAAAGTGGGATAATTTGAAGGATATATCATGGATTAAATTTAATCCATTCCATATCAATCGATAGCCAAGGATAAATTTCCCCACTCTCAATCTTTAATTTAGATAGATTGAATATTCCCATCTCACCTTGGAATGATATGGCTGTGTTTCATGTATTCTTTTATTTTGATATGTATCTTTGTTCGAAATTGATTGGCTTAGAATTCATTTCATGTTATCAGTTACTACAACCACCTTCTTATTGATGGTTTGGGTGGTGAAGGCCACCGATGGTTGGAATCATAGGGTTGGTTGGGTGAGTTTATCCTAATCACTTCATTCATGTTTGATTCCATTCCTCAATGACTTCACACTCATGTATGGAAGATGGTAAAAATTTAATTTGTTGATTTTATTAATGTGACAACCCCACTAAGCTAGACATAGAAATACATGAATTTTTTTATTTAACACATATACCAGATATAAATTACACCATGAGTTTTTATAGAGACCATAATAATTTCATGAGGTGATAATAGTAACAATAAGTAATACATCACATAATACTTATCTCTATATCATGAGAGTACACATCATAATGTGAATACAAAAAGTAATTACATTAACTCAATTACAATTGAAGCAAGTCTATAGCCACCAATAAAGATTTACAATATCAAATAATTATAACTCAATGATAAATATAATATAATATGCATATAGATACATGTCACCACAAATATTGAGTTCCAAAGACTCTCTTGTATGTGTGGCAATCTCAAGTGTCATCTTAAAAGGAGTAATATTGTGGATAATGAGATAATCATCTGAGTGATTTTCCACCCAACCATAGACCAATGATCCCCTACACTATCCCATTAGGGAATGGCCCTCCCTTCACAAATGAGTAGATAGTGATGGTATGGGAATCCAAAGAGATTAGCAAGTACTCATGTGTTGCATGATTATAAACTAAACATGTAGTGTATTATAAAAAATTATTTTATTGTAAGATACCTCACTAACATGTGAACCATACTCATAAAATAATAATATCTCAATAAACATAATTTGGCCCAAAGATTTACAAATAATAAATAATAATGATCTAGATCAATCAATATCATACACACCACTTGATCGGACTACCTTCATCTAACATTGTAATGTCAGTGAATCAGTGAAGTCCATCTCACTTTTTAATCCACATTAGCAATACAAATTGGTCAAATACAATTCGACCACAAGATTCATCAAATTACATCCTACTAGTAAATATATCACATAATACACTATATAAAGGAGTAATAACAACATACATTAAGTGTGTCTAACATATGCATGAATCTTCCATTATAGTATATCCCATACTATAAATAATGATTACAAATATATAACCCAAGTAAACATATAATTTAGTTGTATAATTCAATAATATATTTGGTTTCTAGTTATCTACACCCTTTGACAACCCATATTACCACAAACTAGTTTTCTAAGACTTAACTACCAAATTTTCATAATCAATCATATGAAGTAGTCTCAAATACATGGAAGCATAAGCGTTACATAAGTAAATAAATATAATAAAGTAATTCAGCATTCCTAAGGAACACAATAACATTCCAGCATAACATTTTTTAATTTCTCAAAGTTTGCATGTACGCATACATAAGTCTACCACCTGTAAAAATACACATTATCCACAATAATAACTAGTATGTATACAAACAAATGTATATATAAGTTAGGTATAATAGTTATTATGAGTACCACCCAAGTACAACATATTTTTATACTTTAATACCCTATGATATCCCATACTATTACAAGTTCCCAACTACATAACAACATATAAACCATTTTTATGAATTTTAAGACATGATTGGACCATATAGATAATGATAAGAAAACAATAAAATATTATATCACCTGGTTATATTCTACATACAAGCATACTAAGGTATCTCAACATAAAAAACATGCATCATGATACACCATTAAGCACTAACTATAACCATAATTTTAACACACTCATAATATGTAATTTCATACAAGTATTCCATACTAAGTACACAAGAAAAAAAGTCATTCATATTATTAATTGTGAGTCAGCAAATTCATAAATCCCATTATGACTTTGTATCCTAACGACTCATTACTTTTTTGAGCTTGTTCCAAGGTTTATAGATCATGATTCCTATGTAATTTAAAGACTTAAACAAATCATCTAAGAAACTATAGGTATAATCTCTACATAAAAACACTTACACATCTTAATGTACACTATAAGCAGATATTCTAATGTTATGTAATTTCTAAACCATAGTTTAATGTTTTAATTGAAACTACTAAGCATAGAAATCAACTAATGAAGTAGTTATACCTAGAACATGCTTACTAAAAAAATTAGAAAAACCAAAATACATTTCCCAAAACATAAGTAACCCAATTTTATAATAATTTTATATTTGGGGGTTAACAATAAATCATTCAATAATCAACTTAATCATTCTTTTTATTTTCCTGTTAATGTTTCACTCGAGAATAATAGCTAAAGGAATCTACCCCAATTTTTTTAATTATGCAAATAGTCATAACTAGATACATTTTCAAACTCCTTGTAACAATTTTGTATAAAATAAAAGATCTAAAAGCTCCTCAAGATTTAATTCATAATAGAGAGTAGCTATGTTCCACCATTTAACATGTATGATTCATCCACTCTATGTTTGATAATAATTGTTTAAGTAATCAACTTTTAGGGATCAGAATGTTCTACATTTTTTTAATATCCCAAGTGAAATATAATCTAGTTAGATATATTAGGATAAATATCAACAAAATACATATATGTATATTAACGTAAATATATCTAAAAATGTGTACCATCCTAGGTACTAGATTTATGACCTTGCCCAATGGTAAAATAATTCTCAATTAAGGGAGACTACTTGTTATGGTAAATATCTTAGAGTAAATTTCATAATGAGTGTAGACACCAATATTGTGTTGAACCCCCCTTGGTCCACTTCTAAACACTTACACACTTTATTAATATAAAATAAACTACTTATTTTAAATTAATGACATCACCCTAGACACCTCACCTTGGACACCTCACCCTAAGACCATTTCTTACCCTATGACTCACCCTGAGACTAGGTCTTCTAAAACCTAACTACCCATGACCTATTCTCACTCCATCCTAACCTCCTAACTAACTCTCGTGCCTAATAAACCCATCTTTTGACCATTCTCCAATGGCAGAAGCACTTGGTAGATTGAGAAATAGGCCAAATAGCCCTTTTACCCATTCTCTAGCTGTCAACATCGATCAACTATTGGCTGATGCCGTCAGATTTTTTGACATCGATTACATATCCCAAGACTCTAACCTTGAGTTTTTCCCCCAGACTCTTGCATATCGATGCACACACTCTGAGACTAAGCATCAGAATTCAATTATCGCTCTCTAGGCTATAAAAACTCTACAAAAATTACTCCAGACATTGGATTGAGAATATTGTATGAGGTCTTCAATATCAGCCGCAACAGAATAAGCATCCTAACATCCTCAGGTCTTCACCATAAAGTTAAGTATTCTCTGGTCTTCATTTCAAAGTTCTAGAATAAATTGGTAATTAGTTTCTATTTACTATTTATGAATATTGTAAAAGAACCCCAACTTCCTCTGTGGAAGGGCTAAAAATCCTTCCTCTAACTCTTACCCTCTTCTCACACCTATCATCTACCTTTTGTCCTTCCTCAAAGCCTATTCTCCTTCCCGTAACTCTGCACAAACTTCCCAACTCCCAGAGTCCTCTATCCATCATAGAAATACCGTGAAACCCATCCAAAGACCTATTGCCCCTACCGACATTGGCAGTATAATTGATGTTGGCACTATTTACCTACCGACATCAACAGCATAACTAACGTTAGTGACTATGCAAACTAGAACCTAATCTAGACAGCCCAAAGACCAGCCACAACCTCTGACCAGCCTACTGAGACTCACGAATTATAGGAAATAGGTACACGATATTATGCCTTTTCATTTCTATAAGTCTTTATCATTTCATTTTATACAAATCTCTTTGTCTTAAATAGTGGACTATCATCCCTCACGGGGCTTTACACTTCCAGGACCGAGCGCATAGCTTGGCAGTCCACCTTACCTTATTCTAACATTTTCTTTATTTGAGTCTTATTCTTACCTACATGTGTCTTCCTCCACAGCCAAAGAGGATCTCTTACATCGCTTGGATACGTTGTGCAACTTAATCCAGGTAACGTACAAACCCCTAACCTTCAACCTTAGTTTCTTTCTTCTTCTGAATGTAAATAGCAAAAACGTAGAGAAACATTTTGGCACACCTGGTGGGACCCTTAGAGTTTTCCTTGGGTTTAATTCTTCTAAAAAGAAAATATTCATATAGTTGCATTAGGAAAATATTTTCTTCTTACATCCTCTCCTTATATTTCTTTATTTCGAAAAGAATCCATTAGCACAAGTTAAAAAGAACATCCTTCTTTTCCTTCTTGTCACTTCCTGCCTACATCTTAGAGTAGTAAATATTCATACTCTTAACCTCTTCTCCCATTGTTTTCATCTAAACAAAACATTTCAATTTGGGTTAAAAATACTATTGCATTTCAGTCTTTCTTGAATGCATATTTAGCCCTCTCACTTAGTAATTAAAATGCATTATGAATAAATCATAGTGCACAAATGTTACACAACCATACCAAAAGCACATCAAATTAAACATTTAAACATACTTGAGACAAGGATCATCTAGGATTTAATCACCGAGCAGATACCTTACCCTTCTTGGTGATCCTACTTGGACTTCACTACCTAGAGGAGGACCCACTCTGTTCTCTAGCAGAGTATAAACTATAGGCAAAGTATATATTGGCTAAGTGGCCTAGTTCGGCTCTGGGTTCGTGAAGTGAAGGGAGCAATCCCCTCGCACCAGGCCATGTATGAAACCTAACATATATTTTTAAGCACCAAAACATAACCTGAAACCAACCATAGACTTCCTCTTTAAGACCTGTTCTAAAAGCCCAATTCCCAAACATATTCTTCTAAGGCATAAGCCACCACGACTCTAAAATTTATTCCTAGGAATTTAACATTTAGAGGTTGTTTGCCATCATCTATTTTACTATTTCTATCTGATTTTTTGAGCTGGTAAGGTTGTATCATTCTGAGACCAAAACAACTCAGAATTTCTCTTTCTTTCAAAAAACATCAGTTTTCTGTGTTTCTAGAAATACACAAAAACTGACATCAATTTTTCCACCGGTGTCGGCAACTCATATTTACTAAAATTATTTATTCCACCGACCTCAAAAACATTTCATAACCAACATCAGTTAGTAACCGACGTCGGTCACTGTCAACAAATTTTCTTTCAAAACAACAAGCTTAAAACCTGACTTTCTTGTTGATAAACACAAGTTCTAGTTTTCTAAAACTGAAATACACAGTTTTTAGAACCTGAATCCATTTCATCTTGGATGGTTCTGACATGTATTCAAGCCAAAACTCTTGTTGACCATGCAAGTCAACAGCCACTTCCACCTTTACCCTTCATACCAAGTCCTCTAATGGAGTATACTTCAGATATCGAGCATACTCCTATCCAACCTAGCCCAAATCAACCTCGTATTGTTCCCATAGGGGATCAAGACTTTGAGAGATTCCTTGACCTCAATGTCAAGGATCTACAACACTATCTCACAAGAATCCAAACGTGAGACCCTTCAGGTAATCCTATTTTTGGGATGCCAACTTCTTTAGTTGAAGCGGCAATGATATCAATAGCATCCGCTACCCAACCTATGGTTATTCAGGCCATTACCCCGACCAATAATCCAACCATGGCCAATGTTCAATAGTTGGCCTCTCCTTCTATTTCTGGACCTACCTCCATTGGGGTTTCCATACCTCCTCAACCACAAACAATTCAACCAAGTTTGGCACCTTTCTAGAACTTGATTGTCTCTATCCCACCCACTCTTACACCTATAAACACGAGAGTGGCTACTCATCCTTTAACTAGTCTCACTGCTACTCAACCACCTTTGGTGGCATCTAGTCAAGTTGTGCCCTCTAACTTCATAGCACAAGCTCCCTTGACCTCAACACCAGTCCCTATGATGAACTACCAATATGTTGCACCTACACAAATGCAACCAAGTATGTCATATGCCCCTCTCAACACCTTCCAGGTACCCTACAACCTAGGGGGTGCTCCACCTGCCAATCCATCAACCGATCTAATCAAGATGCTGATGGATAAGATGTCCAACTTTGAGACATCCATTTCCAATTTGAAGAATGTTCTTTCATACGAACAAATCTATAATGAACCCATTCACCCTTCAGTCTCCATTCGACCATACCCTAGACAGTGGGAAATCCCAAAATTTACTCATTTTCAGAGTAAAGAGGACCCACAACAACATTTACGAGTGTTTAGACACACTTGCTACCTTATAGCACACGATGATGTGTTATTACTTCACACATTCCCCATGTCACTTTCTGGCACCACCCTTGATTGGTATAGTTCCATTACCAGTCATTCTCTCTTTTCCTTCACTCAACTTGCCTAGATATTTTTTGACCATTTTTTAATCAACATCACCAAGAAGGTCTCCATCACAGACCTATATTCTATTAGACAATTTGATGATGAATCAATAGCTGACTTTGTCACCCATTGGAGAGGTTTGATCAACCAACTCTCCTTTTCACTACCTCAACCTGAGCTCATTGAGCTCTTTTCAAGAGCATGTGCCAAGCAAATCTCATCTACTTTGTGGGTTCAAACATTCTGCACATTTGATGAAGCTTTCACCATGGCCCAGAAGCTTGAACTTCGTGCTATCAAAGAGGATAGAGTCAAATTGCGTAGCATAAATACCAATGCAAAATCTAATGACCCTTCTTGTTTTAAACCTTCTTCTTCTCACTCTAAGTCCAAGGGATCGGCAAATGCTATGGTCTTTAGGTCATCACCTTCGACTACAACTAACCAAATTGAACCTTCCACATCACAATACATCACAAGACAATTCCAACAATGGTATATACAGCATCAATACACTCCAATAGGAGAATCATATGCTTCTGTGTTGGATAAACTAGTAAAACAGGGAGTCCTTAATCTCCCTCAAATCCGACCTATCCAATTTAACCCCTCACAAGCCATCCTTGCATGGTATAGGGAAAATGACTTTTGTAACTACCACCGTGTCAACGGTCATGACACAGACAATTGCAAGACCTTTAAAAATGTTGTTCAAGACATGTTGGATAAATGGGACCTTGTTTTGGACAATCCTAATGTGCCGGCCAACCAAAACATGGATGTATTTAGGCAACCTTTTCCTAACCATCCCCCAAGTCAAAACAATGTTTAGACCATGGCTGATGACCCTCAAGAACACAACATATGCACGATCAACATGGTCTTTCCTATCATTCCTAACCAACCTCTCCCATAGCCTGAAGAGGTTAGTCAACCCATTTCTCCACCACAGGTAGAAGAGCCTATTCTACCCATATCACCCCCACGACATCAAACACCTCCTCCACACATACGTCTACCTCATGAGGAACCCATATTACATGTTCCTCTTACCCTGACCTTCCCTCTTCTTCTACCATTGGAAGAACTTACCATTCATACCCCACACCCTCATGTAAAAGGGGCCATCATCCCTTTACTTCACCCTTTAGAGGAGCCATCCTCTCCTATTTGTCATCCACTGATGGAGGATAGTCCTCCATCAATCCCCCTTTCACACATAAGAGAGTCTACTTTGACCTCTCCCATATTGGAGGACACCTTGACGGTACCAACATCAGTAGCCTTGCCCTCATCCTTCTTATCACCGATGGAGGATCATACTTTCCACACTCCTAGACCACACGTGGAAGGCATGATCATCCCTGTGCTTTATCCTCTCGAAGAGCCACACTCTCCAATCCCTTCTCCATAGGAGAAGAACTTGTCGTCTCACCCACTTTGGTTGAGGAAGATCTGGTGATGGTTTTCTCTCACCTTTGGCCTGAGATCACCGCATCCAATACATTTCTAATCTCGCGATCACCCAAATCCTCTAATGGATCGACTATAAGACATCGCGTAATGTCACCTAAACCCTTCTCACGATTGGTAGAAAACTTAGGATTTCTCCATTTTAGGAACCTAAAACATGAGGCATTATGGGAGTGACTTAAAGCTCCTTATCTTACATATCCCACTTCATCTTATACTGCCAACCCTTCCATGACAATTCATCCCAGAGTTTCTGATGAGGATCGAGCTTCCACCTCCAAATCATCAAAAGCTCAGCCTTCCATATCTAAACCTAAACACTCATAGGTGTCCACCATGCTAAAATATATTAAATCTCTCAGTGTTCACCCTGTATTAGACCTCACTCACCCACAAGTGAAGGTAGATTCGAACCTCACCCTGCATAATAGTAGTCCTCACACTAAACTAAAGAAGGTTGCTAAACCACATTAGAGAACTCCTCCCCCACCTTCACCATTACCCTAAATCTTGGGTCCACATCCTTCCACTTTGATAGGAGTGTTCCCTATTCCAACACCTTATAAAAACAAATCACCTCCATTAGTCCCTCTACCCATCAAACATATACTTCCTCCAAAAAATTTGACACCTCTCATTAAGAAAGTGTCATCTACATGTGTGGTCACACCACCAACTAAAATGGAGGTATGAAAACCTCCCCCTATAACTCCTAAACAGAAGTTGTCAACCCCTATAACTCCTAAATAAAAGTTTTCAACCCCTACTGCAATAACGAGCCCAGACCCATTGGTGGGTTCCTATGCTTTGATGTTATGCCAATTATTGTAGTCTTCTAGCATTGTCCTCCCACCCATTAAACCATACCAACCTCTCGGATCAAAACCATCTTGGTTTAATGACACTAAAATATGTTGGTATCATCGCACACCTTGACATGATACTGAGCATTGCTGCGCCCTTAAGGTTGTCATTCGCCAACACTTAGAAAAAGGCACCCTTCTTGTTGAGGATTCTCTCGACCATTCTTATGACAAACTATCGATACCATCCCATGCCTCACAAACCTCTTCACCTAAATTGGGATCCCAATGTGAGACTATGGTCCCTCTACCACCATCTCCCCCTTTATTCGACATCAACACCATTAATGTGACCACCAGGTCCCAAACATCAAAGGATAAAGGAAAATAGTAGGTCTCTACCACTTTGACACATCCATTTACCAAGCCCTCTCAACCACCAAAACCCAAGATTTCTATCTTGGGCACATCTCAACCTACATCTCTGGGGGAAATCCCTCCTAACCTCTCTAGTCCACATGACATTTGGTATAAATGACTTGTTGACTACTTGACTTATTCTATCATTCATTCTCATCTCTCTAGCAATGGATGGTGGGATTTTATCAAGAGTATTGCTCAATACACCATGCTAGGGGGTCTTCTCTACAAATGAGGTCTCAACGGCCTCCTTCTCCGATGCTTAACCACCACTGAGACATCCCATGCCATCAAACAAGTCCATGATGGAATTTGTGGGGGACATTTTAGTGGTAACTCAGTTGCCAAGTGCATCCTCGGCCTGGGCTATTATTGGCCTACTCTTAACCAAGACTACAATGACTATGTTTAGCGTTGTATTAAATTCCAACAACATGCTAACCTACATTGACCAAAACATGCCTACAACCAAAATCTGAAAGAGCGAGATTTCACAATCAAAGATCTCATCCTTAAAGAAAACCAATACACAACCAATATGGAAATTAAACAAGGCAAGTTTAATCCTAATTGGCTCGGACCTTATATCACAACGCACAAGTATGGATCAGGGACTTATCGTCTGTCTTCTCTCGAAGGCCAGCCATAATTTGAGCCCCTTAATGCCTTACATCTATGACCATTATATTGTTAATCAAGTAATCATTCACTTGATGTTTAACTTGAGCTCGTCCCTTGAGCAACCCCATCATCCTCATTCCTATTCCTTTCAACCCTTTTTTCCTACAATTAATTAGTTAACCCTTTTTTAAAGCAGTAAATGCTTTATCCTAATAAAAGGGAAACCCTTAAACCTCTATAGTCTAGTCCATGACTAAAAGTTTAGTTAACAAACAAAACATAAAACTGGGATGCCTAACCAAAGGTCATAACTTATAAAAGTAGACTGCTCCCTTAAAGTACAGCTACATTATTGTTGTAACTAATAGACTACTCCCTTAAAGGACAACTATTCAAAGCTATCAAAACATACAAAGCAAAACATAGACCACTCCCTCGAAGGATGGCTATGCCCAAATTTTTGCTACAAACAACACTCTCTCAAATTCTTCCCATATCGATCAGCTTCATATGACTACACAAAACAAAACAAAACAACTATATCCCAAGTAGACTTCCCGCATTGATCAATCTACCAAAAAAAATTGACTGACAAACTATTAAGTCATGGACTTGTCTATAGTCATTCTCAGGGTCACCTATAAAAGGGGGAAAGTTATCCCTGCTAAAAATGGTTATGCTATCATGACATATCACCCAATCAAACCTATTACCCAAACATTCTCAAGGGACTTTGAGCTCACTTAACATCAAGTGATTAGGGTACTTCTCTAACACAAACCAATGGTCAACGACGTAATGTATGAATGGGGCTTCTGTTTGCAACAACCCTATCTATGTTATCATTATGGTCCTTGTCAATGAAAGAGAAATGCACCTTTCACTTCTTATACACTTTTGTCACATACCAAAATATTTTCTACCCACTAACATAACATCATGATTTATTTAATGCAAATATCAATTTGTGTTATATAAATTATCATAGCCCATTCACACTAGTTTCTATGGAAAACAATACACATGGAAACTATCAACCAAACACAATTTATGTCAAGCATATTCCATCACCAATATGGAAACTTGCTAAAGCATAAATAAACTCATTTTAGTTTTAGCATACATCCATCACCAATATGGAAAATTGTTAGGAATGAAAAACCACATAACCTATGTTACAACATACACCATCACACAATATGGAAAAGGCTGTAACATCATCATACACTCATTTCATTTTTAGCATACACCATCACGAATATGGAAAATTGCTAAGGGTGAAAAACCACATAACCTATGTTACAACATACACCATCACATAATATGGAAAAGGTTGTAACATCATCATTTCAAACATAACCAAACCAACCCTCTTCTTCCCTTTTGGGGAGAACTACATTGGCCTAAGGCCCTTTAAATGGGCTATGTAGGTAGCACTCAGTTGACATGGGGTCTTCTGAGGTTAGCTTGGCCATTCATTGGTTCATTTACCTAATGGACCAACTATCTAAACTAGTCCAAAATCATGACCAAATAACCAGCCCTAACACTATAAAAGTCACCTTAGATTTCTCATTGGGCACATTGGAGATCACATAAATCTCCCTGACCACAACACACAACACTTGAGATCACTTATATCTCAGCCCGACTCGACTAATGACCTTGGATATTGTGATTATCTCCTGACCACGACCACTTTTGAGACAACTTTGCCTTGGTTATTTTGATTGCATATATGCTACCTCACAAATAGTTAGTAAATTGTATACACCCCACATTATGACCCTCACACGTGTTGTTGGATCGCGACCAAGTTGATCCCCAATATTTGTGACATTTTTGTGTTTTCTGAGAGCACTTCCTGAGCTCGAGATACTTGGAACATGATGACCATTGGAGCTACAGCTTTGATCGATTAATCTAATTAGCTGCCACTAATAAGCTAGGGACTGGTTAATTTGATTTTAGTGCTCCTTGGCCCTGCCTGTGATAATTTGACCTACCTATCACGTGAAGTGGTATATGCACAATCTCAACTATTGCAACGTTCACACTTTCGCTTCACCATACCCATCCACTGCCTATAAAATCAGCAACCAATTTTGGATTGCCTTCTCTTGATTCCCGCTTTGAGGGGAAATACCTCATCATCATATCTAGGGTAACCTACACCTTATCCCATACCTGGGGCAAATTACTCCTATTTTTGTCTTATAGTTCATCAGAATAACCAACAAGACAAAAAGGGGCAAATGTAGACACCAATATTGTGTCGACCCCCCCTTGGTCTACTTCTAAACACTTACACACTTTATTAATTTAAAATAAACTACTTATTTTAAATTAATGACATCACCCTAGACACCTCACCTTGGACACCTCACCCTAAGACCATTTCTTACCCTATGACTCACCCTAAGACTAGGTCTTCTAAACCCTAACTACCCATGACCTATTCTCACTCCATCCTAACCTCCTAACTAACTATTATGCCTAATAAACCCATCTTTTGACAATTATTTAATGGCAGAAGCACTTCACAGATGGAGAAATGGGCCAAATATCCCTTTTACCCATTCTCTAGCCACCGACGTCTGTCAACTATCAGCTGATGCCGTTGGATTCACCAACATCGGTTACATATCTCGAGACTCTAACATTAAGTTTGCCCCTCGGACTCTTGCATATCAATGCACATGCTCTGAGACTAAGCATCAGAATTCAATTATCACTCTCCAAGCTAGAAAAAATCTACAAAAATTACTCTAGACATTGGATTGAGAATATTATATGAGGTCTTCGATATCAGCCGCAACAGAATAAGCATCCTGACATCCTTGGGTCTTCACCAAAAAGCTAAGTATTCTTCTGGTCTTCATTTCAAAGTTCTAGAATAACTTGGTAATTAGTTTCTATTTACTATTTCTAAATATTGTAAAAAAACCCTGACTTCCTCCATGGAAGGGCTAAAAAGCCTTCCTCTAACTCTTACCCTGTTCTCACACCTACCGTCTACCTTTTGTCCTTCGTCAGAGCCTATTCTCCTTCCCATAACTCTACACAAACTTCCCAACTCCCAGAGTCCTCTGTCCATCATAGAAATACCTTGAAACCTATCCAAAGACCTATTTCCCCTACTGACATTGGCAATATAACTGACGTCAGCACTATTTACCTACCGACATCGGCAGCATAACTGACATCGGTGACTGTGCAAACCAGAACCTAATCTAGACAGCCCAAAGACTAGACACAACCTCTGACCAGCCTGCTGAGACTCACATATTACAAGAAATAGCTACATGATATTCTGCCTTTTCATTCTTGTATGTCTTTATCATTTCATTTTATACAAATCTCTTTGTCTTAAATAGTGGATTACCATCCCTCACAGGGCTTTATGCTTTCAGGACTGAGCGCGTAGCTTGGTAGTCCACCTTACCTTATTCTAACATTTTATTTGTTTAAGTCTTATTCTTATCTATAGGTGTCTTCTTCCATAGCCAAAGAGGAGCTCCTACATCACTTGGATATGGTGCACAACTTAATCTGGGTAACGTACAAACCCCTAACCTTCAACCTTAATTTCTTTCTTCTTCTAAATGTAAATAGCAAAAACATAGAGAAACAATGAGATATTGATAACATATCCCATATTATCAAAGATATTAATAACTTTATTAATAGATATGTGCACCTTTTTATCCATCTTCTATCACCACCTATTAAGATAGATTAGTCATTTATATGTAATCTATTGTTTGTATTGTGTAAAATATTAAATATCTAATTATATATTATAATATTATATAACTAAAATAACTTTATTCACTAGAATAATTTGTTGTTATTTATTAAAAAAATTAAGACTATGCCACTTTCTTAATATACATATAGAGACTAGGAAAATAACCATCAAAAATTACAAATCAGCTAAATGTGCATCTCCCTCTAGCCTTCTCATCAATTTAAAATAACACAAAATCAAATATGCACTAGCCAATGTATAATGAAACTCATGACAAAATGGAAGATGATCAGTTTCAAATTATAATTTTTAAATACAAGAAATAGACATGAAATGGATTATACTCTAAAAATAAACATGACCATAGTACATATACATTATATATGTCATCTCTAGACATGGAGATAAATGCATATTTGTTGTCTGCTGAAAATGGAGAGGGGATTTTTTAGTCTATTGAAATCCTTGTCTAAAATGGAATGCAATTATACTTGAGTTAAAATAGTTGAGATAAAGAGAATAGTGGAGGTGTTGTTCTTGGGCTGAGTTAAAGAAAAGAAAAGAACATAACTTGATATGGAAACAATGTTAATATTGTTGGACAAAAATACTACTTTAGGAGGTTTGAACCTTCGACATGGTGATAACAAGGACTATGTGAAGGCAATTAAAAAGGTGAATATCAACACCTTGGTCAATTTAAATTAATGCCATACCATAAAACTACTCATAAAAATGGTATTGACAGTCTTGGCAATTTGATCATGGTTACTATTTATTATCTATGGATTAAATATTCCCATTATTCTTCTCGATTAATTTTTTTAAAATAGTGGTACATAGCCTAGTTTTTGGTGTGTATACCTATGACTCGATATAGGTCCAAAGGATGAAATAAAATTCTAAAAAAAACCATAAATTCATCTGAAAAGATACAGTTATGGTAGCTAGGAAAAAGCGATGCCATTATATAACCAAACTTTTTTTTTAAATAGATTCCTATCGTCATACAGTGCTGGTCAACTCAAAAAAAATCTTATTATAAATATATAGTGCCAATATACCTCTATATATCATGAATGAGAAGAAAATAAAATTTTTACTGCATAAGGGTTCTAGAAATTATTCAAATGTTCTATGTGTGTAAAAGGTGTTGTCAATATAGTTACATGGAACATTATACAATTCTAGTTGATAGACTAGTGACTAAACTTAGTATCAATAATATATCATGTATTTCTAGTTAGTATTCATGTAAATTAATGGTATATACTCAATTTAGAGAAACTAGTGATATATAGATCTATAATTGCTTCTAATATGCCTTAAATAAATCTGGTTCCTTACAGTATATATAGGATGATTTTTTAGTATATGAATTTAATGATATATATGTTATAGTAAAGTAAAATGTTGTTATAATATAAAGAAATCATAGATTATCTATAACAAGCTTTATAAAATTCAAACAACACCAACCTTGTAAGCTTCAAGATTTGCATGGTGCCATCTAGACAATTTCTTGTTTGATTTAGTCCTTCTCTTTCTTCCACGTTCTCACCATTCTCATCTTTTTGTCCTATTATACTTGGAAGAGAATCCTTTTTTTAAAATTTAAAGCTATATATTATTTTATTTATTTTCATATAAGTGTTCATCTAAAAGTAATAAATTGTATTTTTATTTTTATTGTTACTGTTATTGTTATTGTTATTGTTATTGTGATTGTTATTGTTATTGTTATTGTTATTGTTATTGTTATTGTTATTGTTATTATTTATTTTTTTCCATTTGTTTTATCTTTTTACTTTATTTTTATTTTATTTTTTTCCCTTTTTTTATATATCTTAATATGAAATGCTAAATTTTATAATTAAATTAAGTTAATTTCTAATATATTATATCAATTTTAAATGACAAATCCAAAATTTTAAAAATAATCCATATTTATAGATTTTACTTTTACCAAATTTCCCTACCAACATAAGTAGCATAATGTGCGAAACACATAAAAAATATATTTATGATAATTTTACCTACTTTAGAAAGACACAACAAGAAATACTTCAAGCAAGTAATCAAACACACCAATAAGCAAATTATGTGAATGCATTTCTGCCATGATTAATTATTGTGTATGTGTAGAGTTTTGCCAACTCTTTGTCGACTTGCAACGTCTTAACAATATATAGCTAAATCAATACATAAATATGTTCAAAATGTAAACACATACATAAGCTAGTTCTTAGCAAATAATCATATATTTTATTCTAACTAATAAACCTTATATCATCCCAAAATAACATAAATCTCAATCTTAGTCAGAAATATATCCAAATCTATATTTGTTAACTATAGATATCCATGGGTAATCTAGCAAGTTTATCTAGTGAGGAATCAGGATGTAACATCCTTCCGCCCCTAAATCTAGTCATCATCCCTGATGACTCTTATTTAGGATAGTTCTCAATTAAAAAAATCTTATCAAAGCAATAACATGCCATATAATTTCAAATTAAAAAATAATTGAAAAATTACCTATAAGATACATCATGGTTCCTCCAAGTTTCTATATTTCTAGAGTATGGGTCCCACAATAACCCACTTAATAACATCTCCTAATTTACCAACCATGGTTATGAGTATTACTTACTCTGACTGATTCTGTCACAACCATTATAGGGTCCAAATCATCAAGACATGCTTATATATTATAGATCTAATCACTTCTATTATCTTGAAGGGTCACACATGTCTTAATAAAAAAATCGGTAATTTTCTAAGAGCACATAAGATCATTATGAAAGCAAAAATAAATAACCATGGAGAGTTTCACAAAATCTTCTAGCCTCAACACATCTCTTTATCCTAGAGAGTGTTATCTCATATTGGAGAAAAGTAATTAGGAAATATGTCAAGAATAATGTATCTATGTTAATACTATCACTACTCCATGTAGTTTGGATAAGTATAACATGTCAATATTGTAACTAATCCATGAAGCTCCTAACAAGTATGATGATGAATAGGAACAATAAATATAAAGTATAAAAAAATCATGGAATGCTCATCCATATGGAATATTTATCCACTGTATACATGCATATGGCCATATGATTGAGTTTGATAAGTTTTGCCTATCAAATCCTAGATTTGACAAGTCTACATGTTGATCCAACTCAGTACCACAATCTAAGTTAATGTGAGGTTAAGTAGGATACCATACTATCACTTATAACTCACATTCCCAATTCACCACTCTTCCCTTAGGTCTCCATAGCCTAATGATATCTAAGAAGTGCACAAGGTTCAATGAACCATAATTTTATGTTATCATATCATTGAAATTGAAGTTATATGCTAAATTATTCTATATGTATCTTTATACATACAAAATAGATCATACAATCAATCTATAATTGTATTAAATTACTACCAGCCACACATTACTAGTTTCTTATTTCATAGATAAGAGAAAATGATGTTAAAATTAATAAAACCTACATAGATTGAGAATCACACCTTTCTTTTAACCTTATAGAGGAATAATCAATCAATATCTCCTTATTTGCTCAACTAGCACACAAGTTAAAAGTTTATTCCAACTTCTATATTGACAAGATGTTTCACACATGCTAAACCTTACTCACTTTTAGTGACATGTATAAAAAATTATTTCTTAAAAATAATATGCTATAAGCAAAAGAGAACAATATCAATCTATGCAAGTGTGTATAATACTAGTTATAATCAACTTATTATTATTATTATTATTATTATTATTATTATTATTATTATTATATGAATCAAGGTTTGCCACCTCACGTGGTCTTAAAATCACAAGTTAAATCAAGTAATTATTCCAAATATTTATAAGTAAAAAGTAGATAACTATCATCTCAAAAAATCCTACATACCTTCATCGGGTAAAGGAAAACATCACAATTCAATATTGCTAAACACTGCCTACTTATCCAATATTTTAATTATGGTATACTAATCTATTTCCATAATCAGAAGAGATATATGCCAACATAAATAAGTGTCTGTCCATATAATATTAAAACTTATCTCTCACCAAGAGTAGAAAACATTCTCCGACAATCTCTAAGGGAATACAGTCAAACAAAATTCATAAACTTTTCTCGTTTAAGAGAAAACTAGATCAACATCATGTGTAAAAGACTCCCAACAACATCAAAATAATTTCAAAAGAGAATAAGATAATATCGACTCATCTCTAAGCCAACTAAGAGGGATGACACCATATATCTTAAGAGTACAAATTCCATAAGTGAACTCCTAACACAAAGGAATAATCAAGCATTACAACAACACTCTACTAAGAATATTTCCACCGCCCTAGTTAGTACTAAAATAGAAATGGTCTTCTAATATTTCCCACACCAACCACCATTTTATTTAAGGTAATAAGATATCTTCATACATATACTATTTAATTCAAAACTTGAGTATACAACATATTCAAGTATTATTCACATATTAGAAGTGGTAATACAATGTTTAATTTTTGTTTTAACTTCTTTTATAGAATGGGCATGAAATAACTCCCTCCTATTGACATGCCAACCAACAAAGATCAAACACCATGCTGCCATTTCATTTTTACTCACCCATCAAAAGGGAGATTTAAATCACTATGCCATATAAAAATCCTAGGCAAGATCAAATTCGAGTTAGTATTTTTAGACGGCATTAAAGAGGAGGCATAATCTCCTTCCCCTCTTTTACATGTCTCTCCCAAATGATGCTCAATGTATTTTATCTTCTAGGGTCAAGCCCCACAGCTTCCTTTATATGCCCCATCCATAGCCTATGACCTAGAAACAAGATCCCCTAGTAGGGAAGAGCAATGGAGTCTCCCCAAAATAATATCTATCCCCTCGGGTTTTAACCCCTGTATTGATTTTTTGAAAAACCAAAATGAAAACCACTACCCCCTTGCTGGTGAACGTAACCCCCAAAAATTGACCCCACACATAAAATAAAACAAAGAATAACCTCCTAAATGCCCTACATAATCAAGTTCTTCTCCAAGCCAAGAAAATGATAAAATATAAGATGATTCTCTTTTCCCAAACAAGCACGCCATTGAAAATAAAATAATAGCTTGATTAATTCATTCATAATTCCATTAAAACATAATAATAAGATAATTCATTAAATAATACAGGGGGTTAACAAAATCCATAAAATAATATTTAGTAAAAATATTAAGATAATAATAAAATGACCAGTGTTAAAGGCCAATCCACAAAACCAACAAGTCCTTACGTCCAATATGAAATGATAAAATATTAAGTAATAAAAACAATATTAATTAATTATTAATTATCTAAATCATTAAAATAAATAATTAACAAGGCATAAATCAATTCTATAACAATAAATACTAAACTCATTTATAAATATCAATTAGCCAAATTGATAAAGTTACCAATGTAATAATATTAATAAACTATTCCTAAACATCCACATGAGATCGATACTAATAAATAATAATTATAATTGTAAGATAATAAATAATAATTTTTTTTTTAAATAATTATTAACAAAATCATTATATCAATTGAAGGCTAAGGTGGTCAAATTACCATGAAGGACTTACCATATATGTTCTCCAAGGTCAAGAGACCCATACGAGTCTAGATGAACCTGAACCAATAGTATAATAAGATAAAAATGTAAGCAAATTCTTTATGTATTAATCATCAAGTGTTCATAACACCCAAAAATGATAGCTAAAATGTGAAAACAACCTCAAGTACACAAGGATAGGAAAGAGGAACAACTATGCCAAAACCTAATAATCCCAACAAGGAATAAGAACAAAACATTCATGCTCAAAATAGGGCAAGACCAATAACAATGAAAAGTAATAACACAATGGGATATAAATTATGATGGATCAATACCATATAATACATTAAATACTTGTCAGAGTGACATTATGATTGCTTAATCACCTATGAGTATACCTGAGATATTTAAACCCAACATCGAGCCTAGCTCATGGCCTGGTGCCTACATCCACTAAATAAGACATAAATAATACCTAAATGATGTCAATATAATAATAATAATAATAATAATAATAATAATAATAATAATAATAATAATAATAATAATAATAATAATAATAATAATAATAATTTATAATGAAGCATTAGACATGAAATGATAAATCAAGTATAATAATCTATAGCTATAAAGAGACCAGAGTTAAAACTAATGACCGTGATCCAAAGCATGCCCTATGAACATAACCAACAACTATAAGAGAAATCAATGTCAATACACATCTAGTAAAACTTGATATATCAATAAATATAGTGATGTAGCTAACTAAAGCAACATATACATATAATAAGATAAAATAAATTTAGTATAGACAATATACATATCAAGATATAATAAATCCCATACAAATAATAATTGTGACATAATGTATCATAATGGCTACCCAAGGTATCTTTCATTATAACCATATGAAAATAGAACCAACATCAATAGTCATTAGTCTAAATGATATCAAAACATGTTAAAGCAAGACATAGTCTAATATCCATAAGGGGCCAGAAGGTCGGTTCATGACATCCTCCCCACTTTAAAGAGGAGCTATCCCAATGACCATCAGCTGTCAAACACAAAGTTCATAGAAAATGTCCAACTAGAAAAATTAACTCTAATTCACACTATATCCACCCAATGAGGGGTGACCAATACCTCAGCCTTATCTTGTTAGTATTCCTATTTTCTATCATTAGGATAAACATAATTTACTTTAGATTAGGCCAAGTAATGGCCTCCATTCAGCCTTTACATGTCCTTCAACACACTGAAAGGGAAAAATAACACTCAAAAAACACTATCATAGTATAAAATTTCACCAAGTCTCCCAACTTGGTTGGAACTCTTCCACTCTCATGCTTTAAAAAGACTATTAAAACATTGGAATTTCACAAAACTAGCCACAAAATGTTTGACAAATCAGAATGCCTACATTAGTCAATAAAATTCCAAGGTAATAGTTGTTAATTCTAATACAACACCACTGATATTAACCATTCTAGCCATTTATAAAGGTGGTTATAAAACATAAAAAATGTACAATGTCCCAAAACATAATAACTTACACTTACCTTAATAATCTTCCCAATAAGGGTGCTAACAACACTCCCAAGTAGGAAAACATAGTCGTAGAACAAGAAGTTATAAATTTATATCTAAACTAGATCAACAATCTGAATATACAACTTGAATAGGGTGAATGTCACTTATGTCAACACACACACACACACACACCTATAATATGTGGTCAATAATAAAAAAATCATCCAATCCCACTAGATTGTAACTCAAGTCTCAAATAAGAACGGAAATCTTGCACTAAAAACATTATGCCACCAACATAATAGTAATAACATTCATTATAGAATGTCCTTGAAAAAGGGTAGTAATCCATACTATTATGGTTACTCTACTACATCATCAACCATTCAGGGGTTAATGTAGTGTCCCACACCAACAACACTGAACATCAGATAATCCACACCAAGCACTACATACAACTTGAAGGCTTACAAGATATTATCTAGCACACACATGAGATCACATGATGGTCCAGGGATACCAATCCCACCATCCAAAATCATCCATTTGAGGGTATCACCCAACTTTCATCACTCTATCCAAGAGTTAAATGGGTACCTAAGATTTTAAACACCACCTGGTCAGGGCTTAGTGCTACTATATTCAAGCAAAAAATTGACATACATTCTAGTTGTTCTTATAAAATAGATAGAAACATTCATCCCAAAATATTTATAATAGGTATAAAAATAACAATACCTTAACCAAAGCATGGTTGTACCTATAGGCCAACACATGCATGCATTTTAGTAGGAAACACCTTATTGATTTGCATAAATGTCCAAATTTATAGGACCAATTAGTTCTTCACAAGGTCATAACAATAAAACTTCACAATGTTTGATTTTACCACAACTTCTAAGAGGTGACTAAAGGAACACTAAATCCATAAAGTGACCATTATGCACTAACATTCCATGACCAACTTATGGCATAGATGGTGGACACTCTGAATGAATTTGGTGGCTACTTATGTAAGCAAAAAAGTGTATTTTTAACCTACTTGAGACTCCACTTCTTGGCCCATACCCATTCAAAATCATTATGGATGTAGTGCTTGTCTACCCTCAACCTCAAGCTTGCAATAATACTTAATGCTAGAGTAGTAAATGTAGGATTACACAAAACAATACAACATTATACCTTGCAAACTTCAATCAAATATAAGTTGGTTTCAGAGGGGGGAGGCACATCACACAATAAATTTATGGCCACATTACTACATATAATGGTTAACAACATGAATTCACATTTATTTCAAGACATGCACACAATGTACTCATACAATATTTTTTTTTTAAATAAATCAAAATAAGGTTCACATGGTTATTTTTAGAGTGGAAGACTCCCTTACATAATGATTAATCATCATTCTCATGTTTTATAGTTAACAACATATATACATGTGTGTATAATGATCATATATTAGTTCTAATATCAAGACAAGTATGTGAAAGTCCATAAGGTCAATTCTATGCACAAGCATAATAAAGAAATAATTTTACATGATTTAGGAAAACCAATGAAAAGTAATAGTCACACAAGACATAATAGTTTATTATATAAGGAGGGGCCACATTAAGACAAGTCACACATATGAGTTTTAGGTATTATAATAATTTTGCCAAGGTACTTTCACATAATAGTAATTAACTCACATAATGTGAAGCACAAGGGTGCATAACTCCCATCGGGACACCTGATGTCTAGATGTCATCCAAACGACACCAAATATACATCATATAGTATGAATAATCAATCCTAGGGATCTTAAATCATGGTCTCCTTCATCTTAGGAAGGTTATATTCCAATAAGGCCTAAAAATATATCTATATGAGTTTTCCAAAAAAATTTACCAATAATGCTTGCTCATCAAGGATAGATGGCTCATGCAAACCGATACAATATTAGATCCGTAAAACCCTCTAAATTATCTAAAAAATTCAATCACAATCACTCGGTAGACCCTCAAAGCTTAAGCCACACCATTGGACCTCCCTAGATATTATATCTTAGCATCATTAGATAGCTCATCCACACAAGCTATTAATGACCAATAAGGCATTATCTCATGATTCCAACAACAAGCTCATATCACTATTATTCTAGTTGACTTAATCCAATAAATCAAAGGTTAAATAATAATGCCTTCTTGATGCATCACCATTTTTAAGAAAGGGTGGCCTTAGCCATGGCATGTGGTGAATGCTATATTACTACCATGGAAATTATAATTTTATATAATCAACAAGTTCAATTGAACTCACAATAAATATCCTCATGGATACAGGTCATATCTATATCAAAATAGACATCCTATTAGTGTTAAAACATAGCCAATTTTTAAATAGGCATCCTTATGGATGCATCACTTAGCCAAAATGAAAATAAACATCCCCATGGACATAGCATATCCATGGTCAACATGATGTCCCCATGGAAATCAACCTATTTATTATCAAATAACCATCATAGATGTATACATATACATGATCAAAATAACATCAAATATGAAAAATAGGAAATAAACTTCCCCATGCACTTATTTATTTTCATCCCTTTGGAGTTATGAAGCCACATGCTTCTTCATCTAACTCAAAAGAGATTTAATATATAAATAAAATATATATCTTAATTTATTTCAAGATACTCCTTCATAAGTAGAGATCTCAAACCTTTCTAATTTACCCAAGTAGATCAGATACTCTTACCTGATATAGTCATCCAAGTGTAAGCCTAACCCTAGGTCTTTTTGAGCTCATAATATTCTAATCATTTATTGATGACTCACCCATACAAGTCAATAATAGATAACTAACATTATTCCCCCAATCTTAAGGGTGAAGTGATGATCACTAATCTTTCATTGACTTGCCCATACAAGTCAATAGTTGATAGGTGAAGCTTGCCTTGATGCAGCTCGATTAGGTAAGGGTTAACCCAACAAAGGCTATGGGTAAGTATCAGAAGGTCATTTGTATACTTTTACCAATTTTTGCACACTCACACACACACACATTCCATAATATAAAAACTTTACAATACTTTAGTCTTGCACAAGTAAATCACTATTGAACTCACCCAAAGGTGCCTTTATAAAGATCAAAATATATCCTTATCATGCATATAAGACATATATAATTCCATAAAAGGAATATGATTATAGCCATGGTTTAGTATGCACCCTATTATACAAGGTTTCAATTCAGTTTTGGAAAGACAACATAGTCATATAGGTGGCAGTCATCCATCAAAAGGCATACACATACATGCTAAAAAAAAAGCCTTGCAAGAATATACATTTTATGACATGTGTAATTTAAACCATACCAATATACACCATGAAACACAACCCTTGCAAGGGTATGCACAACACATAAAATCTCAACCAGCTTTCAAGAATAGGCTAAAAATTAATGTAATATGATAAAACTCATCTAAAACCTTAAATCATAGGATCTGATACCAGATGAAACAAACTTCAAAAATAAATTCTAGAATTATCTTATAAAGTACACAACATAACATCAAAATGTACCACTATATAAAATTAATACAATGCAATGCATCTCAACAAACTCTATAGGAATTGCTAATAACCCACAACTAGTATCCTAATTGTCCCAAATGGATAATACTATAATCGACCAGAATGAAATTAAGCACATCCAAGAATGCCTAGTTAAATAATTATTATATAATCAAATAAGATATACAATACTTCTGCATGGAGGTCCAAATGACTGAACATAAGGGTTCATCTCACTAACTTGCTTAGGCAAGTATTATCACAACATGATATCAACAAGTAAATATCTCTAATCCACTGCTAAAGCCAACATGACATAAGATAAAAGATCCAAAACCTTTCAAAGAATCAACCAAACAAGGACTACTCCTTATCCTACCCTGATTGATCACCATACCATGATCCAAGGTCCTTTAGGAAAATATTATGCCTTCATTCCCTTAATTGATGAAGGCCACACACACAAAATATAACTCCGTGTAAAAAGAATTGTTCTTATTAAAATAGATGAGATACCATACACTTACCTTAGGGTGAATGACATGACACATGTGGGAATCATAATGAATAAGAATACAATTGGCATTGGGAAATCAATTACTCCTCATGATACATGAATACCATCCCGTAAACCATTCATAGGGGTTTACACATAAATATTGCTTACTTATACTTTAGTTATCAGACCCTATTATTATATAAACATATGCATTCATGCCATCCAATAAGCATGCGTATGACCATTCAGGAGTTTGTTAATTAGCCTCAAGAATTGACTTATGTGTTCATTAAGGGATATTATGATTTAGTAAATCATTACCAAGGTGAAATATCTAATCATATAACCAAGTGTAAACATTAAGGTTTCCATAGCTTACTAAAATATCATTCCCATTCCAAAATTATTTACCAATCACATAGATTATTCATATTATAATAATCATAACACAAGGTATATCAAGAAGTTCATTGAGAAGGTACACTTATAATTTTAAGCACACATATCTACTATAACCAATGACTATCTATTTTCATGAAAGCATCATGACCACATAACCAACATTCCATTAATCAAGAGTTGCATTATAACAACCAAAATAATAGATTTTTTGAAAATATGCCATATATATAAATCACTATAACATCACTAATGGTATAATCCATAATCCACAATATGGGCCCACATAAGAAGATCATTAATCTAGCTTATTTCATTACTTAAGAAATAAAAGTAAAATTGGTTAAAATGATATTATGACCAATAAACATTCATTGCATAATATAGTAATGAAAACATATTTCTTTGAAATTCACCAATGTACTATTTGCATAATCTATTTTCAACAACTAATTCTTAGCCAATGCTATAAACATGAAACCATGCACTTATAAAATGCCATAATAAAAATAACCTCAAGGAGTATGCATCTAATACCACAATAGACTACATACTTGCCTATAGTTACTGATATAAGCCCAAGTCTAACACATAACCAAACATGTTCTCAAATAACAATATCTCTCATTATAATTATCTATCATCATGTTATTGTCATAAACAAAAGATAGGTCCATATGCTAAATAGGCATTCCATTCCATGAGAATTTCACCAAGTAATATTCATCACAAAATCTATATAAATATATACATAACTACTATAATAAAATTAAAACCCTCTAAAGGTCTCCACCATACCATAAGGCAACACCATCTTACTTCCATATAAAATCAAGCTTAAAGACACTATAGTTACAATAGTTCCAATAATAACCTTTTTAAAATTTTGTGCCTACTTAAAATCAACAAGTATATCACTTAATCATTTACATACAACAACACATAAGGATCAAGTATCACATAATGCATTCTAAATACATTACTACTCATATGGTAAATAGAGCCCAATATAAATGCATACCAAAGAATTAAATACAGTTGGTTAAATATACAATAACCAAGAAACTATCATCAATAATGCTTCTAATGTCAATATCATATCCAATAATGTCCTTTTTCCAACATAACAATATCAAAATATGCATAAGGTAGTAATATGGAACCAAACCTTAAAATGGATGATCAACCACTATTCATCATGCCAAAATAATACGTCAATAAGAATGGGCAAGAGGAAGTTGTCATATGCAAATCCATGTGCATCAGTTGAGAAAGATGAGCATGATAAGTAGAACACTTCTCAAAACTAGTCCTATGAGCCCAACCATCAGTGGCCCTTACCACCCCAACCATCAACTTGATGGAGGGTTTTAGAAATTAGGGACTCAAGTGAGGTAAGAAGTATAAAAATAATACCGAGCCATCACTAAAGACTTATAAAAACCATAAACAAGGACAAAAGGAACCATACAGTCAACACATAACCATAACACTCAGTGGAGCTAGTTGGCCTGAGTAATGTCAAAGACATACATTGGATCATTATAGAGGATGATTTACAATGTAAATTAGGGCTTATTATATCCAATTCATAAGACTGAAAGGTCTATCTAAGGTCTAATGCTCAACCCAAAAGGATTATCCAAGCGTAAAATAACTAAACTTAATGAAACCAACCCCCAATAGCCACATAAAATCAATTGAGTAAAAATAGGGGAAAGTATAACATTAATTATTAGAAAATAAATTTAGGTTGGCTTAAAAGTGACCCTGTAAATCTAACAATATTTCCTTTCATTAATTCATCAAATCTAAAACTAAGCAATAAAGTGATCTCACTCAATCAAAATAGAATAACCCAATTAACAACCCATAACTAGTAATTTTAACCCAACCAATTTGAATAAAAACCCACTTAGACCACACGAGTGTAATAGGGTTTTACAATCAAGAGAGGTAAATTAGTTTTTATTGTAAACCATAATTTAAAATCTGATAAGGAGATATGCATAGCATATAAGAGAAAAATGAAAATAACACATAAATGGAGGGCATCAAGCTCCAGATAAATATATCAACATTACATATGATATCTGAAAAAACATTAACAATGTAAACAAGCCATAATGATGAACCCACATAGAGCATAATGGTTAATATATTAATTAACTAGTTTAGAACAACGTAAGTAATTTGGTTATTACTTAATCTAAGATCATATTCCTAAATTAAAAAAACCATCTATTTAATTCCATTGGTAAATTAATGTAGAGAAACCCTTTTCTATTATGAAAATAAATATAATCATACCTAGAGAGTTATAGATTACCATGGATAAAAGTGTGGTTGTCACTCTAGCCAATTACTCTTTTATCAATGGCTCCTCCATATTTTCCAATGCAGGCCCACTCTTTGTAGAGTAATAAGAGATCTGAACCAACAAAGCATAATACATGAAACTAAAGCCAAAAGCATAAATTTGAACTAGCATTTTGATCATGTATTAAAATGAGAATGGTCTCCTTCATACATATAATATTTCTTTCCCAAACAATGTATATGGAACATTCCAACTTTAATTATCGATAAGGGGTAAATATTGTGTTTTCATTGTTTAACTTATTTTCCCACATAGGCACTCAAAAAATACCCTTGTTCACTCCACACCAATTGCCCAACCCCTATTCTACCCCTAAGGTTTTGGCCTAACCACCATTTTATGCAGGGTAATAAGAGATCTTCATACATTTACTGTTTAATTTAGAACCCAAACATACAATGTATTTAGGTATTATTAATGGATTAAAGGTGATAATATATTGTTTTATTTTTGTTTTAACTTATTTTCCAACATGGACAATAAATAACACCCTCCCATTGACATGCCAATCAACAAAGATCAAACCCCATGCTGTCATTTCATTTTCAATCGCCCATCTAAATGGAAATTTTAATCACTACACCATACAAAAATCCCAGGCAAGACCAATTTAGGCATTATTTTGAGCTAGAATTAAAGAGTAGGTATGGTCTCCTTCCTCTTTTTTTTGTGTCTCTCCCTAGTGATGCTTAGCCTCTTTTATCTTTTAGGTTTGAACCCCGTGACTTCTTTCATATTCCCCAACCATGTCCCACAACCCAAAAACAAGATCCCCCAATAAGGGAGAGCTATGGAGTCTCCCCAAAACAATATATATCCCCTTGGGTTTTGAACCCTACACCCATTCTTTGCAAAACCAAAAACCAAAATGAAAACCACTACCCCCTAGATAGTTAATGTAGCCCCTAAAATTAGACTTCACACATAAAATAAAACAAAGAACAACCTCCCAAATGACCTACACAACCAACTTCTTCTCCAATCCAAGAAAATAAAAAAAAATAAGACACTTCTCTTTTCCAAAAAAAACACACCAAATAAAATTAAATAATAGCTTGGTTAATTAATTCATAATTCTAAAAATGGAATTGATTAAATAATATAGGGTATTAACAAAATCCATAAAATATTTTTTAATAAAAATATTAAGGTAATAATAAAATGACTAGTGTTAAAGGTCGATTTGCAAAACCAATAAATCCTTAAGTCTAATATGAAATGACAAAACATTAAGTAATAACAACAATATTAAATAATTACTATTTATCAAAATTATTAAAATAAATAATTAGCAAGGCATAAATTAATAATATAATAATAAACAGTAAAATCATTTATAATTATCAATTAACACAATTGATAAAGTTATCAATATAATAATATTAATAAATGAATCCTAAACATCCACCTGAGATTGATACTAATATATAATAAGTATGATTATAAAATAATAATTAATAAAAATCATAAAATAATGATTAAAAAAATAATTAATTCAACCGAAGCCCAGGTGGTCAAATTCCCATGAAAGGGTTACCAAAGATGATATCAGAGGTTAAGAGACCCATACAGGTCTAGACAAACCCAAAAAAATAACATAATAGGTTAAAAGGTTAAGCCACTTCTTTATGGCTTAATCATCAAGTGTTCACGACACCTAGGTAAGATAACTAAAACATGAAAATAACCTCAAGTACAAAAGGACATGCAAGAGGAACAACTATGCCAAAACCCAATAATCCTAATAGGGAACAAAAATAAAACATTCATGCTCAAAATAGGGTGAGACCAATAATGATGAAAAGTAATAACACAATGGGATATAAACAACGGTGACTCAGTACCATATAATACATGTTATTTAAACAACCCTAAGTTTTTTTGAAGTTGCATATCAAATTATGCATTTGGATGCATAATGGACCCAAAAATTGATTACCAAAGTGATCGATACTTAGATTAGTCATGATGTGCAACCAAAAATGTTAACCTTAACCTTCAATGACATTAATGGGTCACAACAAGTTCATAGATATGGGAACCAAATAAAGTTGTTCCAATTGACAGTTTGGAAATATCAACATGCTAAACATAATTAGTAACAATATCAATTTGAATACATAATAATTATGCTAAGTCTCCCTTTAGGCATACAATGGGAACATCATCCACATAAAATAGATCAAAAATATGATGAAAGGAAAAACATACCACCATAGGTAATTATCCAAGTGCTACCTGGCAAGGCTATCAATTCTTCCTAGCTTAGGCCACTGCACCAATGCCCACATAATAGTTTTAAACCCACTCATCATTCATAAATTATCATGAATGTCTCCACCTAAATGAATGATCAATATTACTAAAGTGATCAACTTCATCATATAATTGATAAGATAGGTGGTAGCCAGTCATTGAATCGATATAACTGATTCCATATTAGCAAATATCCAATGCAATGTAATATGCAAGGAAATCAATACAATTAAGGCACATTATAGCCAAATTTAAATATTATATAATATTTATTATATTTGACCAACCCTTGATTTCATGTAAGGGAGGTATGCTAATAAATTAAACTTTCATGCTTACATTAATATGTTTCAACCATACCTATAAAAAAAATTATTTGCAGGATTAACTCTTAAGACATTAACCTCTCCTATAACCAAGGATTTTAGCAAAGAGGAAATTAATAACTTCATTCAACATTATTGGTAATTTAATTTCCATAAGAACTAGTACCAAGAACACATGCATACATCAGATTCCTGATTACATCCAAAATAATAGACTAACATTTTTTCATAAATGCCATTATGGTTTGTTCAAGCTTACAACAAGTTTCATCATGAACCATTTTATATAACTTATAAAAATAAAGGTTATACATGAATAAAATACACAAAAAATCTCATATCAATAACAATGTCTTATTCACTGGGAACATTCCATCTAATAAGAGAATAATAATATGCATAGATAATTTAATAGTGATTTATCAATTTTAGGAATATTGGAGTTTTATTCGTAAATAAGATCTAAGTTACCTAAATTAGTAAATAATATTACAACAATTTAGCTATTGATTTGTATAGTTTAATTCTATATTTAACATTTCTATAAATAATAATAAATATGAAGAAAATAAGACTTAGCTAAAAATTTGATGAAATGGCTGAGAGAGGGTCTAGAATTTGCTATGCCAAATTGGGATAGTGTCACAAATTAGGATCTGAATTTCATTTTATAAAAGGATAAGAGCACTAAAATAGGACACCTTAGGGTCTAGTGATATAGTCCTCTTCTACCACTATTGTACCAGAGACTCAATTTTTTTGGGTTTTATTTGTTGTCCCTGTGTGAGCCTACCTATGAAATTTCAACTGATTAAGGTCTATGGAACTCCTTGTAGAACTGATTTAGTATTCAAACCCTAGATTCAATTTTAATTTAATTAATCTTGAGAAATAAGGGGGGTTAGTGTGTGTAACGTGCACTAAAATTGTATCCATATCCCTTGTGTGGGTATACTTCTTACATACCAATACCTCAAAGAGGGATCAAGCCATATGTAGTTCTCCTACTTGATGTGCTTTATGCAATAGTATTATGAGGATGTAAAAGTGCTAAAATGGTGTGCTTGAGGTGGATAGGGACTGGTGTGAGGATTTTGATGTGCTTATAGCTATATTAGATGGATATATGTAGAGAATATAGAGGTTTTCCTCAATGGTCTTGCTTATATTCTTGCTTCCTTTTATAATATTTACCAACCCCTTCTAAATGAAATTTGAATGGGATTTATAGATATCTATCAGTCATGGTTTGGATGTATTCATGTTAGGTTAGTAAGAAGAAGGATAGGAACTATAAAGAAGTGACTATTGGATCTAAAAATGTAATTAGATAGGAGCACCAAAAATACACACCGTAGGCTTCGATGCTATAGTAAAAGTTGGGTAATATTTTCCTATAGGTTTAGGACCTAAGGGATGGAATTATCATAGGAAATATAGTTTGGTTAAGTTAGAATCAGGTCTTGAAAGTCTAAGGAAGATTGAGAATGAGCAAAAAAGTGTCTAGAAGGCTCATGAGAGCATGCAAGAGGGAACTATGGGTTGAGTGTCACAAGTCACACTTAAGCTACCAATTTTTATATTTTATATGAATATATTTTCCCTCCCTTTATTCTAGTGATTAAGTATAATGAAATACTAGGATAAAAGAAGAATAGAAAGTATACCTGAACTTACTTGCAAGGATGAATCTCATGAATCTATGTGATGTTGGGTGTGCGTAGAGAGAGCATAATGTAAAGTGTAAATATATAAAATAAAATTAGGAATAGAACAATTATTACTAGATACACTATATCTAAAATAATAACTTACAAATCTTGGCAAAAGAGAGAGGAATGAATACACCTCATTGAGTATGTGAACCAATACAAAAACTATTGTGATGTTGAGTATGTGTTGAATGATGCTATACCAAGAATAATATTATGAATGAAGTTGAGTTCTCAATTCCTTGAGAGTGGCTCAAGAATGAAAAATCTATCCCTTTGGCTCCATCATCACCCACTAAGTGAAACTATGTGATCATGCATGTGCTAATCGATGTTTGGACTGTGTGTCCAATCCCTCTGAGTAGGTGGCTCAAGAATATAAAGGATAGCTAGTCCTTTGGCTATGTTATTTCCCACTAAGTGAAGCTATGAATTGATACTAGTATGAATGTGTGTCATATGATATGAATCTTTATACCCATGAATGCTCTAAAATCTGAAAATGTGGCATGGATAACTGAATGTGTATTAAAAACTAATCCAATCTTGGCCAATTTGAAAGGAGGAGATTAGGCTTACATGAAAGCCACTCTAAAAATAGAAACTAGGCTTATGTGGAAGCCACTATATAATGTGGAGGTTAATCTTGTATAAAATCCACTCTAAAATGATACCAAACACCTACATATGGAGTAAAGCACACAACTACTTAGAATGCCTAGGTAATATAATGAACTCAGAAAGAAAAGAAGTCTAATGTGTTATGCACATTGCCCCCAATCACTAGTATTTATAACATGGATTATAATATAGAAGTTATACCAACTACCTAATCTAAAACTAGAAGTGAGAGCAATCATGCTACACATGATTCCCCACATACCTAGATTCTCTAAGAAAAATTGTACTAAAACTACTGTATCTAGACTGATATATCTCTGACAAAACTATAGTTGAGCTTATATTTTTGCCTATTTGTGGAAAATATATTTTTTTAATATTTGAATAGGAGTGATGAAATTAGACACCCTATTATCCAATGTTGTATTCCAATCTTAGTACTCTTGTCCTATGATGATTTTGAAAACTATTTTATAATTGCCACTATCTACCTGGTCTATTCTGCCTAGTTTAAAGTCTAGATACTATTTTGGGTGTTCTAAAAGTTAATTTTTTGATCGATAGGATCTCTGATCTTTGTGACAAAACCCCTATTTATTTCCCACTCTTCTAAGGGTAGGAATGAAGACCCTATAATGAATATCCTTAGAAGAAAAATCCCTACAATTATGTTATGTTACAAGAATACAAGATATAATAATGATAATCGATAAGATATGTTAAGATATAATATGGTTTGTATGATAGATTATTAAATCAATAGGGGTATGCCTAGATAGATATAACAAGTAATATCATGTGAAATATATTAAAATAAAACTAGAAGTCCTGTTAGTTATTAGTTGTTAGTTGGCAAGGAGGGATGGAGAATGATCATGGCATCCAAGAAAGCAAGCTAATGCATGATGTGGATCATGGCATTGAAAAAAATTAAAAAGAAATCAATCAACAAGCACACAAAAAAAGAATCAAGAAGCATACAAGAGTGGCCAAGGGGACAAACAAATAAGGGACATGATAACATGTCACTCAAACTAGAAAGTAAGTATACAAGGCATGTTCAAATTCCACATACACATAAAATTGAAACAAGCAAGGTTGACCTGAAAGCCACAATCATATAAAAGAGTATAGGTTCAAAGTAAGAAAGGAAAGCATGTAAATTCTGAAAATACAATTGCATCTAACTAATAAAAGTAAAAAGTGAAAGTATGCAAGACATGGGGTACAAGATTAGGTATATGATAGGAAATACATAAGTTCTATATACTAAATAATATCAATAGAGTAATCTATGTAATCTAGTAAGTAATGTACATCAACATGATAACTAGAGTGTGTGGTGTAGAAATGACATAACCTGGATGGTGTAGTCATGCAGAAGATGCACCTAATGGGTAGATATATCAGTGTGTGTCTTGAATGTAGAGGTATGATGCCCCATCAATGGGTAGAGTGATGTAATCAAGGATTTGAATGTCACTGCACACACTCAAAAAAGATCAAGTGAAGCATGGTAATATAGATGAATTGACAAATAATAGAATATAACAACAAAATGTAAGTCTAGCATGGTAGTAGAAATGTAATGCATGGATAATGCATACAATTGAAATATTTTTAAGTTTTTTAAATTATTTGAATGTTTTTGGATTTTGAAATTTTGTATTATTTTTGGATTTTGACATATTTAAATGTTTTTGGGATTTTAATATTTTGAGCTATGTATAATCAATCAAGAGAAGACTATGTACAAGTAATACTATGAATACATGATACTAACCGATGAGTCTCATGAAAGACTCCCTATCATGGTGTCTTGTATCAATGAGAGGGATTGTACATTTGATCATGAATCATGATGGAAGGGTTGAGACTGTGGCTCTAAAAACTATGTATGCGATAAATGCTTTAAAATCTCTATAGTGGAAACCAACTATGGGGTCTCCTATAACTCTAAGTAGTGGATACAACTATAGGGATTTTAGGGACCCATCTGGTAGTAGGAGAAACTCTCTGAGCATGTGCTCTATGAGTAGAAGTATGATACCTCAATGATACTACCTTAGTTGTGAACACCATAGCTAGAAACTATCTAGAGTCCTATAACTATGGCTACTCTAAAAGAGGCCTCTATGAAAGTGTATGAACTCTTTGTGCTAGTGAGGAAAGCATCGATTGTGTCTAAATTTGAACTAGAGGAAGAAATGTAACTGTCAGAGTAATTGAAACTAGTGATTACAAAGTAGAAGATGGATCTAAAGTGGGGAGTGGTAACTCATATGGAACTCCACCAAATATAATAACCTAATTAGTGTGAATGAACTTTAGGCATCTAAATACTATTAAATCTATTTATTAAATTTTTTGAATCCATGGTCAACCAAGTAATCTATCAAAAACTCCTACACTGGGAATAATAGTATATGGTGTGGCCACATGTGTTGGGCTAACCTATAGAGGAAGTATAATTTTACCCAATGAAATATGTATGTGCCCATTGAATCCATTAATAACTATGTCCATTAGGGTAATATCCTACTCTAAATATCCCAAATGTTATATTAATGTCATAGTGTACATGCTCACACTAGATTCATTATCTATGAGAACACTATGAATAGGATGATTATGAATGTAAGCTATGATAAAGAGTGTGTGGTAATCTAAATCATCCTCAGCTATCTCCTTCTTAGAAAGGATATGGAAGGCCCGGTTAAAACTCTAGAATTATACACACTAATCATTTTTCTCAAAGGTTGTGTCTGAACTGAAGGTGCCTGATTTATAGTTAGTGGAGGATGTGGATAATATACATGGTGAACACTTGATGTATCCCTTTTTTCTTGTTTAGAATGCTATGGGAAAGGATCTGATAATATTTTCAAAGATTTATCTTATGTCTACTTTGCTTGAGGAGGCTCAACTAGAATGAAAAGATCAATAACATTGACATATATCATGTCCTATATCTTGTGTTTCAAATTGATGCATTTGTTTTTTGTATGGCTTGGTGCCCTATGAAAATTGCAAAATGCATTTTGATCATATCCCCATGAAAGAGGATTTTTTGGATCAACTTCTTAAATAGGAGGGAGATATATGATATTACATTTTAATATATATTGTAAGACTCTGGCTGGAGAAACTTGTAGATTGGTAAAGGTTCACTGAGGAGGTGCTGATAAAACCATTCACCAAGGGGGATCTAAAGCCACATTGACTGTAGGATTATTTTGAATTTTGCTATCATTAAACTTGACTTTTTATGGGACTTTTATTGTTACTTTTGTTTGTTGTTTCTAATATACTGGTGTACTTAAGTTTGTCCACTGAAATTAATTTGACTTCCCTTTCCTTTAGTGCATGACATATCTCAGTGAAGGAAGAGAACATTTTGAACATTATTGACTCATGCAAAGCTAGTAGAAGATTCTGTTTGAAGAGATCTTGTAACTTTTGATCAACCATGGGGATAGTCATCTTAGCTAAAATAGTCTTATATCAAAGAACATAATTTGTGAGAATCTCATTTGACCTTTGTTTATGTTGTGGAAATTGGGAATAGGAAACCTTATCACTAATGTTAATGCTAAAATGAGCAATGACCATGTTGGCTAAAGGATTGAAAGTGTTGACCAACTAATTTTGTAGACTATATAACCATTGTAAATAATAATCCCTTAAACTCTATGGAAAAAGCTTGGTTAATATCTAATCATTTGAAACATAATCAAAACATTTTACATGAAAAGCTCTCAAATGTATCTATGGATCACCCTTGCCATCATATAAAGTGATCTTGGGTTGAAAAACACATTGTGGCAAGGGTGTCAAATCAATATGACATGCCAATGGTGTATGCAGTAGAGAAAAAGAATCAAAGGCTTGTATAGGTCTAGAGGCACCTTGCTCAAGATGTAAGACCTTGGATTGAAGAGATTTTATCTCTTGCATAAGGGCTACCACATCAGGAGACAAAGATGTATTAGCGATAGCTGGTGGTGCCTCACAAGAAGGTTGGGCTGCTATAAGGAGTTGTTGAGACATAGTTACCCCCATAGTGTCATTTATAGCTAGTTGCTCTATGGTTT
>JARHVA010005296.1:347500-360000 GCA_037957365.1 Torreya grandis
ATTATTGCCCATCTTCCTTACAAGTTTGGTGATCTTTTGTACCGGTACTCTACTAGATTTGCAACTCAACCAGTCACATTCTGTATGAAGTTGGAATTTTTATCTCCACTGATATAAGGAAGCCATTTAATTCACATAGACTATTTAGGAGGTAAGTATTGTGCTTTAATTTCATTATTATCCCATACCAAAGTCGGAACCCAACTAAAAAATAACCCTATCTACTTATGCTATCATAAGAGTAACTACCACATGTGTAGGAGAACGATAAAGCATATATAGATAGATATAACTAAGGAACTTACTAGATAATACCTCAACAAATATTTTACCAATTAGATTTTAGCATTCTAATAATCCAAACCAGTATACTCGAGTATGATCAAATTACCAAAATATGTGAAATCCATTTTCTTAAGAAATCTCTCCACCAATCCTTATTGGGATGGTTCAAATCAAGAAAATATATAGTAGTTTTATAAGATTACATAAGTAATAAATGCCACAGTAAAGAGTGCGTAAAATTAAATGCCATACTTTCCATAATGATAGTAGTAAGATGATTCACTAATATAGAATTAGTATTGGTAATCAACTTATCATTTCAAGGTTAAAACCCAAGTATGTATAACTAATTATATTTATAAATGGAAAGTAAACATCTACATGTTACCTCAGATTCAACATTATAAACTTGTACGTATCATTCCTGAAGGATCCCTATCCATATACAATGTTAGCATACCATAAGTAAGACGTAACTCATCTGAAAACCAATGAAATTTATTACAACTGCATCTATTAGTAATGGTACATAAAAGCATTATAACATATTTATTTTAATAAGTGAATAAACAACACATAATGAAACATTACTAGTCATATTTTTAGACACAATAAATTCATACCCTTAGGAATTATTATTTGGGCATCATAGGTCCTTTTATATTTTCAAAATCCTAAATAAAATCTTATCTTAATTTTTGAGGTATTTACTATGTTACCCACCTAGTAAATATTTATTAGTTTTATCCTTTTACCATTCTATAAACTCCAAAAATAAATAATGTCTTAATATCCACCCATTTAACCAGATTGGCATAGGTGGAATCATTACAAATGAATAACACCAATCCTAGTCTATTCTCATTTTTTGTTATGATGAAGACCCCATTTTTGGAGAATCGGTGATGATTCTCCCATGATCATGACCAATTTTCTGGATCAACATCGATCCATAAATACTCAGCTTATGTTTTCATTTAGGATGGAAGGAAAATTTTGAGAGCTTGGAATTATTGCCCATCTTCCTTACAAGTTTGGTGATCTTTTGTATTGGTACTCTACTAGATTTGCAACTCAACCAGTCACATTCTGTATGAAGTTGGAATTTTTATCTCCACTCATATAAGGAAGCCATTTAATTCACATAGACTATTTAGGAGGTAAGTATTGTGCTTTAATTTCATTATTATCCCATACCAAAGTCAGAACCCAACTAAAAAATAACCCTATCTACTTATGCTATCATAAGAGTAACTACCACATGTGTAGGAGAACGATAAAGCATATATAGATAGATATAACTAAGGAACTTACTAGATAATACCTCAACAAATATTTTACCAATTAGATTTTAGCATTCTAATAATCCAAACTAGTATACTCGAGTATGCTCAAATTACCAAAATATGTGAAATCCATTTTCCTAAGAAATCTCTACACCAATCCTTACTGGGATGGTTCAAATCAAGAAAATATACAATAGTTTTATAAGATTACATAAGGAATAAATGCCACACTAAAGAGTGCATAACATCAATTTCCATACATTCCATAATGATAATAACAAGATGATTCGTTAATATAGCATTTGTATTGGTAATGAACTTATCATTTCAAGGTTAAAACCCAAGTATGTATAAATGATTAGATTTAAAATTGGAAAGTAAACATCCACATATTCCCTTAGATATAACATTATAAACTTGTACTCCTCATTCCTGAAAGATCCCTATCCATATAAATTGTTTGCATACCATAACTAAAAAGTAACTAATTTGAAAACCAATGAAATTAATTACAAATTCATCTACTAATAATGGTACATAAAACCATTATAATATCTTTATTCTAAGAAGAGAATAAATAACACATAATAAAACATTACCAGTCATATTTGTAGATACTATAAATTCATACACCTGGGAATGATTATTTGGGTGTCGTAGGGCCTTTTATATTTTTAAAATCCTAAATAAAATCTTATCCTAAATTTTGAGGTATTTACTATGTTACCCTCATAGTAAATATTTCATATCTTTATCCTTTTACTATTCCTAAACCTCCTAAAACCAAAAATAGCTTAATATCTACCCATTTAACCATTTTGGCCTAGGAGGAATTGTTACAAATGAATTCCATCGATCCCAGTCTATTCTTATTTGTTGTTGCAATTAAGACCCCATTTTGGGAGAATCGATGATGATTCTCCCGTGATCAACACCAATTTTTTGGATCAACATCGATTCATAAACATTTAGCTTATGTTTTCAATTAGGATGGAAGGAAAAATTTGAGAGCTTAGAATTATTTCCCATCCTGCTTACAAGTTTGGTGATATTTTGTACCAGGATTCTACTAGATTTGTAACTCAATCAGTTACATTATATACATAGTTAGAACTATTATCTCTAGTCATAGAATTAAGCCATTTTATTCACATAGACTATTTTAGGAGGTAAGTATTGTACTTTACTTTCATTATATCCATTACAAAAGTTGGAACCCAACTGAAGAATAAACCCATCTACTTATGCTATCATAAGAGTAACTACCACATGTGTAAGAAAACCATAAAGCATATATACATATATGTATCTAAGGGGATTTCTAACTAATACCTCAAAAAATATTTTACTAGTTAGATTTTAGCATGCTAATAATCTAAGCTAGCATACTCGAGCTTGCTCAAAATACCAAAATATGTGAAATCTATTTGCCTTAGAAATCTCTACACCAATCCTTACTAGGATGGTTCAAATCAAGAAAATATATAGTAGTTTTATAAGATTACATAAGGAATAAATGCCACACTAAAGAGTGCATAACATCAATTTCCGTAGTTTCCATAATGATAATAGAAAAATGATTCACTAATATAGAATTAGTATTGGTAATCAACTTATCATTTCAAGGTTAAAACCCAAATATGTATAACTGATTATATTCATAAATGGAAAGTAAACATCCACATATTACCTTAGATTCAACATTATAAACTTGTACTTCTCATTCTTGAAGGATCCTTATCCATATACAATGTTAGCATACCATAAGTAAAATGTAACTAATCTAAAACCAATGAAATTAGTTACAACTACATCTACTAATAATGGTATATAAAATCATTATAACATCTTTAATCTAAGAAGAGAATAAACAACATGTAATGAAACATTACCAGTCATATTTTTAGACACTATAAATTCATACCCCTAGGAATGATCATTTGGGTGTTGTAGGTCCTTTTATATTTTTAAAATCCTAAATAAAATCTTATCCTAAAGTTTGAGGTATTTACTATGTTACCCGCCTAGTAAATATTTCTTACTTTTATCCTTTTACTATTCCTAAACCTCCTAAAACCAATAATACATTAATATCTAGACATTTAACCACTTTAGCCCAAGAGGAATCATTACAAAAGTAATCCATCGATCCCAATCTATTCTCATTTATTGTTATGATGAAGTCCCCATTTTTGAGAATCGGTAATGATTCTCTCATGATCATCACCAATTCTCTATATCATCATCGATCCATAAATACTCAGACTATGCTTTCATTCAAGATGGAAGGAAACGTTTGAGATCTTGTAATTATTTCCCATCCTCTTTACAAGTTTGGTGATCTTTTGTACTAGCACTCTACTATATTTACAACTCAACTAGTCACATTCCATACATAGTTATAACTATTATCTCTGCTTATAGAAGGAAGCCATTTTCTTCAAATAGACTATTTAGGAGGTAAGTTTTGTAATTTAATTTCATTATTATCCAATAAAAAATTTGGAACCCAACTTAAGAATAACCCCATCTTCTTATGCTATCATAAGAGTAACTGCCACATGTGTAGGAGAACCATAAAACATATATACATATATGTATCTAATGAGATTTTTATATAATACCTCTTAAGATATTTTAACATGCTAATAATATAAGCCAACATACTTGAGAATGATCAAATTAAAAAATATGGGAAATCTATTTGCCTAAGAAATCTCTACACCAATCCTTACTGGGATGGTTCAAATCAAGAAAATATAAAGTAGTTTTATAAGATTACGTATGGAATAAATGCCACACTAAAGAGTGCATAAAATCAATTGCCATACTTTCCATAATGATAATATTAAGATGATTCACTAATATAACATTATTATTGGTAATCAACTTATCATTTCAAGGTTAAAACCCAAGTATGTATAACTGATTAGATTCACAAATGGAAAGTAAACATCCACATAATACCTCAGATTCAACATTATAAAATTTTACGTCTCATTCTTGAAGGATCCATATAAATATACAATGTTACCATACCATAAGTAAAATATAACTAATCTAAAAACCAATGAAATTAATTACAACTGCATCTACTAATAATGGTTCATAAAAGCATTATAACATCTTTATTCTAAGAAGAGAATAAATAACACACAATGAAACATTATCAATTATATTTGTAGACACCATAAATTCATACCCATAGGAATGATTATTTGGGTGTCGTAGGTCCTTTTACATTTTTAAAATCTTAAATAAAATATTATCCTAAATTTTGAGGTATTTACTATGTTACCTGCCTAGTAAATATTTCTAAATTTTATCCTTTTACTATTCCTAAACCTCTTAAAACCAATAATAGCTTAATATCCATCGATTTAACCACTCAGACCTAGGTGAAATCATTACAAATGAATACCACCGATTCTAGTCTATTCTCTTTTGTTTTTATGACGAAGTCCCCATTTTGGGAGAATTGATGATGATTCTCCCATGATTAGCACCAATTCTCTAGATCAAAATTGATCCATAAATATTCAAATTATGTTTTCATTCAAGATGGAAGGAAAATTTTGAGAGCTTGGAATTATTACCCATCCTAATTATAAGTTTGGTGATCTTTTATACTTGCACTCTACTAGATTTGTAACTTAATCAGTCACATTCTCTACACAGTTGGAAATGTTATCTTCAATCATTGAAAGAAGACATTTTATTCACATAGACTATTTAGGAGGTATCCATACAAAATTTGGAACCTAGTTTAAGAATAACCCCATCTACTTATTCTATCATAAGAGTAACTACCACATGATTAGGAGAACCATAAATCATATACACATATATGTATCTAAGGATCTTTCTAAATAATACCTCAAAAACTATTTTATCAGTTAGATTTTAGCATACTAATATTCCAAGCTAGCATACCTGAGCATGCTCAAATTACCAAAATATGTGAAACCCATTTCAATTATAAAATTATTATCCCAGTCTATTTCATCTATTATTAAGATGAAGGCCCCATTTTAGGAGAAGCAATGATAATTCTCTCATGATCAAGACCATTTATTTAGATCAACATCAATCCAGAAATACTCAGCTTATGTTTTCATTCAGGATGGAAGGAAACATTTGAGAGCTTGGAATTATTGCCCATAATCCTTAAATGTTTGGTGATCTTTTGTATCAGTACTCTACTAGATTTGCAACTCAATTAGTCACATTTTATACATAGTAAGAACTATTGTCTCCACTCATAGAGGGAAGCCATTTTAGTCACATTGACTATTTAGGAGGTAAGTATTGCAATTTAATTTTAGTATCATCCCAGATAAAAGTTGGAACCCAATAGAAGAATGACCCCATCTACCTATGATATCATAAGAGTAACTTCCACATGTGTAGGAGAACCATAAAGCATGTGTGTGTGTGTGTGTGTGTGTGTGTGTGTGTGTGTGTAAGGAGATTTCTAAATAATACCTCAAAAATAATTTTACCAGTTAGATTTTAGCATGCTAATAAGCCAACCTGGCATACTCAAATGTGCTCAAATTACAAAAATATGTGAAATCCATTTCCCTAAGAAATATTTACACCAATATTTACTGGACTGGTTCAAATCAAGAAAATATATAATAGTTTTATAAGATTATATAAGGAATAAATGCCACACTAAAAACTGCATAATATCAATTACCATACTTTCCATAATGATAATAGTAAGATGATTCAGTAATATAGCATTAGTATTGGTAATCAACTTATCATTTCAAGGTTAAAAACAAAGTATGTATAACTAACTAGATTAAAAAATGGAAATTAAACATCCACATATTACCTTATATTCAACATTATAAACTTGTACTTCTCAATAATGAAGGATCCCTATCCATATACAATGTTAGCATAACATAAGTAAAATGTAATTAATATTAAAACTAATGAAATTAATTACAACTGCATCTACTAATAATGGTACATAAAAGCATTATAACATATTTATTCTAACAAGAAAATAAACAACACATAATGAAACCTTACCAGTCATATTTTTAGATACTATAAATTCATACCCCTAGGAATGATTATTTGGGTGTCGTAGGTCCTTTTATATAATTAAAATCATAAATAAAATATTATCATAAATTTTTAGGTATTTACTATGTTACGCACCTAGTAAATATTTATTACTTTTTTCCTTTTACTATTCCTAAACCTCTTAAGACCAATAATAGATTAATATCCACCCATTTAAAAACCTTAGTCTAGGTGAGATTTTTACAAATGAGTTCCACCAATCCCATTTTGTTCTCATCTATTGTTATGAAGAAGGCCCCATTTTGGGAGAATCAACAATGATTCTCTTGTGATCAACACCAATTCTCTCAATCGACATCGATCCATAAATACTCAACTTATGTTTTCACTCAAGATAGAAGGAAAAATTTCAGAGATTGGAATTATTTCCCATCCTCCTTACAAGTTTGGTGATCTTTTGTATGAACACTCTACTAGATTTGCAACTCAATCAGTCACATTCTCTACATAGTTGGAACTATTGTCTCCACTCATATAAAGAAGCCATTTTTTTTGCATAGACTATTTAGGATGTAAGTATCTTACTTTCATTTCATTATTATGCCATACAAAAGTTGAAACCCAATTTAAGAATAACCCCATCTACTTATGCTATCATACAAGTAACTTCCACATGTTTAGTAGAACCATAAAACATATATACATATATGTATCTAAGGAGGTTTCTAGATAATACCTCAAAAACTATTTCTCCAGTTAGATTTTAACATGCTAATAATCTAAGCTAGCATACTCAAGCATGCTCAAATTACCAAAATATGTGAGATCTATTTTCCCAAGAAATATTTACACCAATCCTTATTAGGATGGTTCAAATCAAGAAAATATATAATAGTTTTATAAGATTACATAAGGAATAAATGGCACAGTAAAGAGTACATAACATAAAATGTCATAATTTCCATAATGGTAATATCAAGATGATTCAGTAATATAACATTAGTATTGGTAATCAACTTATCATTTCAAGGTTAAAACCCAAGTATGTATAACTGATTAGATTCACAAATGGAAAGTAAACATCCAAATATTACCTCAGATTCAACATTATATACTTATACTTCTCATTCCTGAAGGATCCCTATCCATATACAATGTTAGCATACCATAAGTAAAAATTAATTAATCTAAAAACTAATGAAACTACTTACAACTACATCTACCAATAATGTTACATAAAAACATTATAACATCTTTCTTCTAAGAATAGAATAAACAACACATAATGAGACATTACCATTCACATTTTTAGAAACTATAAATTCATACCCCTAGGAATGATTATTTGGGTGTCATAGGTCCTTTTGTACTTTTAAAATCCTAAATAAAATCTTATCCTTAATTTTGAGGTATTCACTATGTTACCTGCCTGGTAAATATTTATTAATTTTATCCTTTTACTATTCCTAAACCTCCTAAAACCAATAATAGATTCATATCCACCCATTTAAACATTTTGGCCCATGTTGAATCATTACAAATGAATTCCACTGATCCCAGTCTAATCTCATCTATTTTTATGTTGAAGGCCCCATTTTGCTAGAATCGGTAATGATTCTCCCATGATCAATACCAATTCTCTGGATTGACATCGATCTTTAAACACTCAACTTATGTTTTCATTTAGGATTGAAGGAAAAATTTGAGAGCTTGGAATTATTGCCCATCTTCCTTATAAGTTTGGTGATCTTTTATACTAACACCCTACTAGATTTGTATCTTAATCAATCACATTCTCTACACAGTTCAAACTATTGTCTCTACTCACTGAAGGAAGCCATTTTCTCCACATAGACTATTTAGGAGGTAAGTATTTTCCTTTAATTTCATTATTATCCCATACAAAATTTGGAACCTAGCTAATGAATAACCCCATCTACTTATGCTATCATAAGAGTAACTACCACATGTGTAAGAGAACCATAAATCATATATACATATATATATCTAAGGAGCTTTCTATATAATACATAAAAAAATATTTTACTAGTAAGAATTTAACATGCTAATAATCCAATCTAGCATACTTGAGCATGCTCAAATTACCAAAATATGTGAAATCCATTTTCCTAAGAAATATCTACACCAATCCCTATTGGGATGGCTCAAATCAAGAAAATATACATTAGGTTTATAAGATTACATTAGGAATAAATGCCACACTAAAGAGTGTATAACATTAATTTCCATTCTTTCCATAATGATAATATCAAGATGATTCACTAATATAGCATTAGTATTAGTAATCAACTTATTATTTCAAGGTTGAAACCCAAATATGTATAACTGATTATATTCATAAATGGACAGTAAACATCCACATATTACCTCAAATTCAACATTATGAACTTGTACTTCTCATTCTTCAAGGATCCCTATCCATATACAATGTTAGCAAACCATAAGTAAAATGTAACTAATCTAAAACCAATGAAATTAATTACAACTGCATCTACTAATAATGGTAAATAGAATCATTATAACATCTTTAATCTAAGAAGAGAATAAACAACACGTAATGAAACATTACCAATCATATTTTTAGACACTATAAATTCATACCCCTAGGAATGATCTTTTGGGTGTCGTAGGTCCTTTTGTATTTTTAAAATCCTAAATAAAATCCTGTCCTAAATTTTGAGGTGTTCACTATGTTACCCACCTAGTAAATATTTCTTTACATTATCCTTTTACTCTTCCTAAACCTCCTAAAATGAATAATATCTTAATATACACCCATTTAACCATTTTGGCCCTAGTCAAATCGTTACATATGAATTCCATCAATCCCAATCTATTTCATCTATTGTTAAGATGAAGGCCTCATTTTAGGAGAATCAATGATGATTCTCTCATGATCAGCACCATTTCTCTAGATCAACATCAATCCATAAATACTCAGCTTATGTTTTCATTTAGGATGGAAGGAAAAATTTTAGAGCTTGGAATTATTGCCCATCCTCCTTAAATGTTTGGTGATCTTTTGTACCAGCACTCTACTAGATTTGCAACTCAATTAGTCACATTTTATACATAGTTGGAACTGTTGTCTCCGCTCATAGAAAGAAGCCATTTTAGTCACATTGACTATTTATGAGGTAAGTATTGCAGTTTAATTTTAGTATCATCTTAGATAAGAGTTGGAACCCAATAGAAGAATAACCCCATCTACTTATGCTATCATAAGATAACTTCCACGTGTGGGAGAACCATAAAGAATATATATATATATATATATATATATATATATATATATATATATATATATATATATATATATATATATATATATATATATATTCTTTATGGTTCTCCCACACGTGGAAGTTATCTTATGATAGCATAAGTAGATGGGGTTATTCTTCTATTGGGTTCCAACTTACCACATGTGTAGGAGAACCATAAAGCATATATATATATATATATATATATATATATATAAGGAGCTTTGTAAATAATACCTCAAAAATAATTTTACAAGCTAGATTTTAACATGCTAATAATCCAACCCAGCATACTCAAACGTGCTCAAATTACCAAAATATGTGAAATCCATTTGCCTAAGAAATATTTACACCAATCCTTACTGGTCTATTTCATATCAAGAAAATATATAATAGTTTTATAATATTATATGAAGAATAAATGCCGCACTAAAAAATGCATAACATCAATTACCCTACTTTCAATAATAATAATAGAAAGATGATTCAATAATATAGCATTAGTATTGGTAATCAACTTATCATTTCAAGGTTAAAAACAAATTATGTATAGCTGATTAGATTCAAAAATGCAAAGTAAACATCCACATAATACCATAGATTCAATATTATAAACTTGTACTTCTCATTCATGAAGGATCCGTATCCATATACAATGTTAGCATACCATAAGTAAAATGTAATTAATCTTAAAACTAATGAAATTAATTAAAATTGCATGTACTAATAATGGTATATAAAAACATTATAACATATTTACTCTAAGAAGAGAATAAACAACACATAATGAAACTTAACCAGTCATATTTTTAGACACTATAAATTCATACCCCTAGGAATGATTATTTGGGTATCATAGGTCCTTTTATATTATTAAAATCCTAAATAAAATATTATCCTAAATTTTTAGGTATTTACTATGTTATGCACCTAGTAAATATTTATTAATTTTATCCTTTTACTATTCCTAAACCTCTTAAGACCAATAATAGCTTAATATCCACCCCTTTAACCACTTTAGTCTAGTTGGGATTTTTACAAATGAATTCCACCAATCCCATTCTATTCTCATCTATTTTTATGAAGAAGTCCCCATTTTGGGAGAATCAACAATGATTCTCTCGTGATCAACACTGAGTCTCTCAATCGACATCGATCCATAAAAACTCAACTTATGTTTTCACCTAGGATAGAAGGAAAAATTTGAAAGCTTGGAATTATTTCCCATCCTCCTTAAAAGTTTGGTGATCTTTTGTATGATCACTCTACTAGATTTTCAACTCAATCAGTTACATTCTCTACACAGTTGGAACTATTGTCTCCACTCATAGAAGGAAGCCATTTTTTTTGCATAGACTATTTAGGATGTAATTATTTTACTTTATTTTCATTATTATGCCATACAAAAGTTGAAACCCAATTGAAGAATAACCCCATCTACTTATGATATCATAGAAGTAACTGCCACATGTTTAGTAGAACCATGAAACATATACACATATATGTATCTATGGAGATTTCTAGATAATACCTCAAAAACTATTTATCCAGTTAGATTTTATCATGCTAATAATCCAAGCCAGCATACTCAAGCATGCTCAATTTACCAATATATGTAAATTCCATTTTCCCAAGAAATATTTACACCAATCCTTATTGGGATGGTTCAAATAAAGAAATTATATAATAGTTGTATAAGATTACCTAAGGAATAAATGCCACACTAAAGAGTGCATAACATCAATTTCCATACTTTCCATAATGATAATATCAAGATGATTCAGTAATATAACATTAGTATTGGTAATCAACTTATCATTTCAAGGTTAAAACCCGAGTATGTATAACTGATTAGATTCACAAATGGAAAGTAAACATCCACATATTAACTTAGATTCAACATTATATACTTGTACTTCTCATTCTTGAAGGATCTCTATCCATATACAATGTTAGCATACCATAAGTAAAAATTAATTAATCTAAAAACTAATCAAACTATTTACAACTGCATCTACCAATAATGGTACATAAAAACATTATAATATCTTTCTTCTAAAAATAGAATAAACAATGCATAATGAGACATTACCATTCATATTTGTATAAAATATAAATTCATACCCCTAGGAATGATTATTTGGGTCTTGTAGGTCCTTTTGTATTTTTAAAATCCTAAATAAAATCTTATCCTTAATTTTGAGGTATTCACTATGTTACCTGCCCGGTAAATATTTCTTACTTTTATCCTTTTACTATTCCAAAACCTCTAAAACCAATAATAGCTTAATATCCACCCATTTAAACATTTTGGCCCATGTTGAATAAGTACAAATGAATTCCACTGATCCCAATCTAATCTCATCTATTTTCACGTTGAAGGCCCCATTTTGCTAGAATCGGTAATGATTCTCCCATGATCAACACCAATTCTCTGGATCGACATCGATCTATAAACACTCAAATTATGTTTTCATTTAGGATTGAAGGAAAAATTTGAGAGCTTGGAATTATTTCCCATTCTCCTTATAAGTTTGGTGATCTTTTGTACTAACATGCTACTGGATTTGTAACTTAATCAGTCACACTCTTTACATAATTG
>JARHVA010005296.1:370000-390000 GCA_037957365.1 Torreya grandis
CTAGTAAATATTTCTTACTTTTATCCTTTTACTAGTCCTAAACCTCCTAAAATTAATAATAGCTTAATATCCACCCATTTATCCACTTTGGGCCATGTAGAATCGTTACAATTGAATTCCACCATTCCTAGTCTATTCTTGTCTATTGTTATGATGGAGGCCTTATTTTGGGATAGTCAAAAATTATTCTCCCATGATCAGCACCAGTTCTCTAGATCAACATCATTCCATAAATACTTAGCTTATGTTTTCATTTAGGATGGAAGGAAAAATTTGACAGCTTGGAATTTTTTCCCATCCTCCTTACAAGTTTAGTGATATTTTATACCAGTAATCTACAAGATTTGAAACTCAATTAGTCACATTGTCTACATAGTTATAACTATTATCTCCACTTATAGAAGGAAGCCATTTTCTTCACATAGACTATTTAGGAGGTAAGTATTGTAATTTAATTTCATTATTATCTTCTATCATTAATCATTTAAACATCCATTCATTAACTTTAAAAATAATTGTTATCCCCTACCAATTGTAAATCATTTTCTTTTATCAATTTATCACATCCTTCATTTTCTAATTATTAAATACATATACAGGGAATCAATATTGATTCACTTTGAATCAACATTGATCTTAGTAGTATTGGCACTGATCCACTATGTTTAATAGACAGGATCCAAAGCTATATAGTAAGCCTCTTTGTTTAGAATCCTCTTCTTGATTACTTTCATTTAAACCTGACTTTTATCCTATAGATGAATTTAACTAGTATAGCCCATGATTTGACTAGCATCCTCCATCTACCTATAGTCCCTTAGCCTTTCTTTGAAAATTATAATGACATTGCTTTTGAATTAGCCCTCTGTGCTATTATTTGGTCACCCACACATGAATCTTGGGAAGAATCATTATCTATAATTCATAATGAAGTAAATTTTTTTATTGCTTATTAGGAAGAGTACTTTATCTAAATCATTGAATTAATTGAAGATGAAAATCAAGATTAATATCTTTATCGCATCAATTATCTAATTTGAAATTTCTTATGTTATTATTTTTCTTAATTGCTTAATAGTGAACTGACATATATCCAAGCAAGTTTACCACTTCTTGGAACTAATCCCAGATCAGACAATCCACCCATCTTTCTATTAATCAATTTTTATCCAAGTTATCTTTGTTGTGTAGGTAGTCCTTCCTAGATAAAAAGGAGCTCCCACCTCACTTGATCAATGGTGTACATTCCTTTTATAGGTATTCTTATTTTAAAATATTATATAATTTTAAGTTTTTAGTAAGCCACATTTCAATTTAAAGAAATGAAAAACTACTTAAACATTTTGGCACTCTCGGTGGGACCCTTGGGTCTCACTCTTTTGCTAAAATACATTTTTTTGAATCTATTTATCTCTTTTATCTCTTTAGTTTTTTGAATTCATCTAAATAAAATTTAAATTGCACTTTTAATTATTAAAGGCTAAAATAATTTAAATCCATTTTGCCTATTAAGTTACTCACATAGATTAATCTAAGTGGTAAACTTATCATATTCATCACTCTTATCAAACAAAAACCAAAGCACATTCATAATAAACTCATCAGAAAACTTGACATAAGGAGCTGATAGGGATTTCCTCACTTCATGATAAACTTTTCAAGGTGATCCTACTTGGATTTCACTACTAAGGGGAGGACCAACTTAGTTATTTGGCCGAGTATAAACTCTGGTCTATCACTATATTCTAGATAAGCACTCAACACCTTTATGCTATGCTATGTGAAGTGAGGGGAAACACCAAACATCAATCCAAGTACCAGTACCAATATATATTCCTCTGAGTGACAAAATAGAACTTGAAACTATCCTTAGATCACCATTTCTTAGGACCTTCAGTATCCTTCTTTATTTTTTATCTTTTCACATTTTGAAGTTAAGAAAATAAAAAAAATTGGAACAAATTTAGTGTGTGCATTCTTTTCATCCACATTTAAAATGAGATAATCAAAGAAATAATTTTTTGGTATTTTTTTTTATCTCTTATTATTTTTACTACATGGTTTTGACATGACAATAGTCACAAAATAAAATTGAACTCCCATGTACATCTTCATCTATGGAAAATTTACCTAGCCCCCTACTTTTCCTAAGTCCACAGGAGAAGGCATCCCTCAGTAATATGCCCAAGGTGACCTTGAGTTTGACACCATAATCAATAGCAATCCCATAGCCCTTAACCACTATCTCACCTCTAGGTCTAATTGCATCCTAGTATATCCCCATACATAGTACTCTCAGGATCCATATGTCATGCCTTCAAAAGAGGGTGAAGGGTTTACTATTGCTATGGTAACTTCTCATAACAATAATCATCTTCCTACCTTTGATACTTTTATGACATAAACTTTAGTTAACTCACCTTTGGTAACATCTATTACTCCACCACTAACCATTACAATAACTCAAAACATTATTGCTACTCAACCTACCACTACTCAACCAGTTACTACCTCACTCCAAAACCTAGTTATATTAGTTCCAATAATGTTTCTACCAATTCAAACTAGTATGCTTGTAAACATTTAAATACAATATTTACAATATGATATTGTGAGTCATCCACCCTAATAGTATATAGTGCCTACACATGCTATTGGGTCTACATACATCCCTATGTAAGCTCTATAGTATGTGATAGATTCTTAAACCATCATAAGCACATTAGTAGGATATCCCCTATCTTAGGATTTTTTTACACCATTATCAACATACGAACTCCCATAGTAGGATGTTTTGGGAGGAATCCCTCAACATAATGTCCAACTTGATTTCATGAGCATCCTTATGAATAAGATGGATAACTTGCAAGCTTCTACCTTTGGGAAAATGAACAGGCTCACCTATGAATAAATTTTTAAGGATCCCATCAATCTAATTATTCCTATCAAGCCTTATCCTCCATAATGGTAACTCCCCAGGTTTACTAAATTTTAGAATAAGGAGGACCCACAACATCTCTAAGAATTTTGACACACTTGTTACCTCATAGCATATGATGATGTACTCCTTTTTAGGACATTCCCTATGTATTTAACTAGACCTACCTTGGATTGGTATAGATCAATCCCCCAACATTCCCTTTTTTCATTTGGGCAGTTAGCTCAAATATTTTTAGAACACCTTTCCATCAACATAGCAAGGAAAGTTACTATTACAGACTTGTATGCTATTCAGTTATTTGATGATGAGTCTGTTACCAACTTTTTAGTTAGATGGAAAAGTTTAATAATCCAAATTTATCTTTACCATAGCTTGAGTTAATCAAATTATTTGTGAGAGCATGTGTAAAACACATTTTGTCAACACTAATGATCCAGTCCTTTAAAAAATTTATGAGGCTTTTTCAATGTCCTATAAACTTAAAATCTAATCCTTCAAAGAAGGGAAGGTTAAAATCTGAAATAAGAGACTCAAATTAGAACCCTACAAAGGTAATACTAGTAATAACACCAATAAATCCAAAGGGACAACTAACATCATAGTTGTGAAATCATCACCCCCTCAAGCTAAAAATCAATACAAGCCCTTCCCTTCACAAGTGCAGTCTCAGAAACCATTAACATGCTTTCCCTTGAGATAATATACCCCTCTAGGAGAATATTATGCAATAATTTTAGACAAACTCCTAAAGGAATCCCTTGTTGAACTCCCTCCTATCAGACCTCATGATGAGTCGCATCCTAAACCTAGTTGGTTTAAGGACAATGACTTCTATAACTATCACTGTGTGATAGGCCATGATGTTAGTGGATGTCGATAGTTTAAAGGTTTAGTAAAATACCTTATATATTAGGGGGATTTGTAATTAGATAATCCTAATTCCCCCTCTAATTGATCTATAAATATATTCAGGAAGCCTTTCCCAAATCATGCCTCTATGTCAAAATCTATGCAAGCTCAATCAAGATCTATGATGGAATATGAGACTCATGTAATTAACAACATTCATGACTAGCTTCTACCTAAATAAGTTGATGATACCCCTATAATTTTTCTCCTTATCGGAGATACTTTTGAACTAGCCAAATCTAATGATGACATCCCTATAAGTTCCTCCAATATACTAGATCTCATTGTTTGGGACCCATTGAAAGAATCCATATCTAAAGACACAAAAAAAATGAAATAGGAGAAACTTATGGAATTAAAGGTTTGTATAGACACTTCTTAGGATTTTATTTCTTGTACCATTTTTATACTCACACCAAACATACGTATTTCCATTATCTCATTACTCCCTAAAGAAACTATCATACCTCAAACTATCTCTAAACTAGTTCCCCCCATTGTTAGGGAGACACTAACTCATAGAGATGACAAAGGAAAATCTATGGCTACCAAAAAAAATATATAGGAACCCCAAAGTGAAAATATTGACAAAATCCTTGTGTTAGGATTGAATTACCTAAAGAGGCCCTTCCCACAACCCATAAATAGATACGTAAAGGAAAATCACCATTACGCTCTATTAGGACTAGAGCATCTATTATAGGGCCCCATCCTTTAACCAAACTAAGAGCTACTATTATATAATATACCATTAAAACACCAGCACCAACACAATAAAACATTCCCACTTTGGTCATGCCAATCCATAATTTGTTAAAGCCCTACTACCCACCTGATTTAGGGGAAGAACATACAATCAACATAAAATACCTACTATAAGGAATATCTAAGAAACCAATTCAAAGGGATAAGGTTTAAGGTCCCATACCTCTTCTCCACCATCACCTCAAAGGATAGAAAAGCTGAATCAAGACCCTTTAAAGGTATCTTATTGTAATATCCTTGATTAGCTTATCTAGACCTCCTTAATCACACTATCACCTATAAAGCCTATCAACCCTCACATTAAAAAACCATCATGGTGTAGAGAAAATAGGTCATGTGCATATCATCGAATATCCAAACACAACATAGAAAGTTAAAATGCATTAAAAGTCATAGTCTGAATTCTATTAGACCAAGATGATCTCTTAACTGAATAACTAGATCATACCCATCCCCCCATAATTCCATCTATCATAGAAAATAAAATGTTAGAATAAGTTGTAAATGAGAATAGAACTATAGATTTGATTCAACATCTCTCTCTCCTCTTATGTGAAAGTAACCCTATAATTTCAAAAAATCCACCCTTGTTCTAGATAGATGCAATTCATATAGCCACACAATCCCAAACACAAGATCATAAGACCCACAATCATGAGAAAATGAAAATAACCATCACTAAAGCACTACATCCTACTAAAAATAATTTAGAAACCCTTGCCTCTAAGCCTAAGTTCTCCATTTTAGGAAAGCCACAAAATAATAATGATTTTGAGCTTATACAAATATCAGTCTTAAAGTAATTACACCAACTACTAGTCAAAATATCCTTATATTATCTCATCCAAAACTCTTCACAACACTATGAAACCATGATAGAGGTCTTACGAGCCATATAAATACAAATGAATGAGCCCCAACCATGATCATATTTCATTAAATCACTCCAAAAGCCCTTATCCATTACATTTCATGATTATGAGATACCACATTTACAACTAGATGATCAAGATCCTAATTTGTTTATTACCACCCAAATAGATCAAACTCAGATTAAAAGAGTCATGATAGATAACAACACTAGCATACAAATTATCTCTTCCCACATATTCAAATAAATTTAATTACCTAAGATAGTGGTAGCTCAATCACCTACTATCCTGAAAGACTTTAATTATATCATTGCCCCTACATTAGGAATAGTAGTTATTAATATTTAGGTAGGTATGAGAGTCCTTCTCAAATTATTTTGTCATTGAAGGTGAATTTTAGTATAACATTCTCCTAATTTGTCCTTGGATACATGTCATGCACTATGTCCCCTCAACATTACATCAATGCATTAAGTTTGAATATCAGGGTAAAATCCATAGCATCCTAGTTGATCCTCATCTATTTAAAATCTATAATCTTACCTTTTGACCCAATAAGGTCCTAAATCCACTATAAAGTGCTACCCCATCACCATCTAATGAAGCATCCACTAACAAAACCATCCCTGCATCAAGACTAGGTAAGAAAACCATCATTTCCACCTTTCAATAGCTTTTGATCAGAGAATACAATTATTAAAACTTAATACCCTCCACACACCACAAGAATATGGATGCCCCAAAAAACAACCTACTTATTTTTTGAATATCAGGAACACTGTTCCTTTTGGTCCATCATTCCTTTTCTCCCACCTAATCTATGGGGAAATTAACTATCCCTCCACAAGACCCTCTAAACAAACTTGGACTAAACTATTTACCTCTAACTTTTTATTTCTTAATAAACCTCATTTCATACAAACATAACTCCAATGACGTACCTAGAAAGGTTTCAGTATGGGACATTATGAATAGGGCCCTTATGAATTTATATTGGGGGAATTTAGAAAACCCAATGACAAACATGACCTTGTCTTTATCAAAATCCCCAATTTTTCCCTAAAGTTCATTCTTCCCCCCATCCTTGAAGAGGACACACCCTCCTTATCATTTGATACTTCTTCCTCAACTAATAATATCATATCCATCCCACCTAACATTTTGTTAGTCAACACTATTTTCATATAACCTTTCATCTATTAGTGCAATGGTGAAGTCTATACCACTCCTCTATCATACTTTGACATGATATGGAAACATTCCCATACCATCCCCATTATCTAGTGCTAGGATGATAAATCCATCTTAACTCATCTATACACTGAGAATTCTCATCTATGTAAAGCCTTCCCATCATAAATTTCTAGTCTTCTGAATGAGGCCATTATTGACATTAACATATGATCCCCAATGATTCCTCACATCATTAAAGTCAGTAAATCCTTAGATCCTTAAGAATATCAAGACTTCACTATGTTTCTAGTTGATCATAGTGAGACATTCACTTGGTCTTATAGAGATATGCCTAGTATTGATCCTGCCATCATTATCCAAAATATCATTACATTTCTTGATGCTAAGCCTATCAAGTAAAAGCTTCAAAAAATTGCATCCTCATGTTTCAATCTTGGTTAAAGAAGAGTTGTAGCACCTCCCATCTATTAATTTCATCCAACCTATTGATTAACCTCAATAGGGTATCTAACATCATCCCTATAATGAAGCCTACATGGGGACTTTACCTTTGTACTAAATTTTGAGACCTCAATCTCACTTGTCCAAAAGATGACTTTCATCTTCCTAATATTTATTAGTTAGTAGATTTGATTGCTAGCCATGAAATGTTATCTATAATAGATAGTTTTTTTGATACAATCAGATACTTATCACCCTAACAAATCAACAAAAACCTCATTTATTACTCCTTGGGGGACTTTATACTATCACATCATGCCATTTGGCTTTATGAACATAGGATCAACATACAAGCAAGACATGACCTATATTTTTCATGATATCATCCATAAAATTATGGAGGATTATGTGGATGACCTCCTCAATAATTTAAAGTTATAAAAAGATCACCTTTTTGTTCTAAAGGTTATTTGTGACTATCTAATCCAATTTTACATCTGGTTAAACTCCAAGAAATATATTTTTGGAATGTTGATAAGTAAACTCCTAAGCTTTATCATCTCCATCCATGGGATAAAATTTGACCTTGCTAAAATTAGGGCCATCCTAGAAATGGCACGTCCATCCAATCTCAAGTAGCATCATAGTTTGCAAGGTAAATTACAATCTATTCATCATTTTATATCTAAATTATCTAATTGATGTCAACCTTTCCATCAATTTTTAAGATAGTATACCTATTTTAAGTGGGATTCTAGATATCAATATGATTTTGAGGCTCTTACGCATTACCTTATCTCACCACTAGTCCTCACCCTTCTAAAATAAGGACAAACATTCTTCTTGTAGATTTTAGGTACTGACCATGCCCTCAAAGCTATGTTGGCCCATCATGATGAGTAACATAAAGAGTAGGCTATGTATGATATTAGTCAACTACTTGTCGAATATAAGACATGTTATTCAAATACTAAAATGTTATGTTTGGATATTGTTTTTATCACTACTAAATTGTGACATTATCTCCTCAATCTTAAAACTTACATTATTATAGACATCGATCCCCTAAAATTTATGCACTCTAAACCTTATCAAAATTAGTGAATGGATAAGTGGATTATTCTCCTAGAATAATTTGACCTAGAATTTAGCCATAAAAAGTTAGTGAAATGTCAAATTATTTCTGATCAACTTCCTAAGGTACCCCTTCCTGATAGTCAACCTATTAATTCTAAATTTCTAGATGAATGTATCACCTCTACACCTCAAATAAATCCATGATATCAAATGACTTTGTTCTTTTATGGATCTAAGTGTGTGTTATAGGTAAAATACACTAAGAGGGGGGGGGTGAGTCAGTGGTGGAAAACAATCCAATTCAATTTCCAAACCCTTAAAAATACTAAGCATTCAATACAATCATTCATGAAACTTACAAATCATTCATAGTAGTGAATAATGAACATAATGCAAGATCACATATACAACACAAGATCTATATGGGAAACCCTCATGGGGAATAAAACCTAATCTAAAGACTATAAACACATGGACTACTATCTTATAAGATGATAGAAAATAAGAGAATGATTAAGTCCTTATGATTAAGAACTTTTGGTCAGGTCTTTCTGACTTAAAACCTTGATCATGTCCTTTTGACCAAAGGTCTTTAGTAAAACCGTGTTTCACATGGATCAACTACATTTAAGGAAGATCAAGTCCTTTAGACCCTCCTTCACTAGAATAGTTACACCTTAGAGATAATGTATTCAAAACCTAATGATGTATCTCTATTTTGTAACCCCTACACAAACCCTCTCTATCTCAAATATTCCTCTCACATATGCATGCCACAATCTCTCTCCTTCCTCACTTAAAATATCCTCATATTCACATTCAGACCTCTTTACATATCCTCAAATTACAAGAGAACTATTATGACATAAAGAACATGACCTATAGGTCATACATAGTTAAAAAATTATTATCCACATTAAATCAACCAATAGGCATACTACATATCCTTCACTCCACAAACCACACACATAAACCTCTCAAAAATCTCTCCCAAGTCTCTCACTTATAAATATTCCACACCCAGTTTAAAAATCAACATCTTTGATTTCACTCTATATAGAGCTATCATTAATTACAAAGTCCAAGTTAATCCTTGTAGGACACAATATATTCCTTCACCCTTAAGGTATCTCACATGGTTCACACTTAAGGACAATCCCCTTTCAAAATAGGACTAAGTCACTTTTAGTTCCTATAGAGACCCATTTAGCTCTTTGAAATTTCTCTAAGCATAATAAGAATACATGACTAATTATAAATACATAGTTCCACTACTTACGTCCCTTAGGATATTATTAAATAATCACAGTCACCTTTACTCACCTCTACACATGCTCAATCAACTCAAACATAGACCTTATACACAAGAACTCCATTACTAAACATACAGTCAACTTATTAATCATTTTTCATACTCAAGATAGATTGATCACACCTCAAAAATCTACATATAGCATCCTCATGGAGTTCACAACACTCCCCAATAGCCAATTAATCAAGATATGTCAAAATAATATCTAAATAAGGTCAAATATCCTTCTTGGGTCATTTGCAGAACAAACATGAACACATAGTCCAATTTAAACATTAATATCTTTTACTATACATACTTATATATCTTCAAAATAGGTTCATTAGATGTGCCATGGAGTCCTCCTCATATTTTATTTTTACAACACCAGTAAATTTAGCTTTTATCAAAAGATATGAAAAAAATACAAAGCTCTAGTTTTTCCCTATGTTAAATTTCAAATATTTGAATAACAATAATCACAATTAACCTTCAAACATAATGCTCACATATCATATCCTCTTAGGTTTGGATCAATCTCACTTCATTGATCTTGTTTGAACTTTTATTCATAGTCTACCAAGTCCAAATGTTAAACATCTAAAAGTTTACCTCATCTTGTGCAATCTATAAACTTTAACTCAATGTACTTCATTAATCTCTACAAATCAATTAGGGCTTTAGTGATCAATGCTCACCAATTGATCAATCTATATGAACACCCACTCACTATTATATCCTTATCTTGTACCTTTGCTTAGTCTTTAAACAGCATGCATCTATCCTCTGCTTACTACTTCCTGACTTCTTGGAGCAATGTGCACCGTCAATATCGATTGAACTTTAACTTGTACAAAAATGACTATGGGGACCCTTTCAATATGCCTAAGTATCCTTTTTTTATCCTTAATAACTTCTTCTATGCTTCAATGCATGATCTCAAATTTAGACCAAAATATCTCATCACATAGGAGAATCTAACCATGTGACAAACTAGTCTTGAAATATTCAATCATGTGAGATATATCAACATCAAATTGCTTTCTCAAAATCTTCTATCACAAAGCCAACTATGTCAAAATATGCTTGGAAGGCTAACTTTTCTCCTACATAACTTTTGAATCACTTCATTGCATGATCTATAAATTAGCAAAAAATAAACTAAGATCAAAATTGAACAAACCCATATGATTATTTTATCTTCACACCCTCACATATGAAAATTATAAAACCATAAAAATGTTCACATGGTTCTTCTTTCCATATTGTAAAATTGGCTATTTATGGGAAAACATTATCAAAATGCCTAGGTTCCCAACTTTGCATATGCATATCTTTTGATGCACTTTGTTGCATGATTTGAAAATTATCACAAAGAAACTAGGAAAAAAATGAACAAACCCATATGATCACCTTATCCTAAAACATCCACATGTGTGAATGCTAACCTCATCAACATGTTTACTCAGCTCTTTGTAGCCATATGAAAATTTGGCTAAGTATGAGAAAATAGTGAATTTTGTCTTAGAAGCTAACCTTGCACCCTCATATCTTTGAATTTGCTTTGACACATGACTTGACATTTAGCACATATAAAATAGGCACAAATTTGATCATAACCATATGACCAACTCCCCTTGACTAATTCCCATGTGGTAATGATGACATCAACAAACTACTAATTCATATTTTCTGTGATTAGACCCAAACTTTCTAGATGGAAACTATAGACTACCAAATTAATTCCACTTATGCACACAAGATATAAAAACATAGATAAAATCTTAGGGACCTATTTCATACTATCCAATCACCATACTCATCCTTGAACATCTCTAATCATGTTAAAATTGAAGATCAACCAAGCCTCCTTTAAGCACATTAGGACAAGCACATTGCACACTTTGTTATTATTACTAATGATATTAAATAACTTCATACACTCACTAGGACACCTCCATAACATCACCATTACATCATTTATAACTCTAAAACAATATCCGCCTTTGTCATTGATGTCAAAAAACATCATATATAGCAATATATAACTTACCTTCTCTCTCTTCAAGCACTCCCACAACAGGGAAGTTATCCCTCTTTGACACAATGACAAAGTGGGCACCAACTAATCCTGAGGACCTAAAGACCATAAATAGGAAAATACCATCTTAGAAATATGATACAAACTCCCCCCTACCTTGATCCTATGTTTTCTTTCCTTGACAAACTTCCTCTTGCTCCATGCTAACACTCTCTTTCAGAAGCACAAAAACAAATGAAGACAAAGCACACAAAATACTAAAATCTGATGGAAATAAATAAGAAACATTTGATAGGGACTCCCCCAAGATATCTAATCCATTTCACATTTTGGGCATCTTCAGATCTTCACACACCATGAAAAACCACCATGCAAGCTTACTAGCCTTCTCTCTTAAGACACTTCCATGACCACCAAAAGAGCATCATACCACTCATCAATCAGGAAGCATGATCTAAACCAAATTGAGAACTCACATGGAAACATTCATGATTTCCTCTTTTTGGATAAACTGAATAAAATCACTCTTCTTCTCATTAGGCATGTTTAGTCCTTTTGTAGCCCTACCTAAAACTTGTAGGTCCATAACTTTTAGTAGGCACACATTCTAGACCTAAAACTTTATATCTAGATCACTCTCATATGCCCCCCTCAATCACACTAGTTTTCAACAACAAGCACATCCTCTATAACAAACTTCCTTAACAAACCTACTACCCAATTAGGCCTCTAAATTGACAAAAACTTCAATAACTTGAAAATCAAAAACATTAAAATATATACAATTATTTATTTGACAACCCATTTGGCCCATTCAACTTATTAAGAAGCATCAAACCTCAAATAATAAGGTAGACTAATTTTATAGTAGATCCTAAAACCCTAGAATCTCAAAATAAATAAAGTTAACATAACACCTTCTAGTCAATGTCCACCTCTAAAACTTATTGTACACCTGGAGACAACCATTACACACTTATAGACCAATATTTAAGCATCCACACCATTTGAAACCTTGAATTACTATAACCCATTTTAGGACCTTGATAAATCACAAATCCTCCTTTGCTATATGGGAACCTTCAATCTGACCCTATAGACTGTTCTAACTAAAAAACACCACATTAACAATTAATTCTTTGCTTGAAATGAGTCTCTTAAGAAGCATAGATAAAGACACCCTCTATACCTCATTTCTCTAAAACAAAAACAAATCCTCATATTCCTCCTCCTCCTTATTCAATTGATACTTATAGTTATTATTCTTCTTCTTTGGCTTTAGGGAAATAACTTCCTCAACTACTACAACATTCTCCTTTTATTCAATGATTGGATTATCAATACATGGAGAAAACATAAATTCATGGAATACCTTTTCATTTTAAGAATCTTCCTTGCATCTTGGATCCTCATCACTATGCATAGACAATTGATGTTATTTGCATGAAGCTTGCTCAACAATAGTAGGATGTTCACTTGGATCCATAATTACCTCAGAGCTAGCTTTAACAATTACCTTCATCTTCTCCTTGAGCTTAGTCTCTTCATTATCAACATGAGTAGATAATGAGACCTCTTGGGACTTTTCAACTTCTGAACCATTCTCCACCATAGAAATTAGATTAATTAGACTTGTAAACTCATAATGATTCATACTTGTCACCTTTGGTTTCCATGAGTTAACTTGCCTTCTTCCATGTACTCTAGGAGCCTAATAAAACCTATTATATCTTGTGGGCTTTTGCCTGTAGAATCTAGCAATATGACCTCTTTATTCATAATTGAAGCACACAATACTTTTTACAAGAAGCTCTTTCTACATTTCTAGATTTGAGCAAAATATTGTAATGTGTCCTATGTCATAATAGATATATCACTCAACATTGCTCATACTTTTTGATTGATGAGCCCCATCATAGTTCCATGTAAATTCATTCCTAACAGGTCTTCTACATTCTCTATCTCTATGCCCAAATTGATTACAAGTATAGCAGTAACCATAAAAATTGGCATATATCATGGCATTTATCTATTTTATCTAATTTGTATTCATTTTTTTTATCACTTTCATTCCTTATTTGATGCTTTATTTTTAAAGCATTATTGTCCTTGTTCACATTAGTCTTCATTTTGTCTTGAGTTACAATCTCTAGTTCTTCTTTGTATCCAATACCTATCTTCTCACTTTCATGATTTTGATCATTTATAATGTTGTTTAGATCACTTGAGCTCTTTTTTAATCTCAAAAATTACTTTACCTTATTATATACCTTTTCTAACTTAGATTTTAATAACTCAATTTCATTTACATACCTTACACATTTATGTTCTTTAGCTTTTAAGCTTGTAGATAGGATTTACAATTAACAACTGAGATGCTTGACCATATCTTCATGATCCTTAGCATCTTCATCCATTCTTTCCTTAAACACATTGAATTGATCCTCAAAGTCTTTGAGTTTATATTTCATCTTATTATTGATCTTCTTCTCAATGTTAAGTTCTTTATGAGCATTTGTCAACGTAGTCTCATAGTCCACCTCATATTCATTATCATCTGAATCACTCCAAGTAGGATCCCTTTGATGTGATAAAATTAATTCCTTAGCCATGAATATATATTCATATTCAATAGTACCATCATCTTCATGATCATATTCTGAATCACTGACTTCACTCTCAACTGATGAGCTATAATGTTATTTGGTGTAGAGACTCTTTTTTTCCTTAAAGTAATTCTTTTTATCAAATGTTCTCAATCCATTCTTAATTTTATCAGAGCTAAAAGATCTCTTTCCATCATCATGACCTTGATCATGATATTTATCGTCATCCTTCTTATACTTATGATAGCACTTATTAGTAAAATTTCCTATCTCACCATAGTTGAAACATTTGAGGGGTAGCTTACCTTTATACTTGCTTAAACTTGTTCTCAATTTTATTGAAATCAAAGCCATTAATTCATCCTCATCTATATCAAGAATGCAATATTATTACCTTGGAACTTTTTCTTTGTCTTCATTTTAGTCTTGAAAGTTGCTTCCTTCTTTGATAGTATATCATCATTCTTACTCATCTCATAAGTAGTAAGGGTGCCATACAATTGATCCATCTTCAACTAATTAAGGCTAGGACTCCCTTTTATAATAGATACTTTTGGATCAAAATTGGGGGATAGAGACCTTAATACGTTTTAAATAATATTATCCTCTTCATGGTTTTCTCCAAGACCTCTAATGATGTTCACAATCTAATCAAATCTCTACAAAAAAGATGCCATAATATCTTATTTATTCATCTTGAGACTTTCAAATTGCCTTACGTGAGTCTACGACTTTGCCAAATTAACCTTTGAATCTCCTTCAAAAATAGTATTCAATTTATCCCATATTTCCTTAGTAGATGTGCAACAAATTACTTTGGTGAACTCAATTTTAGAAAGACTATAAGTGATGGCATTCATTTCCTTATAATTATTCTCAAATAACCTCTTATTTGTAACACTAGATGGAGGAGTAGTAGGAATAACATAACCATCCACAACAGATTGCCATAAATCAAACCCTAGGGACATAATGTATGTATTAATCTTAGAACATCAGAAATCATAATTGGATCCATTGAACATTAGTGATTACTCATTATGAAAACCAAATTGAACATTTGACTAGCCATTGTACCTTGCATCACCTTCAAGCTAATAAGCCTTTACCAAAGGACTTGATCTGATATCAACTATTAGAGGTACACTCCACTGAGTAGGGTGGGGGTGAATCAATGGTGGAAAAAATCTAATTCAATTTTTGAACCCTTGAAAATACTAATAATTTAATACAATCATTCATGAAACATACAAATCATTCATATTAGTGAATAATGAACATAATAAAAGATCACATACAAAACACAAGATCTACATGGTAAACCCTCTTAGGGAATAAACCCACTCTCAAGATTGAAAATACTTGGACTATTGTTCTATAATATGATCACAAATAAGATAATGATCAAGTCCTTATAATCATGAACCTTTAATCAAGTCCTTCTAACCTACAACCTTGATTATGTCCTTCTGACCAAAGGTCTTTAGTGAAACCCTATTTCACAAGGAACAACTACCCCTAAGGAAGATCAATTCCTTTAAACCCTCCTTCACTAGAACACTTCAAATTTAGATTTGATGTCTTTAAAACTTGATGATGGATCTATGTTTTGTAACCCCTACACAAATTCTCTCTATCTCAAATAGGCCTCTCACATAGGCATGCCACAATACCTCTCCTTCCTCACTCAAATTGTCCTCATATGCACATTCAGGCCTCTTTTAATATCCTCAAATTTCAAGAGCACTATTATAACATAAGGAACATGACTTGTAGGTCATACACACATTCAAAAAACTATTCTCCACATTAACTCAACTAATAGGCAAACAACCTATCCTTCACTCCATAAATCACACACATAAGCCTTTCACAATACTCTCCCAAGTCTCTTGCTTACAAATATTCTACACCAAGTCTAAAAATCAACATCTTTGATTTCACTATATATAGAGATATCATGAATTATCAAGTTCACATTAATATTTTTTTGTCACAATAGATGACTTTATCCTTAAGGTATATCATATGGGTCATACTTAAGCACAATCCATTTAAGCCTAAATCAATTTTAGGCCCTATAGATACCCATGTAGCTCTTTGTAATTTATCCAAGCATAATAAGAATATAGGACCACTTAAAAATACATAGGTCCACTCTTTATGTCCCCTAAGACATCCTCAAATAATCAAAGTCACATTTGATCACATTTGTGTATGCTCAATCAACTCAAAAAGAGACCTTATACACAAGAACACCATTAAGAAACATACATTCAACTTCTTAAGCATTGTTCATACTCAAGATAGATTGATCACACCTCCAAAATCCACATAGAGTATCCTCAGGGAGTCTACACCACTCTCTAATAACCAATTCATCAAGAGACATTAAAAAAAATCTAAATAAGCTCAAATATCCTTCTCAGGTCATTTGTAGAACAAGGAAAAACATATAATCAACATTGAACATTAGAATATTTGACTATACATACTTCTAGATATTCAAAATAGGTTAATTAGATGAACCATGGAGTCCTCTTCATCTTTGCTTTTTACAACACCAACAAATTTGACTTCTATCGAAATATATGAACAAAATACAGATCTCTAGTTTTTCCCAATGTTAAATTCAAATATTTGAATGAAAATGGTCACAGTTAACCTTCAAACACAATGCTTGAATCTCATGTGCAATCATCTTTGGATCAATCTCACTTTATTGATATTGTCCGCACATTAATGCATAGTTTTCCAAATACAAATTCTAAACATTTTATAGTTGACCTCATCTTGTTCAATCTAGAAATTTTGACTCAACATTCTCCATCAATCTCTATAGATTAGTTAGGTATTTAGTGATTCATGTTCACTATTCGATCAATCTATAAAAACACCTTCTCACCATTAGATCCTTATTCTATGACTTTTCTCAATTATTAAACATCATGCACCTATTCTCATCTCATTTATTCTTGAATTCTTGGAACAACATGCACCATTGATCTTGTTCAAACTTTAACTTGTGCATAAATGACTATAGGGACCCTTTCAATATGCCGAAGTAGCCATTTTTTAACTTTAATAACTTCTTCTATGCTTTGATGCATGATCTCAAATTTAGACTAGATGATCTCCTCACATAGGAAAATCTAACCATGTGATAAACTACTCCTGAAACCTTCATGCATGTGAGACATATCACCATTTAAATGCCTTATCAAAATATTTTATCACAGAGCCAACTATGTAAAAATCTACTTGGAAGGCGAACTTTGCTCCTACATAAATTATGATGTGCTTCAATGCATGATCTAAAAATTAGTGTATATAAACTAGGATAATAACTAAATAAATTTATATAATCACTTTCTCTTGACACCTTCACATGTGCAAGATATAACACCATAAAAATGATCACTCAGATCTTCTTTCCATATTGTAAAATTGGCTATGTATGGGGAAACACTATCAAAATGCCTATGAGCCCAACTTTGCATATGCATATATTTTGATGCACTTTGTTACATGATCTAAAAATTAGTGTAAAAGACTAGGCATAAAAATCAACAAACCCATGTGATCACCTTCTCCCTAAACATCCAAACATGTGAATTCTAACCTCATCAACATGCTTACTTAGCTCTTTCTGGCCATATGCAAATTTGGCTAAAGTATGGGAAAATAATGAATTCTATTATAGAAGCCAACTTTTCACCCCCATATATTTGACTAAACTTGGATTCATGACTTTAGATTTAGTATATATCAATTAGGAAAATTTTTGATCATAACCATATTACCAAATCCCCTTGACTTATTCCCACAATGGAAATGGTGATGTCAATAAATTTCCTATTTATATTTTTTGCCACTAGACCCAAACTATCTAGATGAAAACTATGGACTACCAGATGAATTATACATATGCACACAATATCTCAAAGCATATATAACATCTTAGGGATCTATTTAACATTATCTAATCACCATACTCATCCTTGAACATCTCTAATCATACCAAAATTGAAGATTAACTAAGCCTCCTTTTATCACACCAAGACAAGCACATTGCACACTTTTTCATTATTACTTAGGATATCAAAGCACTTCATCCACTCACCAGGACACCTCCATGACATCACCATGACATCAATGACAACTCTCCAATTGTGTGAACATGTAGGGGAGTCAAAATTATCTTAATTCCCCTAGGGGGACACCTATCCCTATATCCTTCGAACTCAATTTTGACTACACTAACAATATTATAGATTATGAAGCTTTAATCATAGGCCTCTAAATTGCCTTAGCATTAGGTATTAAAATTATCAATATTTTTGGTGATTCCTAGGTCATGGTTAGATAGATAAAATACATCTATCAGTGTAAGAATGAAACTCTTTAAAAGTATACAATCTTAGCTGATCAGTTATTTTCGACCTTTGAACATTATGCTATCCATGCTACTCCTAGATGAACTAACAAATTTGAAGATATCACTGCCTCTCTAGCCTCTTTTATCCCATCCTCATCTCAAGAGTCGAAGTTGTTTGTCCTTATTCATAGGATTAATCAACCCTCTTTCACCCAAACTCACTTCCCATCTATCCATAATATAAAAGATAATCCATTAAATCTCTATTATTCATAGATATTCAGTTATATATCCTGGGGGATTTATCCTCCAGACCTATCTCACAATTATAAGAAAGCCTTTTAACATAACATCACCCATTTTGTCATACTAGGGGGTGTCATTTACAAGTGTGGTTTTGATGGGATTTTTCTTTGTTGTCTTCAAAATCATGAAGCTACACTTGTTATTAAGGAATTTCATGATGGATTGTGTGGAGGTCACTTAAATGGTCACACTATCACTAAAATAATCCTATGGTTATATTATTATTGGCTCAATTTAAATAAATATTATTATGCATATGTTTAGAAATGCATCAAATGTTAGCAACATGCTAATATATCCCATATCCCTAGTCAATATTTTTGCGTTGCTCAATACTTATATCTTTTGTCTCAGTGGAGGCTTAACCTTATATGACAGATTAATCACAAATTGTCTTAGCATCATGGGTTTATTATTACTACCACTGAGTATTTCACTAAGTGGGTGGAATTTATCCTCTTTATCTTGACTAAAGTAGATAAAATCATTTAATTTATACTCAACATATCATTTGTCACTTTGGCATCCCTCATAAGATCATCATAGATAATGGAAAATATTTTAAGAATAAAAAGGTTCAAGTTCTCTATGATTCTTTAAGCATTAATCTCAATTTTTCCTTGCCTTACTATCCTTAAGCTAATGGTTAGGTTGAGACATCCAGCAATAATCTAGTCAAAATTCTTACCAAAGTCATCAATGAAGTAGTAAAATTAGCACTTGCATGTTACCTATGACTTATGGGATTATCATACTAGTATTTAAAATCCTATAGGTGATACACCTTTTTATCTAGTTTATGGTTTTGAATCTATACGGGATTATCAGACTAGTATTTAAAATCCTATAGGTGATACACCTTTTTATCTAGTTTATGGTTTTGAATCTATACTTCTTCTCAAAGTTCATATCTCATCCCTTTATGTCTTCCTAAAGGATATAATTTTTGAGGATGAATTTCATCAAGAAAGACTAGCCTATCTTGAAATCTTAAATGAACATCGTTTAACTACCCTTGAACATCTACATGTGTATCAAGAATGAATTAAATGTTCTTATAATAAAAATTTAAACTAATTCAAATTTAAAATTGGTAATCTTATCTTAAAATAAAACTAACATGTAACTAATTTGGAAAAAAGCAAACAGGGAAATTTTGATCCAAATTGGCTCAGACCA
>JARHVA010005296.1:395000-445000 GCA_037957365.1 Torreya grandis
TTAAATGAGCCCTTTTTATACATCATAGTTATTTTTATACTTGCAATCAGATTAACGCTGATTTGTTTGGGATCAATGTCATTCAACTCAATCACATCGATTAATTTTGGATTAGCATTGATTGGACCCTTTTTGGCACTAATTATACTTTTATGTACATCTTTTTTTTCCTTAGCTATTTTTGGTTCCTTTCCTTACCATATGATTCAAACCATACCATTTTAGGTTTGTGGATTTTTCACCCCCTGATGGTCTCACAACCTACATAAGGCATGTACTCTTTTTGGGTATTTCCCCTCAACAAGTCCTGAGAGTCTATTCTTCCTTGATAAAAACTATTTATAGGTAGCATACACACCATTCAACACACCAAATGCTTTAGTTAGCCAACCTTATCATTTTTCTCTTGTTTAGCCTTTGTTAAGCCCACCTATTCATGATTGTAGCATCAATTACTAGATTTGCCTTGGTGCATTTCTTCCTATATTATCTTTCAATATTGTTAGTGTAAAATATATGATTCATGTTATGTATCCATGTTTTAAAATCTCTTATCTATTATTTATCAATCCCATCCATTTAAAAACCCATCACCTACTCCTTATCCTCCATCAGCTCTTGGATTGAGGGTATCAGGAACCTAGAACAATAAACATGCTCTGATGCCTACTTAGTCAGGATCTTGCTCTACCAATAGAGCATATATGATTACTTCTTGTATTAGCAACTAAACACAGAATTTAACCAGAATCAATAAGTAACTAGAAATATGAAACAACACAGGAATTGAGAGACAATACACAATTGTATTAATAATCACTCAGAAGAAAATACAATAAGGAAGATGCCACTTCTTCCTCCACCTCAAAGGTTCGCCACACCTCAAGACCTTCTTCCCTCTCTCTCTTGGTCCCAACAATCAACTCCAATATAGAATTGATGTTCACCTCTCCAACCAGTCAGTAACATGCTACCAATACACCAAGTACACAATTGTACTCCAAGTAGATCTCCTGCTCTCTGCTGCTACCTGAAAATCACTAGACCTTACTCACCATTGTAGATCTCCAAAATAAGCCATGCTAACCTACTGACTAAGATCATACAAATACCAAGAACCCTTCTGATTCTCCAATCTAGTACCCACCTTGGTACTGTGGCACTAAGAGGAACACACGATTGCTCACCTCACACATACAAGGAGCTTATAATATTGCTCTCTTACTCTCTAGCACAAATTTTACAATACAACCCATGAGTCCATATATAGATCTCATGCTTACAATAATTAGACTATCTTAATTACAATAATTAGACACGCAACTCAAGACTACAACTAGCCTTTGACATGCAAACAAACAGTCCAAAAATAGACTCTCTGGGATCAACATGCAAACTTCATGTTCACGTACTGGCTGCCGACATTGGCTCCTCCATGACTGATGTTGACCGACTGGTGACCGATGCTGATTTCTTCCTCGCTGCTATCTGACTGACGTCAGTTGATTAGACTGACGCCGGTTGCCCTGCAACTGACTCTGCAACTCTGCATCCTCTATAACTTCTCCTGTTTGCATCTTGGTGAAGCTTTTAGCTCCACAACCTAACAATCTCCCACTTGGAGATAAATAGCTGCACCTATACCTATACCTATACACCATCTAAATTATTCCCTGGCTTGTATTCCTCTTCAAGATCAATCCTGAAGACCAACCACCACACACCCTATGATGCCTTCCCTGTCATCAAAGTAACCTGCCACATCCAAACCTGCGTATCCATGTAGTGAAGACCTTGACCCTGCATAACAAGAATCCCTGCTATTGATCCCTCTCAGATACCTGAGAATCCATTGAACTTCCCTCCAGTACTCCTTCCCCGAATTGGCTCCATACTTTCTGACAACTCCCACTGCTTGGGAAAATTCAGGCCTACACTAGACCTCATGTGATTTCAAACACTTGTTCTAAGCTCTACTTGAACTGCCCAGCCCTTGGTGTGCTTTCTGATTCTGCATCCTGCATCATGAACCCCACCAACACCATCTTCACATTAGCTCCCACTGGAGATAAAATATCCATGTCTCTTATGCCAAAGAATTTTGCTGCTCTAAATTCTTCTTGACATACCTCTGAACTAACCTTACCCTTAGCTCAGCAAAACCCTGTATCTCTGAACCTATAACTAGTATACCATTCACATACAGTAATTGGATAATGTCGCGACTCATCATCCACCTGATAAGACAAAACCACAATAGTTACACTGACATTAACTGAAGCCATGCTTAGTCATCCACCTGTCAAAACCTGTACCACTATCCTGCAGCTTCTTCAAGACCATATGCCTTGGCCTTCTGTCTCACATATCCATCCACTCTCTTCTTTACTTGGAAATCCATTCCATCTCTCAGTGATTACTTCCAACTGACAACTCTACCAACAAATCCCTATTTGGTTCTTCTCCAAGGACTCACACTCCTCATCCATGCCAAGCTCCCACTGTATCTGGATTCTACCTGCATTGCCTCTTCGCATCTTCCTAGTTCTTGACCATCAATAAGTAATATAAAGAAGGTGAATAATGAATATGAGGTTCACTTACCCTTTTTGACCTTGATATGAGTGTTTGAGACCTGTTGACAGCTTGTTGTTCGCCCAATATCCATTTCAGTGACTGATCTCGACCATCTCACAGTCTGCTCCCGACTGATGTCGGTTCCCTGCACTGACCCTGACTACCAACGTCGTCTCCCTGGATAACACTGATATCCTTTCTACCGATGTCAGTTCCTTCATGACCGATGTCGGTCTTCATTCTACCGACGTTAGTTACTGTCTAATCGACGCTGGTACCTGTGTTCGCCTGTGAGTGATAACTTTTTACCTGTGAGCTCTCCATGGATCAAAATCCTATTCAAATCAACATAGCCTTTCTCAAAATAATTCAGTTCCCTCACCTGATCTCTATCCATCATCTCCTCTATGAACACCAAGGCTTTCTAGTTCTTTAGCTTATCAAAAACATCTGTCTTTTGCTTGAGAACCTGCATTCCCCTCCTACATATGTGACCAAGCCCATGAAGTCACATCTCTGTAACAGAAGGTGAATCAGTAATATAAGTAGATAGATAAAGGATACCTACTTTCTTACCACCATCTAATTCAAGTGTATCCGCCGTGAGAGTTACAGTGCATCTCTCATCACCCATATTTCTTGAATAAATTAGACTCATCTCCAAGACTGGTACCTGCATGACTTCCTTCAACCACTGTGTGTCATCCATCTACAATTTCAGCTTCACTTCCCCTTCGTCAATCATCTGATAAGGCTCTCCAACCCCTAAATAAATCTCTCCAAAGTCTCTAAAGACATACCCATGAAAAGATGCTCTATTTTGGGCTGCATGGAAAGAGGCAAAAGAATCTGTAAACAAAGATTCTACTTTATCCAGAGAAAACTATGCAATGACCCCTGCAACATTTGCTTCTACACGCTGATCTTCTACTGACCAACAATCTCCTTTTACCTGCTCTTTCTTTCCATCAATCAGGCCAATCATGCTATTTAGTTTCTCCATTCGTAGCTTACTATCTTCTGCCATTACTATACTCCCACTCAATCTGAAACCCCTATGAGTGATCTGTAATCAAAAACACTACCAGATCTGAAACCACTTGCTAGTGAACCCAACCAAAAGCTCTGATACCAATCGTCAGGAACCTATAACAATAAACATGCTCCGATGCCTACTTAGTCAGGATCTTGCTCTACCAATAAAGCATATATGATTACTTCTTGTATTAGCAACTAAACATGGAATTTAACCAAAATCAATAAGTAACTAGAAATATGAAACAACATAGGAATTGAGAGACAATACACAATTGTATTAATAATCACTTAGAAGAAAATACAATAAGGAAGATGCCACTTCTTCCTCCACCTCAAAGGTTCGCCACACCTCAAGACCTTCTTCCCTCTCTCTCTCGGTCCCAAAAATCAACTCCAATACAGAATTGATGTTCACCTCTCCAACCAGTCAGTAACACGCTGCCAGTACACCTAGTACACAACCGTACTCCAAGTAGATCTCCTGCTCTCTGCTGCTACCTGCAAATCACTAGATGTTACTCACCATTGTAGATCTCCAAAAGAAGCCATGCTAACCTGCTGACTAAGATCATACAAATACGAAGAACCCTGCTGATTCTTCAATCTAGTACCCACCTTGGTACTGTGGCACTAGGAGGAACACACCATTGCTCACCTCACACACAGAAGGAGCTTATAATATTGCTCTCTTACTCTCTTGCACAAATTTTACAATACAGCCCATGAGTCCATATATAGATCTCATGCTTACAATAATTAGACTATCTTAATTACAATAATTAGACATGCAACTCAAGACTACAACTAGCCTTTGACATGCAAACAAATAGTCCAAAAATAGACTCTCTGGTATCAGCATGCAAACTGCCTGTTCACGTACAGGCTGTCGACGTCAGCTCCTCCATGATCGATGTCGACCGACTGGTGACCGATGCCAGTTTCTTCCTCGCTGCTATCTGACCGACGTCGGTTGATCAGACTAACGTCGGTTGCCCTGCAACTGACTCTGCAACTCTGTATCCTCCATAACTTCTCCTATTTGCATCCTAGTGAAGCTTTTAGCTCCTCAACCTAACAGAGGGGGGATACCTCCTCACATAAAATTGGGGTAGTGTGCCCTTCATAAGTTTTATCTCACAATGCACATCATATATCACTCCAAGAAAAGGGAAAATGTAGATACTATAATTTTTTATCCCTAGGAATGATTATCTGGGTGTCATATATCTTTTTATATTTTTAAAATCCTAAATAAAATCTTATCCTAAAGTTTGAGGTATTTATTATGTTACCTACCTAGTAAATATTTCTTACTTTTAACCTTTTACTATTAATAAACCTCCTAAGACTAATAATAGATTAATATCCACCCATTTAAGCACTTTGGCCTAGGTGGAATTGTTACAAATGAACTCCACCTGATCTCAGTCTATTCTCATATGTTGTTATAATAAAGACACTATTTTAGAAGAATCGGTGATGATTTTCCAATGATCAGTAATGATTCTTTGGATCAACATCGATCCATAAATACTCAGCCTATGTTTGCATTTAGGATGGAAGGAAAGAATTTGAGAACTTGAAATTACTGACCATCCTCCTTACAACTTTGGTGATCTTTAATACTGACACTTTATTAGATTTATAACTCAATTAGTCACATTTTCTGCATAGTTAGAACTATTGTCTCTGCTCATAAAAGGAAGCCATTTTCTTTGCATAGACTATTCATAAGGTAGTTATTGTACTTTAATTTTTTTTATTATCTTTTATCATTAATCATTTAAACATCCATTTAATTAATTTAAACATCATTATTATCCCTTGCTAGCAATAAAACCTTTTATTTTATCAATTTGTCCCATCATTCACTGATTATTAAATATAGACGCAGGGAATCGATATTGATTCACTCTAAATTAGCATCGATTCTTCTTATTGGAATCAACTCTATTAAGATCAACATTGATCCACCATGTTTAATACAGATGATCCAAATCTATATATTAAGCCTCTATTTTCATAATACTCTGACTCATTACTTTCATTTAAACACAACTTTTATCCCTATAGATGGCTTTACCTAGTCTAGCCCATCATGTGACCAACATCCTCCATCTACCTACAGTCTCTCAGACTTTCTTTGAAGATCAAAATGACATTGCTTTTGAATTATCTCTTTGTGCTATTATCTAGGCACCCACCCATGAATGTTGGGAGGAATCATTAGCTATAATTTAAAATGAATTAGATTTTGATGTTGCTTATTGGGAAGAGTAATTTATCTATATTTTTGAAATTATCAAAAGGAAAATCATGATTAATATATTTATCACATCTAATATCTATTTTGTAATTACTTATATCATTATTTCTCTTAATTTATTAATAGTGGATAGACATCTATCCAAAGAAGTGTACCACTTCCTAGAAATGATCTAAGATTTGGAAGTCCACCCATCTTTCTATTAATCAATTTTTGTCTAAGTGATATTTATTGTGTAGATATTCCTTCCTAACTAAAAAGGATCTCTCACCTTGCTTGATCAATGGTGTGCATTCTATTTACAGGTATTCTTATTTCAAAACCGTATATCAATTCACATTTTTAGTAAGTCATATTTGAATTTAAATAAATTAAAAAATACTTAAATAATGTCATACCTATCTATGAAGTCATCTAGGAATGTAGTAGTAGAACCAAAATATATAAATACTCCTAACCATCCCTATAATCCCAACCATTGATGGCCCTTACCATCCCAACCATCATCTAGATGATGGTTTCAGAAAACAAGGTGAAGGAGGGAGTCCTGAGCAAATCAATTTTTAGTGCCAATAGACATCACAACATAGAACATAAAAACAACAAAAGACACCATCACCATTCCATGGAAAGATAGAAATAACCACCAATTATTGATATAAATTGACATAAATAATAACCATTTGCAAGATGTTGAATGATATTGTAATGGATTCAAACTATATCCATTTTTATAGCTTATAAGATAACCAACTTGAATCCCCTCCAAATATGCAGCCATCCCAAGTAATTTTGGCTACAAATTTATACCCTAGGCATGAAAGCATATCAACTCATGATTTGATATTCAATTCTATTCTAGGAATGGTGATTCAACAAGGTTACACTTCATGCAATCCAAGATGAAAAGTACAATGTATAACTCAACTTTTATACTCAACTAAGTACAAATCAAATAACCAAAATCATAAAAGTGTGATAATATGGTAAGTCAACCATACAACATCCCAGGGAAACAAATATGGGTTTCAATAATCAATCAAAACTATAATTTATTATAAATTCTAATCAATTAGAAAATTGAAACAATATACATATAACACTCAAGAAACACATTATCTTTCTTTTCCAATAATGCCAACAATTCCATAAATGACAATAATTAAAGATCCTAGTAAGCATTCAAAGAAATAGAATGATTTTAAAGCCAATGAATGATATAAGAGATTCAAGGGATCATCATGAGGTCTCAAGACTTCATATGATCCATGAATATTAAAATTGGGTCAATATGAGTTAATATGACTACATGTCATTTAACTAGTTTTACTTTAAAAATTGAAAATTCTCTTTATAAAAAGATGATTTGGACAAGGCTTTTCCTGATTCCCATGGCTCAATAATACATAAATATATGCATCAAATACCAAATCCCAATATAATTTAGTCATTCAATGATAACACATAAAGGGTTCTAATCAAAACTGCACACTGTTAATTTTTTAACTAATTGCCTTATACAAAGGACCACAATAACCAATTTTTTAAATGTTAATTTAATCAAAATTATCTTTTTCATAATGGATTCAGCATAAATCAAATGTATGGGATTTTTCATCATTTAATACACTTGCCCAACTAGTTCAAGAATAAGGTTTTAGCTAAAAATTAATTTTGGGGGATATATTACCTAAGAATAATAGCTTGAACCTTTTAATTTTAAGAGACATAGATAAAAAAAATGATATTGAAAATTATAATAACATTCCAAAAGTGTAGATCTCATAATAGGTTCAAATCTTTTACACATTCAAGGACCAAAATGATTTTAATTTAAAACGAATAAATATAAAGATAATCCCAATCTATCTTGAGATAAATTATACCCTAGGTCATTTTAATTAAAATCAGTATACTATAATGGTAAGGTTCAATCTAACATAAAGGTTTAATGAAAACCCATTTTGATTCACTAAATAGAAAATATAATTAAATAATAGATCAATCTACCAACATTAATATAACCCCAAATCAATTTTACCATAATCTAATTCATTAATCAACTCAAAATCATATATAACTAGAATGAATAGGGTTTGACAACTTGTCCAAATTTACACAGGTCAATTAAAATGGAAAGAGAATGCAAAAATCTTAAATTCATTGCATCAAAGTGTTGGTTTTATAAAAATCAAACGCATTTTTTAATAACAATGGGAATTAAGCAATTATAGCCCATCTAGTACCCATAGAATTCCATAGGTAGAGAAATTTTAGTGAATCATATAGACAATCCAAGCATCATGTTTAATAATGTGAAGTTGTGGGATAACATAATGAGATCAAAATCCCATAGACCCTTCAATTTTAATATATTATCCAATCAAAACTATAACGAATAAGCTAACCATAAAACCAAGCTATAGGTTTAATCTCTTTTGGAAAATTTATAGGCCAAAGGAAAGTATTGAAAAACATATGGGGCATTGTGTATCCATATTGATTATAGTTTCCCCTCATAACCAAAAAATTACTATTTGAAAGTCAAATGACTCACCTAGTTGAATGCAATAAATGATAATAATTGTAATATAGGCAACCCGGTCTATAATTCTTCTTGATTTTCCCATGGTGAACATCGACCTCCATATTTTTGAATTCACATTGAATTAAAAATCCTAGAAGTCCCCCTATATTTTCTTTCTCTTACACCCCTATGTTTTTCTTCCCTTCTCCATTCTTCTCCCCGTCCTTCCTCCCTATGTCCCCCTCATTCTTCTCCCCCATGCCTTCCTTTTCCAAACCAACCCTTTGAATTTTCTTTTCTCCTACCTAACTCACATACTTGACTTATTTTCACATTCAATATGGAGATAGGGAAAAACCTCTTCCAACACCCATCAACTCTCTTCCATCTGACCCTCATGCCAAATTCCCTGGGATAATGATCATTAATGACCTTATTAAATTTGAGTAAAAAAAGCCAATAAAATAATAAACATAATTAATATCAATTTAAATAATAAAAATATATATTATTTAAAATTCCAATCAACAACAAACCCATAAAAATAATAACCATTAAAATAATAAAATAGATATTATTTTAAAGGTTATTAAATTTTTAAATGTCCCATGACCAATTAACTCAATCATTAATAATTATAGAGTCACCAAGGTTAACAAATTACATGGAAGGGGGTATTATGGGGAGAATGGTATAGGTAGGTCTCTTAGGGAGTCTTAGATAAGTGAGTGTGAGTAAGGTAGAGATGGAGTGGCAAAGATAACATAGAGGAGAGACAAAATAAGAAGTTTGAGCAAACAGTTTTAGAACCACATAAATGAGTAGGGATCAACAATAACAGGATAGGACAAAAAAAAAAAGACATGAATTAAAATATGATGGAATAACAAACAATATGACTATCCAAAGGCATGCCACTAACCAGAATACTAGGTTACTTATCATAATTCATTCAACTACTCAAAACCAATTCGTTATCCAAAAGTCAATGCTAGCATCCAACCTAGCTCATAGTCATCACTGTAACCACTAAGTGTACACATCAATAGTATTTGATCCAAGAATAAATAAAATAATAAATCAATAATGAATTTTAATCAAATATTAATTACATCAAAAAAGCCATACACTACCAATTTAGAATTATAAACATGATAAATACATCAATCTGTAGTCGAATATAATAACATCATAGTCCAATAACATAGTAGAAATAAATAAGAGAGTGCATAAATTAATTATACACATGATAATTTTAATGCTTAACATTCATATAAAGGCATCTAAGGGTGGGGTAATAACAGCCTCCCCTTCTCAGAGAGGAGCCATCCTAGAAACCATATCAACAACTGAAGATAATGTTGTTTACAAGACTTAATCACTCTCTTAACAAAAGTTTCACTACTCAACCATAATAATAATTATAAAAACCATTAACTTACATAACAGTTAATAAATAAGATGTAACATACCATATAGGTAGGATACATATAATATTCACATCATAAATCATAATTACAACCATGCATTTCCTTAATTTGAGCCATAGAAAAAGTCTTCCCAACTCACATGGCATTTTAAGACACTAAGAGAATGATAAGGAGATATCATAAGTCATCACAACATTAAATTCTCATAAACATACCTCAACTTAGAGTATAATTTCATGTTTATGATGCACATGTCACTTATTAATATCCAAACTAGATGCTCACAACCTTGGTAAAAGGGTCTAACATCCCCAAATATATACTTATTTAACACAAATACAAATGGTAAACCACCATTTTAACATAGCTCTAAATAAATTATTAAAATTAAGCCACTCATGTAGGCATGAATTTCTAAGAAAAATAACATTACCAATCATTGGAATGATTTTTACCATCTCAATAAGGCCAAAAAAACATTAGTTACCTTCCAAGCACACCTTTTTTAGCTAATAACTTGTGAAAGATAGGTAAATTTAAAAAATTTCAACCATTTATGTCAAAAATTTGATGGAGAACCAGACATTATCTAGACATCCCTCTGATCTAGAGGATAACATACCTTAAAAAAATTGTAACTTTTATGATAGCAGTTGCGTATTGTATAATCCCATCATGATTTAACTATTTATACATAACTTGAAATAGTGTCTTTATCAACACACATTATGCCTTATGCATATCTTAATCAACATTAATCACAAAATGCTATCATAGGATAGTAACATGTTTTGGATGATTAATTCCAAACTAATAAATACCATTCAGGTGATAGTGCATCGTTCCACATTATTCACACTGAACAATAGGAAAAGCCAACCTAGGCCTTACATGCTACCCAAAGGTTTACTACATGGTCTCCAAAAAAATTATGAACTCACACGATGGTTATAGGAGTCACAATTCCACCATCTTACTACACTTGCCTCATGGCATCAAAAAAAAGAAAAGAAAGGAGTACCCAAGAATACAAAATCCACCTAATCAAGACTTATAGTGTTCATTGTAAACAAAAAACCAACATACTATCCAGTTATGCATAAAATAATACATAAATACATTGATACTAGAATATATGTACATCAGATGTAACAAGGCCATACCTCAATCACAACATGTTTATGCACACATGCCAACACATGCATGCATTTCAACAAGTACCTACTTACTATTTTTTCATAGACATCCACAATATAAGACCAATCAACGCTTCAAGAGGTTTACACAATGAAATTTCACATAGGGTATTTAGTAATAACCTTCGAGAGGTGGTTAAAGTAACACTTAACCATAAGGATACCATTATGCAGGAGGGTCCCATGGCCAAAATGTGGCTCATGTGGTGCACACCCTAGATAAAACAGGTGACTACCTCATACAAATGGGTAGAGTGATTTTTCAACCTATGAGAGACTCCCTTCCCTATCCCATACCTAGTCTAAACCATTATGAAAATATTGTTTCTTTATCCTCTACCTCATACTAGCATTGATGTTCATAATTAGAACAATAATGCAGGATTAAAAAATAATTTATAGCACTATAGCTTGGAAACTTAAAATAAATGATTTAGCTTCCAAAAAGGTAGTTATAAACACAAGTACTTAGATTCACAATTAAAGTTTAACAACACATGACCATATATAAAACATAACAAGAACATTAGGATAACCAACTTGAGAGCACATGGAGTCCACACATTTCATGATGTTAAGCAGTTCCATACCTCATAAGGCTTATACAGTAACATATAAGAATGTACATGAATGAAGAAGTTGTGAAAGATAATACACATTCAGGTATAGGTAGTTATGTCAAGGTATTTTTCCACATTAAAATAGTCAAACACATAGGTTTGTCATGTACAAGTGTTCGTGAATCTTCATCGATCCACCTGATGTTAGATACCATCTAAAAGACATTAGATACCCATCAATGGTTTCATATAATCAATCCTAAAATCTCTTAATTTATTCAATAAAGTCAATCACACTCACCCACCAGGCCCTTTAGGCTTGAGTCATACCCTTGTTCCTCCCAAGATATCATACCTTAGCCTTATTAGATGACTTGCCTATGCAAGTGATTGATAGACATCTAGGCATTTTCTTAATATTCCAATAAGAAGCTTAGATTGTAATTCAACTGATTGACTAAATCCAACATGTTAAAGGTCGAATGGTGATGCTTATTTTAATGCAACATTAACTTGGGAAAGGGTGAGCTTAGCCAAGTCTCAAGGAGAGTAAAATATTACTACTATGGAAATCATAATTTCTGATGATCAACAAGTTCAATCAGAACTTGCAATAAATGGCCTCATGGATGCAGGACATATCTAATGTCTCAATAGACACCTTCATAAGTGACAAGATAGAGTCAAGTCTAAATAGACATCCCTATGGATGTATAATCTAGTCATAATTAGTCAAGATACACATGGAATCAAGTAAATCTATGATTAAAATATATCTCATAGACATAAAACTAGTATATGTCAAAATGAGTATGCCAAAACTAGCTAACTTAAGCCCTTTTGGAAGTTAAAAATCTACTTGCTTCACCAACTTAACTCAAAAGAGGACAAAAATATCAAGCCTAACTTAGCTAAAATGCAAAAACTGTAGGACCACATAAGCTTACCTATTTATAGGATACATAATGGCCATAACTTAGCCAAAAAGGCAATGCATTAGATAGTAAAACCTCATCAGTTTGCTTGAAACTCCATTACCTTGGATGAGCCAATGCCTCCCATGCATTGTATTCATAATAAAATTATGGTATCTTTGCCCCTAGTCAATTGTAGTGACACATAAGCCAAGCCAAAATCCATGGCTATTTACCACATCTATTATCACAACGTCATTATGTGAAACCTTCTAAATAACAAATTGTTATAAATAAAAAACAAAATAAGGTAGCCTTTCTATCTTCAAGCAACTCACCCTATGGATATGTTTCCACTCCACTATGACCATCCATATTAAAAACATTGGATATTATATCCATGTAAGTTTATAGTCTACCAATAGCTCACAACAACTTTTCATGAGCAGAGAGACCAAGCTTTGCTAACTTACTCAATAAATTGAATGCTTTTTTCACCCTATTATGCTCTCTAAGTTTAGGTTGAACCCTTGATATTCCCTAGGTCATAATGTTCCAATTATCTAAGGAATGATCACCCATACAAGCCAACCATATATATGGGACATCATTACCTTAATTCTAAGAGCAAAGCCTATATCACCTAACTCCCATTGACTCATCATACAAGTCAATGGTTGACAAGTGAAACTTACGCTCACATAACCAAATTTGGAAAAGGTTAACCCCAACTAAGGCTAAGGGGTGATAACAACTAATATGAAAGAAATTTAGATTCATTGGAATCATTTCTTCTAAGAGATGTATGAAACTTCACAATTTTTACTAATTGGGATAACTCATTGGTCATCTTGTAGTAACCCTATGAGTCCTAGAGTTCCTCAGAGTAGAAACACTACTCTTATACTAGATGAAACAACCCTAAAATTGTTTTTTAAAGTTACATATTAGACTATGTATTTGGATGTATAATGGACCCAAACCTCGCTTAATGAAGCAAGTGATACTTACTTAGCATACTCATGTATGCACAATTAAAAAGGTTAACCTAAACCTTCTATGGAATTAATGGGTCAAAACAAGTTCATAGATATGAGAACCAATAAAGTTATTCTAACTAATAGTCTGGCAATATCAACATACTAAACATAATTAGTAACCACATTAATTTGAATCCATGAGAATTATGCTTAGTTTCCATTTAGGAATAAAATGGGAACATCATTGGCATGAAATGGATCAAAAACATGATAGAAGGAAAAACATAGCACTGTAGGCAATTATCCAACTGATACCAACCAAGGCTATCAATTCTTCCTAGCTTATGGTCACTATACAAATTCCCACATACTAGTTTTAAACCCACCCATCATTCATAAGTTAACATGAATGAATCCACATAAATGAATGATCAATATTACCAAAGTGATCAAATTTATCCTATAATGAATAAGACAAGTGGTAGCCAATCATTAAATTGATATAACTAATTCGATATTGATAAATAGTTAATGCAATACAATACATAAAGAAATCAATATAATTAAGGTACATTACATCCAAACGTAAATATTCCATAGCATTGGTTATATTTGACTATACATAACCAAGTCCAAATCCATCAACTAAAATCAAACAAGCATGATAATCTAGTAGCTCAACCATACAACATCCCAAGGAAATAAATAAGGGTTCCAAAAATCAATCAAAACCATAATCAATTATAAATTATAATGAATTTGAAAATTGAAAAAGTGTATATATGACACTCAGGCAACACATTTGCCTTGGTTTTCAATAATGCAAATAATGTCATAAATGGCAACAATTAAATATCCTGGTAAACATTCAAAGCAAAAGAAATATTTTAAAGTCAATGATCGATATAAGAGATTTAGGGGATCATCATGAGGTTTTACGACCTCATATGATCCCTAAATATTAAAATTAGGTCAATATGAGTTAATGGGACTACAAGCTAGTTAATTAGTTTGAATTTAAAAATTAAAAAAACCCTCTTTATAAAAAGATGATCCTGATAAGGTTTTGCCCGATTCCCATGACTCAACAATACATAAACATATGGATCTCATATCAAATACCAATAATATTTAGTCATTCAATGATAATAGACAAAGGGTTCTAATGAAAAACACACATAAGTAATTTTTAACTAATCATCTTATACAAGGGACCACGACAATCAATTTGTTAAATGGGTTAAGCCAATGGAACTTGTCTTTATCACAATCGATTCAACACAAATCAAATGTACATGGATTTATCACCATTCAATGCACATCCATATGGCTAAAAATCATTCATTTAATACACTTTATGAACTAATTCAAGAATAAGGTTTTAGATAAATATTGATTTTAGGGGACATATTACACAAGAATAAAATCTTGACCCTTTTAATTTTAAGAGACCTAGAATGAATAAATTTGATATTGAAAATTATAATAACGTTCCAAAACCATAGATCTCATAATAGGTTTAACTCTTTTACATATTCAAGGCCCAAAATGATTTTAATTAAACATAAAGAAATATAATGATAATCCCAATCTATCTTGAGATAAATTATACCCTAGGTCATTTTAATTCAACTCAAAATACTATAGTGGTAAGAGTCAATTTGACATAAAGGTTTAATGAAAACCCACTTCAATTCAGTAAACAAAAAATATAATTAAACAATAGAACAATCTACCAAAATTAATATAACACCAAATCAATTTTACTACAATCTAGTTCATGAATTGACTCAATATCTTATACAACCAAAAGGAATAGGGTTTGGTAACCCATCCAGATTTACACAGGTTAATTAAACTAGAAAAAGAATTCATAAATATTGAATTTACTACATCAAAGCATAGTTTTTTATAAAAATAAAACCCATTATTTAATAATAGTGGGAATTAAATAATTATAGTCCATCTAATGCCCACAGCATTCCACAGGGAGAGAAATTTTAAAAAATGATATACATAGTCAAAGGATCAGGTTTAACAAGGTGAGGTCATGGCATAGCATATTGAGATCAGAATCGTATAGATCCTTTACATGCATTATATTATCTAGTCTAAACTATAATGAATAAGGTATCCATAAAACTTGGCCACATGTTTAACCTCTATTTGCAAATTTCAAGGCCAAATGAAAGTATCGAAAAACCTATGGGGCATTGTGTATCCATATTTTTGATTATTTCCCCTCATATCTAAAAAATAACCAGTTAAAATTTAAATAAATCACCTAATCCAATGTGAAAAATTGTAATACTTGTAATGCAGGTAAGCAGGTCTATAATTCTTCTTGCCTTTCCCATGGTGAGTATTGACCCCCATACTTCTTCATCCACATTGAAGTTAAAAACTTGGAAGTGCCCCTGCATTTTATTTCTCCTACACCCTTCCATTTTTCTTCCCTTATCCATTTTTCTCCCATTCTTTATCCTTACACATCCCCCCATTCTTCTCCCCCACACCTTCCATTTCCCAACCACCTCCTTGACATTTACTTTCTCATACCTAACTCATCATACTCTCATTATTTTCATATTCAATATGGAGAGAGAGAGAAATCTCTTTCAACACCCATTGAATATCTTCCATGTGACCCCCATGCTAAACTATCTAGGATAATGGTCATTAATGGCCTTTCTAAATTTGAGTAAAAAAAGCCAATAAAATAATAAACATAATTAATAGAAATTTAAATAATAAAATATATACTATTTAAAATGCAAGTCAGTAATAAATCTATAAAAATAAATAATAACCATTAAAATAGATATTATTTTAAAGGTTATGAAATGTTTAAATTTCTCATGACTAATTAACTCAGCCATTAATAATTATAGAGCCACCAAGGTTAATAAATTATGCAGAAGGGGGGTGCCATGGGGAGGTAGGTATAGGTAGGTCTCTTAAGGAGTCTAAGATAAGTGAGGGTGATTCACATAGAGATAGGATGGTAAAGAGTATATAGAAGAGAGATAAAAGAGGAAGTCTAAGTGGACAATTTCAAAGCCACATAAACGTAGAGGGATCAACAATAACATGATAAGACAAATTAAATGAAAAATAAAAAGGCATGAACTAAAATATGATGACATCATGAACAACATGACTATCTAAAGGTATGACACTAACTAAAATACTAGGTTACCTATTGGAAATCATCTAATTAATTAGAACCACTCTGCTACCCCAAAATCTGATGCCAACATATAGCCTACCTTATAGTTAGCACCTACAACCACTGAGTGTACACATTAATAGTATCTGATCCAAGAATTGATAAAATGACAATAAAATAATGAACTATAATCAAATATTAATTATATCAAGTGAGCCATACATTACCAATATAAAATTATAAACATGATTAATACATCAATTTATAGTCAAATATCATAACATCAGAATCTAATAACATAGTACAACTAAACAAGGGATTGTAGAAATTGACTATGCACATGATAATATTAATGCTTAATAGTCAAGTAAAGGCATATAAAGGTGGGGTTGTAATAATTATACCTATCAAAGTGACATTTTGACCACTCAATTATCCATGAGTATACCTGAGATGTCTAAACCTAACGTTAATCCTGGCTCATTCCTTGGTGCCTGCATCTATCCAATAAGACATTAGTAGTACATATATGATGTAAATATAATAATAATAATTTAGACATGAAATTATAAATCAATTATAATCATCTATAGCTATAAAGGAATCAAAGTCAATACTAATGACCATGACCCCAAACCTATCTTATGAGCATAATGAATAGCTACAAGATAAATCATTAGCAATTTGTATCTAGTAAGATATGATATATTGATAACATATAGTAATGTAACTAACTGAAGTAGTATATACATATAACATGATAAAATGAATCTAGTGTAAGAAGTATGCATATCAATATATAATGAATCCTAATGTGAGCATCAATTATGACATAATTTATCACAATAGCTACCCAAGCTATACTACATCACAACCATCTGAAAATATAATTCACATTAACAGTCATTAGTCCAAGTGCTATCAAAATGTGTTAAAATAGGCTATAGGCTAGTATATATAAGGGGTTACAAGGTTAGTTTATGATAGATAAACATGAGAGAGCACCTTAATGAAAGCATATTAAAAATACATGTTATCTTTTCCTTGGACTACCTCTAGTTTATAGGAGAGGAGAGATTGCCATTCTCGATTAATAATGGTCATCTTTAGGGTCTTCACCTACATGTTCTTAGGAAGAGAGTCGACTTGCTTGGACACTTTAAGTTTTTGAAGAAATTCATGAGAATGCTTAGCCAAAATAAAAAGTCTCTTTTACTCAGTGAAAGCTTCATTAAAAAAGAGAAAGGATTTGATCAAAAAACTTTTTGGTCTGAACCAAAGGAGTTTTAATAGATGAAACATCTAGAATTTTTATATCTATAACACATGTATTTGGAACCCCTGTATTTGGATCATCTATATCAACTATATGTGGAGTTATGGATGAAAAGATTCTAAAAGAGGCACATGAAGAAATGTCTTACAAATGAGAAGATCATCCAAATCAGATTTCAAATCCTCTTGTCTATGATTTGAAGCATGCATGATGCATTGAAACATATCAATGAGAGCAAGGAAAGATGATGAAGAAGAATTCATGTCGCTATATTTTTTAGCTTGAATAAGAGTATTTGTTTCTTTTATGGCTTTTCAATATATGAAATTATACATGGTTCAAAATTATAATGAGATTCTAGTTCTTTCTCAGCTTTTTTTCCCATAAAATTATACTTTGTTGTAAAGAAGCTAGAGTATTATGAAGATCAAAGATTATAGTAATAAGAAATTGATTCTCTATATAAAAGGAGGTGAAATTATCATATAAAATATGAGCCTAAGTATTATCACACTAACCATGAGAGCAATAGTATTATCTATATCTCAAGGAGGAGTGACATGTAGAGAAGAGTGCTCACCATGCCTTCTTTTCTATCCAATAAGAATGCCATCCCTAGAAAGAGATAGTGTGAAAACCAAAGAACTTGTACGTGCATTATCCTATTCATATGTTAGTAAAGATATAACTATTTCTTCTTATTGTGAGGTCATCACAAAAATGTATCCCAAACTTTTTTAATAATAGAGTTTAAAACATTTATGAAATTTGTTGTCTACTAACAGAAGAAAAAGTGATAGAAAAAAGATTCAAGACTAAATAAATATCATAATAATTATTCCATGAATAAAATAGATCCATGGAAAAAATATTCACTAAATCATCTGAAGGTTATAATGGACTCTTCCAAAAATGTTTTTGTGGAATTCAACTGTTCATCAGTTTGAACAAATACCGAAGAAAAACCCAGATAATAAAATTTACAATAGTGTGCATAGAAGAAATAATATGAATAAAACCTTTCAAAAGAAGCATTGGAAATTACATTCAAGGAAAATAATCTAAAAATATAAATTAAATATATTTAATTAAATTAAATTATATTTAAAAATATTTAATTCTAAATGCAAATGAACTTTTCATAAATTAATTCCATGCAAAAAGCGTGGACTTTCCAAATTTGGTGTCATATGGAAAAAGCCAAGAAATAAAGTATTATGTGGCCTTCCAACATGGCATTCCATATGGATGTAAAATTAAAGAAAGAATAAAGTGGATAAATCCAATTTTAATTCTGAATTTAAATTGCATGAAATAAAAACTCAACAATAGAAAAAAGAAAAGAAAAATAAATGGAAAGTTAAAAATCAAAACAAATTAAAAATAATGAAGTATAGTTAAATGAAATTAAATAGAATTAAAGTCATTCAAAAGAAAAAGAATATTTTAAGAATATGCACAATTGGAATATTTTTTGAGTATGCCCATATAGAAGAAACATGTGAAATTAGAGGAATTATACAAATAATGAAAAATCTACACAAAACATTTATATCAAAAAATAATAGAACCTATGCCAAAGAAAGTCATATCCAAATGAAGTAGAAGTACCACAAAAAATAGATATAGCCAATATAAAATGCAAGTCTACCACCAAATATAGAAAAACTACTAAATAAGGGAGAATTTGCTTATCAAGAGGAACGACCCCAATTTCTTTGGATTCCACCTATATATAATTGGAAGGGGATATGTTACAATTCAGGGACATTAAATGTTTAATAATAATAATAATAATAATAATAATAATAATAATAATAATAATAATAATAATAATAATAGAGTTCAATTTTTCTAATAATAGAGTTTAAAAAAGTTAATTACAGAGTTTAATTTTTTTTTTTTTTAAAAATAGTGTATTTTAATTTTTTTAATAATAGAGTTTAAAAAAATTTAAAAATAATGTTTATTTTTTTTTAATAATAGAGTTTAAAAAATTAATATTAGAGTTAATTTTTTTTAATAATAGAGTTTAAAAAAAAATTAATAATAGTTTTTTATTTTTTTTAATAATAGAGTTTTAAAAAAAAATTAATAATAGATTTTAAATTTTTTTATGTTTAAAAAAAATTTAATCACAGGTTTTAACTTTTTTTAATAATAGAGTTAAACTTTTTTAATAATAGAGTTTATTTTTTTAATAATAGAGTTTAAATTTTCCTTAATAATAGAGATTAAAACAATTTAATAATAAATTTAATTCTTTTTTAATAATAGAGTTTAAAATAAAATTAATAATAGGGTTTAATTTCTTTTTTTAGTATTAGAGTTTAAACAAAATTAAATAATAGAGTTTGAAAAAATTTAATAATAAAGTTTAATTATTTTAAAATAGAGTTTAATTTTTTTTAATAATAGAGTTTAAAAAAAATTAACAATAGAGTTTAAACATATTTTAATAATAGAGTTTAAAATATTTTTAATAATAGAGTTTTAACATTTTTAATAATAGCGTTTAATTTTTTTTAACTAATAAACTTTAAAAAAATGTAATAATAGAGTTTAAAAAAATTTAATAATAGAGTTTCAAAAAATTAATAATAGAGTTTATTATTTTTTTAAATAGGTTTTAAATAAATTTAATATTAAATTAAAAAAAAATTAATAATACAGTTTGAAAAAATTTAAAAATGGAGTTTAATTTTTTTAAATAATGGAGTTTTAAAAAAACTAATAATAGAGTTTAATTTTTTTTAATAATAGAGTTCAAAAAATTAATAATAGAGTTTTAAAATAATTAATAATAGAGTTTAAAATTTTTTATAAAAGAGTTTAAACCAAAAGAAAATTAATAATAGAATTAAAAAAATAAATAATAGAATTAAAAAAAAATTAATAATAGAGTTTAATTTTTTTCAATCATATACACACACACGTGCACGCATGCACACGCACGAACACGCACATGCACGCACGCATGCACGCTCACGCACACGCGCGCGTGCATGCACGCACACATGCACGCATGCACGCGCGCACACACACACACAATAATAGAGTTTAATTTTTTTAACAATATAGTTTAAAAAAAAATTAATAATAGAGTGTAAAATAAAATTTAATAATAGAGTTATTTTTTAAAAAAAATAGAGTTTGAAAAAAAATTAATAATTGAGTTTAAAAAATTTTAATAATAGAGTGTAAAAAAACAAAAATAATAATCGAGTTTAAATAAATTTTAATAATAGAGTTTGAAATATTTTTAATAATAGAGTTTTAATTTTATTTTAATAATACATTTTAATTTTTTTTAATAATAGAGTTTAAAATATTTTTAATAATAGAGTTTTAATTTTATTTTACTAATACAGTTTAATTTTTTTTAATAATAGAGTTAAAAAATTTAAGAAAAGAATTTAAAAAAAATTAAATAATAGAGTTTAAAAAAATTTAATAATATAGTTTTAAAAACAATATAATAATAGAGTTTTAAAAAAATTAATTTTTTAAAAAAATCAATTTTTTATTTTTATTTTTAATAATAGAGTTTAATTTTTTTTTAATAATATAGTTTTATTTTTTTAATAATAAAGTTAATAAAATTTAAGAATAGAGTTTAAAATAAATTAATAATAGAGTTTAAATTTTTTTATAAAAGAGCCAAAAAAAATAAAATAAAATAAAATCATAATAGAGTTTAAAAAAAATTAATGATAGAGTTTAAAAAAATTTAATGATAGAGTTCAATTTTTTTAATAATAGAGTTTAACTTTTTTTAATAATTGAGTTTTAAAAAATTTAATAATAGAGTTTAAAAAAATATTAATAACAGAGTTTATAAAAAATTAATAATAGTGTTTAAAAAGAATTTAAAAATAGAGTTTAAAATTTTTTTATTTAATTTTTTTACTAATAGAGTTTATCTATTTATTTTTTATAATAATAGAATTATAAGAAAATTTATAAGAGAGTTTAAATTTTTTTCATAATAGAGTTTCAAAATAATAATAATAATAGAGTTAAAAAATAATTAATAATACAATATAAGAAAAAATTAATAAAAGGGTTTACAAAAAATTTAATAATAGAATTTAAAATATTTTTTAACAATAGCTTTTATTTTATTTTTTAAATAATAGAATCTACATTTTTTTTGATAATAAGAGTTTAAATATTAATAATAGATTTGAAATAAATTTAAGTTTAATTTTTTTAATCAAAATTTAATAATAGAGTTAAAAAAAAAATTAATAATAGAGTTTCAAGAAAAATAAAATAATAGAGTTTAAAAAAAATTTAATAATAAAGTTTAAAAAAAATTAATAATAGAGTTTTATAAGAAACTAAAAATTTAATATTATAGTTTAATTTTTCTTAATAATAGAGTTAAAAAAAGTAAAATTATTAATAAATTTTAAAAAAAATTAATAATTGAATTAAAAAAAAACATTAATCATAGAGTTTAATTTTTTTTAAATAATAGAGTTTTAACAAGAATTAATAATAGAGTATAATTTTTCTTAATAATAGAGTTTATTTATTTTTTAATAATAGAGTTTATTTATTTTTTTAAATAATAGAGTTTTAAAAATATTAATAATAGACTTCTTTTTTTTTAATAATAGAGTTTAAAAAGAATTTACCAATAAAGTTGAACTTTTTTTACTATTAGAGTTTAAAAAAAATAAATAATAGAGTTTATATTTAATAGTAAATTTTTATTTATTTTTAATAATAGTTTAAAATAAATGTTAAAATAGAGTTTAAAATAAAATTAATAACATAGTTTTATCTATTTATTTATTTATTATAATAGGGTTTAAATTTTTTTGAGTAATAGGGTTTAAATTTTTTTGAATAATAGAGTTTAAAAAAATTATCAATATATATTTTTTTAATAATAGAGTTTTTAAAAAATTATAAAAAAGAAATTAATAATAAAGTTAAAAAATTTCAATAATAGAGTTGAATTTTTTTAATAATACAATTTATTTAGTTTTAATAATAGAGTTTAATTAATTTTTAATGATAGAGTTTATATATACATATATATATATACATATATATATATATATATATATATATATATATACATATATATATATACATATATATATATATATATACATATATATATATATATATATATATATATATATATACATATACATATATATACATACATATATATACACATATATATACACATATATATATATATATATATACATACATATATATACACATATATATATACATACATATATACATACATATATACATACATATATACATACATACATATATATACATATATATACATATATATACATATATATATATATATATATATATATATATATATATATATATATATATATATATATATATATATATATGAGTTTAAAAAAAATTAATAATATAGTTTGATTTTTTTTTTAATAATCAGAGATTTAAAAACAAATAAATAATAGAGTTTAAAGAAATTTTAATACTAGAGTTTAAAAAATAATAATAATATATTTATTTTTTAATAATAGAGTTTTATAAAACATTTAATAATAGATTTTTTTTTTCTTCCTTTTTTAAATTAAAATAGTAGAGTTTAAATTATTTTTAATAATAGAGTTTTAAAAAAAAATTAATAATAGAGTTTAAATTTTTTAGTAATAGATTAAAAAAAAATTAATAATAGAGTAAAAAAAACATTTTAATAATAGAGTTTAAAAAAATTTAATAGCAGACTTTTAAATTGTTTTAAGAATATAGTTTATTTTTTAAAAAAAATAATAGAGTTTAATTTTTTCTAATAATAGAGTTTAAGTTTTTTTAATAAAATAGATAATTTTTTTTAATAATAAAGATTAAAAAATTTAATAATAGCATTTAAATGTTTTTTAATAATAGAGTTTAAATAAAAAATAATAATAGAGTTTAAAAAATTCAATAATAGAGTTTAACAAAATTTCAATAATAGAGTTTTATTTTTTTATAATAACATTGTTTTAAAAAAATAGTAATAGAGTTTAATTTATTTTTTAATAATAAAGTTTAATTTTTTTAAATAATAGAGTTTAATTTTTTTTGAAAATTAATAGAGTTTTTTTTTAAAAAAAAATAGAGTTTAAATTTTTTTAATAATAGAGATAATTTTTTTATAATAGAGTTTAAAAAAATTAATAGTAGAGTTTAAAAAAATTTAAATTCTTTTTATGACCTTACATTTTTTATACTTTTATATGACTACATAAGCATTAATATTATCATATGTATAGGTGATAGTTACACTTTCTTAGTTAGCTAGACTATGTTGTTGGATTTTGATGCTATGCCACTATGACTACATGGTGATGTATACATTATATTTTAATTCTATACTTGATGATATATAGATTATTTGATGTAATTAATATTTTATTATAGAACTTTACTAATTTATTAATTATTGATCAAGTACTGGTGATGTATATTCGGTGTTTATAGGTACTGATTTATGAGCTAGGCTAGATGTTGGCATTGGTAATTGGGATATTAAAATGATTTCTGATCAATAGAATGAGTTTTGATAGGTATCCATATGTTTCAATTTTGTCTCTCTTTCCATTGGATAATCTTGTTGTTTTGTTTGTGCAGTCACATTTTATTTCATGCTTTGTTACATCTTGCTATTAGTTTAAAAAAAATTAATAATAGAGTTTTATAAGAAACTAAAAGTTTAATATTATAGTTTAATTTTTCTTAATAATAGAGTTAAAAAAAGACAAATTAATAATAAATTTTAAAAAAAAAATTAATAATTGAATTTAAAAAAACATTAATCATAGAGTTTAATTTTTTTTTTAATAATAGAGTTTTAAAAAGAATTAATAATAGAGTATATTTTTTTATTAATAATAGAGTTTATTTATTTTTTAATAATAGAGTTTAGTTTTTTTTTAATAATAGAGTTTAATAAATATTAATAATAGAATTCATTTTATTAATAATAGATTTTAAAAAAGAATTTACCAATAAAGTTTAACTTTTTTTACTATTAGTGTTTTAAAAGAATTAATAATAGACTTTATATTTAATAATAAAGTTTTATTTATTTTTAATAAAAGTTTAAAATAAATATTAAAATAGAGTTTAAAATAAAATTAATAACAGAGTTTTATTTATTTATTATAATAGGGTTTAATTTTTTTTGAATAATAGGGTTTAAATTTTTTTGAATAATAGAGTTTAAAAAAATTAACAATATATACTTTTTTAATAATAGAGTTTTTATAAAATTATAAAAAAGAAATTAATAATAAAGTTAAAAAATTCAATAATAGAGTTGATTTTTTTTTAATAATAGAGTTTAATTAATTTTTAATGATAGAGTTTATATTTTTTATATATATATATATATATATATATATATATATATATATATATATATATATATATATATATATATATATATATATATATATATATATATAGATAGTAGAGTTTAAAAAAAAATTAATAATATAGTTTGATTTAATTATATATATATATATATATATATATATATATATATATATATATATAAAATTAAATCAAACTATATATATATATATATATTTTTAAAACTCTACAATATATATATATATATATATATATATATATATATATATATATATATATTTATATTGATATTGATATTGATATTGTAGAGTTTTAAAAAATAAATAATATAGTTTGATATATATATATATCATTAAAATTTAATTAAACTCTATTCTTTAAAAAAACTAAACTGTATTATTAAAAAAAATTCAACTCTATTATTGAATTTTTTAACATTATTATTAATTTCTTTTTTATAATTTTTTAAAAACTCTATTATTAAATGATAGAGTTTTTATATATATATATATATATATATATATATATATATATATATATATATATATATATATATATATATATATATATATATATATATATATTAGAGTTTAAAAAAAATTTAATAATATAGCTTGATTTTTTTTTTTTTAAATAATTAGAGATTTAAAAACAAATAAATAATAGAGTTGAAAGAAGTTTTAATAATAGAGTTTAAAAAAAATTAATAATAGATTTTATTTTTTTAATGATAGAATTTTAAAAAATATTAATAATAGAGTTTATTTATTTTTTAATAATAGAGTTTTAAAAAACATTTAACAATAGATTTTATTTTTCTTTCTTTTTTAAATAAAAATAGTAGAGTTTAAATTATTTTTATTAATAGAGTTTAAAAAAAAAAATTAATAATAGATTTTAAATTTCTTAATAATAGATTAAAAAATATTTAATAATAGAGTTAAAAAAACATTTTAGTAATAGAGTTTAAAAAAAATTTAATAATAGACTTTTAAATTGTTTTAAGAATATAGTTTATTTATTTTTTAAATAGTAGAGTTTAATTTTTTTTAATAATAGAGTTTAAGTTTTTTTTAATAAAACAATTGATTTTTTTAATAATGAAGTTTAAAATATTTAATAATAGCATTTAAATGTTTTTTAATAATAGAGTTTAAATAAATAATAATAATAGATTTAAAAAAAATTAATAATAGAGTTTAACAAAATTTCATAATAGAGTTTTATTTTTTTATAATAATAGTGTTTAAAAAAAATAGTAATAGAGTTTAATTTATTTTTTAATAATAAATTTTAATTTTTTTTAATAATAGAGTTTAATTTTTTTTGAAATTTAATAGAGTTTTTAAAAAAAAGGAAAATAGAGTTTAAATTTTTTTAATAATAGATATAATTTTTTTATAATAGAGTTTAAAAAAATTAATAATAGAGTTTAAAAAAATTTAAATTATTTTTATGACCTTACCCTTTTTATACTTTTATATGACTACTTAAGCATTAATATTATCATATGTATAGATGATAGTTACACTTCCTTAGTTAGCTAGACTATGTTGTTGGATTTTGATGCTATGCCACTTTGACTACATGGTGATGTATACATTATATTTTTATCCCGTACTTGATGATATATATATATTATTTGATGTATTTAATATTTTATTATAGTCCTTTACTAATTTATCAATTATTGATCAAGTACTAGTCATGTACATTCGGTGTTTGTAGGTACTGATTTATGAGCTAGGCTAGATGTTGGCATTGGTATTTGGGGTATTAAAATGATTTTTGATCAATATAATGATTTTTGATAGGTATCCATATGTTTAAATTTTATCTCTCTTTCCATTGGATAATCTTGTTGTTTTGTTTGTGAAGTCACATTTTATTTCATGCTTTGTTACATCTTGGTATTTGTACCCTGTCATACTATTGTTTGATATCTATGTGTTAACATGGTGTTGGTTGGTTTTGTTACTCTCGTTGGGAACATTATACTTCAAAATTATTCTCTCTCCTTTAGGAACTCCTCACCACCCCACCTGTTTTGGACTCAACCTTGTTAAGACATGGACACCCTAAGGAACTTACCTAGACATATTCCTATGACAACACCCAACATGGATTATCACCTTGATCACTTGAAGTTTGATTATAGCTTTGTTAATCAGACTATATGAAATTTAAACATTAAATTATATTTTAAATTTATTATTTTATTATTTAATAGTTTTCAAAAATTTTGGATGGGGATCATTAGTACATTTTTGATTTTTGATGGAGGATGTCTCAGGAGTTGGTGGACATCATTAGAGGAGGTTTTCTCTCCCCTCACATTAAATGTAGAATTTATGGGGGATGGGCAACTCGGAAGGGGATGAAATTGAGTTTAGTTGGTGGTGGGTGGGGGATGCAAGTGAGGAAAAAATAATGCAGAGAAGGGGTAGAAAAATATATAGAGAGTTTTTGGTTTTTCATCTTTTGGACTCTGGATTTGGCTCTATTCGCATGATCAATTTTTGTTGTGTCCAAAAGTAAGGCATATTTGTAGACCTGGTCAATGAATTTCTTACATTATTGAGGTTATCCCTCCTCTATGTTGAACCAGGTAAGTCATTTTTGATTGTTAGGCTGGTTATTTTCTTTTAGAAGGAAATTATATGTGGTCTTGGATGCTGCATACATAGTCAATAAGTCTAAAGACTTTTAGATGGGTATCCAGCTCCCAATAAGATTTTGACATTATATTTTTGCATATAAACTTACAAAATGAACAAGTTATATAGTTTTTATAAATATTATTTTGGTTATATTCTTAACTTGGTAAATGCATTATTATTGGAAAGGTTGTGTGTCTCCAATTTTAATGTGTAAATGCCACATCCTAGCATACTCGACCTTGTTGCTTTATTTAAATTCGGCTGAGCATATATGAGTCATTGACACTTACTCTTTTGAGGAATGTCATGGGTGTTCGATTAGCTATGATTGTATGCATTTTTTGTTATTATTAAGGGATGTATTTAGTTTTTTTAAACCTTGCACATTCAATTCAATGGTTTCAAGTTAATGTGTTTTTAGTTTTGGGTTTATTCAACCTAGGTATATTCCTATTTTGGGTCATTGTACTATGTTTTTATTTACTACACACATAGGGTTTTTAATTCCTAACTTAAAATCTGAAAATCAACTTGGGGTTTATTAATTCTTAAAGGTAGATTTTTTGGTTGTTAATATATATTCTTTTGAATTTAATAATCAATTTGGGTCTCTTAAATTTTAACAAGATGAGTTGTCTATTTTTTTTTTTAATTAGAACAAAAAGAAAAAATGGTCTTGGGACCTATACAAAGTAGCCCCCATGATAAAAATAAAAAGGCCGACCATAGGCCAAAAATAACACACCAACAATAGTTAGACAATAGAGCTAAAAAAAAATCTACAAACAATACAATAACAGGACCTAACCTGACAGGTCTAACACCCCTTGGCCTGAATGTGGCTCTAAGAAATAAGTTTAGGAAGACCATGATTCCTCCTTTGGAAAACAATCCAATAGGCATGTAGATATCCAATCATAAAATAAGGAGATGAAGGAGGTCAAAAACTCACCAAATCCTCTAAAGGGGGTGGGGCTTATGGAGTGGGCACAACAACATCAATGCTACTAGCACATTACATAACTAAAATAGTCATTCTAGAATTAGCATCAATAACAACTAAAATCCCTGAAGATGTCCTAGCAATATAATCAACAATAGGGAAGGTCCTTTTTATAGTAGGAGAGATCCCAAAAGTAGTCCCAATAATAAAAACAACATGGGAGGTCTAAATAGCAGTCACAAAATTCATAGCAATAGAAAGGGAGGTCCTTCAAATTAACATATCAGTAAAAAATCATGAAATGAGGTAAGAGAATCCTTCCCATCAATAGAAGAGGGCTCTGAGGCATCTGAGCTTGAGCCATCATCATCCGTATCGACCGTAAGGTGTTCATGTAGAGTATCTTTCCACCAAGATGAAGACTGAACAACCTTCAAGTGGGGGAATTTAGATTCCAAATGAGTCATATTAAAGCACTCCAAAAATGAAATAGGATACCTTTGTAATCCAAGGGTTGGCACTAAGAATGATCACCAGCTTGTAAAACAACCTATGCTGAGAGAGGCATAAACAAATCCAAGTCCACTAATATACGAGCATAAGTTGTGTGAGATAAATGAGTAATGATAGGATCCACCATGATAAAATGGCCCATCAATTTGACAGTGCCTTTATATCAAGATCCACACCAAAAATATAGAGGCATATTTGGTAGACAAATCTTAACTGACAACTTATTGAAAGATTCTGTGAGAGAGTTAAAGGTAGAGACCAAAGGCTTTAGCAACAAAGCATGATGTCACCAAAACCAAGATAGAGCATCAAAAATAACATTTTGATCCAATAAGGAATCAAAAAAACAAATCATCCTTTGGTAGAAGGGTAAATTTTGATTTTACCTATTGTAAGGGGACACCATTGCTCAAGGATCTAAGTATTTAGATCCTAGAGTTGTATATGTTGTTAATGGGTCTTTGAATCATATTTTTCTAACTAAAAATTTATTTTGAGCTGCATATGCACTTGTATTTAATGATATATTTTGGTTATATGTATGTGTTATGGTATTTTGAGATTTTTTTGCATATTTTAGTTTATGTCAAAGCATTGCGATATAGTCAAGATTTGACTAGTTCTTTTCTCTTAATGAACTAGTTATTTATGTTTCCCTTGAATAATCTCATTTTTTTTAATAAATACAAGTATGTGGTTTCAATTATAAATATTGTGTGTTATTTTAAAATAGTGTGATTCTATTTTGGCTTTGTTAAGGAGTTCTATGTGCTTATGTATTACTTAACTATGGGAACATGGGCGAAGCCTTACTAGAATCATTATTTATAACAATGTTTTGACATTTAAATCAGACCATTATTGAGGTCTTCTACTTGGTTAAAATCATGTTGACCTAATTTTAATATTTAGGGATCATATAAGGCCGTGAGAGTTCATGATGATCCCATGAATCTCATAAATTGATTCTTGACTTAAAATCAATTTACAAAGGTGAATGATTTTTGGAATCATTTTTTGTTACTTCGGAAATTATTTATATGGCTTCAGTTAAAGTGAATGCATTGACTAGGTTATATATGTTGATTGTTGTAATATGTTGAGTCATATTAGACTATGGCCTTGACTGTGTATACTTGTTTGAGTTATATGTTTTTCAATTTATTATTATTATTATTATTATTATTATTATTATTATTATTATTATTATTATTATTATTATTATTATTATTATTATTATTATTATTATTACTAGACTAGGCTTAAATGGATAAGCTGAGATATGTATGCTTATGTGCATGGGATATAGATTAGCAGTCAGGATATTATAGGACAACCATACACTTAGAGAGTTTCCAATTTAATTTTTTCAAATGTTATGGATATGTATTTAGTTTTTAAATCCATTTCTATATCCTCTGAGTACTTGTAGTGGGTATTCTCATCCTCAAATTATAACAACGTTGAGTTTGGTTAGTTCTATCTCATCTTGGAATGGTGTATGTTTGTATCTTGCCTATTTTAGTTTTGATATTATGTTGAATTTTCCAATGGTTTTGGATTCCCAACTTACTCAATTTTTTTTAACCTTATTTGTCAAAATCACCATCCAACTAATTGATGGGGTGGTAAAGGCAACTAGTGGTTGGGATCATAGGGCTAGTTAGGAGGGTTTGCCTGATTTGATTACATGCTACTCACACTTCTAGATGATCTTATAGATAGGTGCAATATAATTGTTAACATTTTATGGTATGTTGTTTATAGATTTTTTAACTTAGTTTTTATATCATTTCCATATAACATTATTAGTGGATGTAGTTAACATCTAATTTATTTTGATATTGGTTTAGTTACACTTGGAAATTTGGAATGCTAACCCTATAATTAGAAGGGATCATTTAGGAATAAAGAGTCAATTCTTATAACGTGTATTATGTAGTTAGATGTTGAAGTTCACTTACAATTTCTAAATTTAACCATTTACATGTACTTAGGTTTTTATCTTGGGTTTCTAGTGATTATCATTACCAATGATATATTAAGTATATTACATTATTATCATCATTATGGAAATAACCTATAATTTTTTTAATGCACATTTTAATGTAGTATTGATTCTTTGTTTCATCTTATGGAAATTCTATATATTCTCTTGATATGAGTAATCATGATAATTTTTGTTATAGATTTGTTTACTCAAATAGATCACTTATTTTTGGTTGTTTAAGCATACTTGAGTATGCTAGCTTAAATTGTTAAAAAGTTAGAATCTTAACTTGAATGGATAGCCATTGAGGAGTTATCCAACTATTTCCTTATATATATATGTTAGATGTTTTCAAATTTTATGTGGTATATATAAACAAGTTCAGTTACATTTACTACTAGCATATGCAAAAAACATAAATAAAACTCTCCCTTGTATACCTTAGACCTATATGGCTATGTATACGAGTATGTACATTATTATTAAATAATTATTTTGATGATTGTTTCTCATTTATTAAGTTCATTTTAGTTCCATTTCTGAAATGAATAAAATTCTGAGTTTGATTTCTATATTAAAGGCTACCTAGTATATTAACAATTTGATTTAAGTTTTAGATTGAATTATTAACTTGTGGAAAAAGAAAGTAATCTTAAACTATTTATATTATGAAATAATAGTGGTAAGTGATGCATTCTCTCTTCCTTGATGCTTATATAAATAAATAATGACTGAATGTATACATGTCGGATATCACTCTTATGAGCTAAGTATACAAAGTGTTTTCTTCTTGTTGGTTGGAATTGAACACAAACTACTATGTCATGACATGTTCAATAATTTATTTTGTAAAATTTACTTAAATAAAACATTTTATTTGGGTTTCAATCATTTATTACTTGATTGGTAATTCTCGTTGAACAAGATACCTGACATTATTATGTGTATCATATACTTGATTCATGTTGAAAAATATTTTAATGCTTATGTACGTCCTATTCTGATTCACATTGAAACCTGTTGTATGAACACATATTTTATACTTGTTCATACTGAAACATGTTACTCCTTCATGTTTTACTATACTTGAAATGATGTTGTATAAAGTTGAGTTGTTCCATTAATAAACTCCGTATTGTAGGAGAGGTTAATGAGTTGGCTTGTTATTATTTTAAATAGTTTCTTATGTAAATGTATGGCTGAAAAATAATAAATCGAGTGTGAAAGTTGTGTTGTCTAAATAGATTCCTTTACATTTAACCTTAAAATTGAATGAATAATCATTGTGAAATGGAATATAATCTTGGTTGACATATACTTTTGATTGAATTAATTTATCTTTTATTAATGTTAATGCATTGGTTGTTGCCAAAATAATATCATTGGCATAGATTCTATTATAGGCTATCGATGAATCTTATCTGATGAACAATGAAGTTGATCACAATCATATCAATTTTAATATAACAACATTCATGCTTATTAATTGGTAAAAATGTAAACTTTAACAATATGTTGGCAATGGTGCAGTGACACTAAGCCATGAGAAAATTAATAGCCTCAATTGATAGCATTTGAATAATTGTTTATGATGCTTTAGTTATTATTCTATTTTAGGATTGTGCTCTTTTTTAACAAATGATAAATTTTATTTTATATTTATGGGAATTTATTATAATCTACATGTGTCTAAATTTATTATCAATTTTTATGTTTGACTAGCATGTTTCATATCATACTTGTTTGATAATATTGTATCTTGATATTATTTCATAGAACTATTATGACCTAATGATAATATAGGGTGATTTAAAGATAACCTTTCCAATTAGGTTGGGAATGTTATCTCAAAATATATGGATTGAAGAGAAATAAATTTTTTGACATTCAAAATTGTCACAAAAATGGGGAATGAAATGCATTCCATGAAAGGATATTTTGACAAAAATCCACATAAGACACTGATAGTTAAAGATTTGATGGACCAATTTGTGGATAATTTTGTAGATATTTCTCCATGAATAACATGATAGGTAGATATAGATGACTCAAAATAAAATGTTTAACATCTTTCACTCAAGAATTTATGAGGCACCACATTAATGCACAACTAGAAGATATGGAATATGATCCAATATTCTAGAAAAAATTAAATAACATGTAGAGGAATAATTTTAAAGATGTAACCATTGTAACATCTGATGACTTCAGTAGCTAAAAACATGCATCTTGTTGACTCAACATAAATGCTCTGGATCACTCTCTAGATATCAGAAAGAGCGTATCGATCAAGAATTCATGATACACTCAAATCAAATACTTTATGCAAGACAAATGTATTTCACACATAAATAAATGTCAGATTAATACCTTGAGTAATTACTTAGTGTCATTCATGACAAGGTGGAATGTCAAAAAACATTTATGCCAACGACAATGACAAAAATCAAAGCATTTATCGATATAATATTATAGTTGTCAATAGTAGGGATTATAACACATGAGAATAGTTCAAGTGGATATGGGCATTATTTTTACCATATGTTCTTAGAGGGTCTAACTTTACCATCACCTCATTAAACAAGTGCTTTAGGGATAAGGAAACAATAGTGCTTGTTACTTATGGATCTTTACTATATAAACCTAGATCTTCAAAATATTTATTATATGATGCACTTTTGTTTAATAGCTACTACCCAAATACAAGAAATATAGAGAAGAAGCATAATCAATTGGTGCCTTCAACAAAATTCCATCTAGGCTATACCTTCAACTACATAACTATTGTGGGGACAATAAAAATAGGTACTTTCATCCATAATTATATTTAAAAAATGTCAAACCTTATACGAAACTAATGTTATATTTAAAAATTCACAAAATCATGTATTTTTTTTATAGTTATTTATTGAAATATTTATCTTTCCTTGTCTAAAAATATTTTTTCCTTGATGTAGATATCATATTTTTACATGTAGGACATACACATGAGGACATCAATCACACATTTGGAAACCTGTCTACATGTATAAAGAGAAAAGATGTATTGAGCATGGTAGAGATGATGGACACTTATAGGACATGTGAAAATATAAAACTCCATGCTATATTTGATTGAAGAGGTATTGGATTTCAAATATTATGTTAATAGTTACCATCTGAAGGGAAGAAATGAAATAATAGTCTTGACAAAAGGTCAATTCTTCCTTCTAAATATAGAACAAGGTTAGCCCTTTATGCATTGTAAAAACTCTATATGAGATAGAAATTGGTCCCCTCCTGATTACATTATGGGGAACACAATAAAAAGGTGAGCCAAATGTTCCACAAGGTAAGCCAACAAAAATATATTTTAAAGACTTGAAAAATAGAGAAATGTCTCAAGATTCTATTGTTGCTAAAGACTCAGATAGAAGTAGAAAAAAGAGTCAAAAAGAAATTAAATATAAATTTAATAAGTATGTACAATAATTCAATTAATTTTTTTTTTACCAAAAATAGTAAGTGTAAGGATCTATAATATTACTTCCAAACCATCCATGACATAAGGAACGAAGATATGTTCCTTCTAAAGTTGAGTACATAGGAAACTTTTGGCTTAGAACTCATCATGACATACCCTTTCATAGATATTTACATGAAATGTTTCATGATAGCACCCTTTATTTTGGAGTGGAATCTACAAATACATATGTTGGTCCAAGAAGCAAAAGAACAAGAATTGTATTTGATCTAGCTCAAGATGTGCAAATTGGAGACATTTTATTTGTCAGACCTAATGATTCTACAGGAGTGGAATATATAGTATGGGTTTCTAGAGCTAAAATAAATATTGAGATACTAAAAAAGAATGAAGATATAGAATGAAGGGTTAATGTAGCTTAGATCATCCCAATTCATGCAGGGAAAAAAGATGCAAAAGAAACTAAAATTTATTTAGGCTGCTTGGACAAGGAATCAAAGCCAAAACCAACTAACACATATTTACCATCCATACAAATAGATATTATCATATATTATTGTAAACCAAATAAAAATTATAGAGGTCATACACTTGTTCTCACTAAGTTTTTTGAAAGGCATTGTAACAAACTACTTGAATGCATCATCCCACTAGGCGCTAAAAACAATAGTGATAAAAGGATTGAGAAATTTGAAATGGTATTTCCTTAATTTCAGAATGTGAAATATGAATGTTATTTTTCAAAATTTAGTCCATTTTTTGAGAATGTATAATATTTTATTACTTTATTTATTTATATTTATTTCTAGTGACACTTTACATTTTGGGTCTTGGGAAATACACTTTAGATTTTGAGTTTCATATTTTGAAATGAATGAAATGAAATATTTTAATGATGTCCATGATATTACAAAGTCTATGGGACCAAAAGAGTTGAGGTTCTAATCTAATTTTAGACTCTTTTCAATATCATATCACTTTTTATGAACCTTGAGTACAAAACCTATAATATTATTAAGTCTTATTTCTTTGAATAACTCATTTAAGTTATCCACCTTCAGGTTATATTCATATTGAATACAAATATCATCACAGGATAATCACTCCATGATGAACTTCCTTTCTGTCTCCACTACCCCTTGATTGTAGAAAACGCAAGTTCTCCTTTCCCACTCCTCCTTGGGTATAATCCATATGTTGATTTCACATCTAAGATGATGTGTCTTATCCTTGTCTGAGCCACTAACATCCTTGATTTAACCTTGATAGATTCCCCAAGATAATTCTTTTCATCATGATCCCAAGTGGGGTTAAATTATTTGATACAATATGCTTTCTTTTATACTATGACAATTCAATATTTCAATAATTGTGCATCTATTTAATAGCATTTGATTATTTGAACATCCACTTTGTATTTTTGCATCCTTAAAAATGGTATTAAAAAAGAGTCCTTCATTATTTTCACAACTAATAATTTAGTACATCTCATATTTTATGTTTTTCAAAATACATTTTGACATTTATGTGTATGTGAAAAGGTTTTCAAGGTTTACACCTTAGCATGTCCCACTTGCATGTCAATATTTGTTCTTCAGCTTTTGCATATCAACAAATGTTATTCAAATTTTCACATGGCATCCCATATTGTGCAAGATAATATGAGATAAAATTTAATGGTCATGAGGACATCACTCAAATCAAAATAGTCATATAGTTCACAATCCAGTCAATAGATGACACATGGTATCGTAATCATCCCAAAAGTTATAAATCACATATCGGCCAAACATGTGATTGTTGTATGAATTATTTTTCCTTAAAAAATATACCAAAAAGTATTATAATATCTATAAATGCATGGTCTATGAACCAATTTGAATGGTTTCATAATTTGGACTTATTGCAAATATATAATATATATGTGATTTATTTGTTATAAGTTTAAGTAATTCTTTATGAAGTCCAATTTATTTATGATAATTTTCAAATACTAATAAATAAATTATTGAAGATCATTTTAAATAATTTATACTTATCACAAATGCATTAGATACATATGAGTTATTTTTAATAAGTCCAACTTAATATTGATACAGTCTAATTTAATCTAGATACAATCCAATTTATTTTTGATAATTTTTAAAAATTTAAATAATTAATAAGTCAAAATTATATGAAATAGTCATTTTTATCATATTTACCATTTTGGTCAGAGTGAGACATTGAATTTCACACTATAGGGTGCTAAAGTTCAAGCTTTATTAGACCCACACTCATTTATTGTAAAGGGTGTTGTTTATCATAGTTCTTAACTTTAATATTTTGAGGGTTTTTATGATACTCCTTATTTAGTGGCATGTTTAGTTCATCATGTAGATTCTATAAGTTTAATTTAACATGAGATATTTGGACACCTAAATTAAATATATTTTAAGGACTTGAGAACTCATATATGGTAGAGGTTCTTCCTATATTTTCATGTCTTGATGGAGTTTTCCCTAGTTGTATTGGGGAAATAACACCAAGATCCATTTCCTAAGGGTATGTACACAATAGCTTCTTCACCACTTGAACTTGTACACTGTGATTTAGGGTCTTTCATGCTCTTTATTTCAATGGAGCTAAGTATGTACTTACCTTTATTGATAATTTCTCAAGACATACTTGGTTTTTTTCCTCAAGTCTAAGAGTGATGTACTTTATCACTTCAAAATATTTAAGGCTTTGATGGAGAAACAATCACTAATTTGCATCAAGAATTTTCCTATAGACAATGGGGGGAGTAATTCAGTCGAGATTTCTCTAATTTTTTCGCAATCTATAACATTATTCACAAACATTTTATTGCACATACACCACAACATAATGGCTTAGTATAAAGGAAGCACTAAACCCTAAAGGAGATGGCTAAATACACGATGAATTCATGAGATTTACCTCCTATCTATTAATAAGAGGTAGTTAACTATGTGAACTTCATTTATAACTACACACCACATTAGGTACATGATCATATGACTTCAGAGAAAGCTTGGTTTGGATCCAAGCTTGATTTTTGATTTTTTCAAGTCTTTAGGAGCCTTGCTTTGGTGTTTGGAAGAAATAAGAAAAGGAAAACATTAGAGAAAAAGAGAAAAAAAATTTGTTTACGGTATTACAAGGACATTAGAGATTATAATATTTTAGTTCCTAATAATCATGATGTTAATTTTTAAACACATGTATAGTTTGATGAGAATTTTAAATCCCATGAACCTTCATCTTCTTTCATTCCTTCTTCTTATTATTTTGAACATTCACCTCCTCTCAAGGATACATTATTTGTGGAGGTAGTTCAAGAAATTATAAAAGAGGTTCTAGAGGATAAGGATCTTATTCACACTAATGTTTCCACTATTCCTAAGTGGGATTGTATTACATTTTATGAAGCAACACCATTCAGATAGGATCTTCCACCTACTTGACATCATCATTCACATTCTATGGGCACTGGACATTTGTCTTAGGTATTCTCTAGGGTCCACAGTATTTTTCATAGCTTCATGGGATACAAGAGTGGGTTGCTACAATGAGAGATGAATATTCTTCACTCATGGGAAATCAAACTTGGTATTTGGTCACTCTTCTTAAGGGAATAAAGATGGTTTGGTGAAAGTGGATTGAAATCACAAAGTATGAAACTAATGGGTCCATTGTTAAGTATAATACACGTCTTGTTGTAAAGGTATTTTCACAATTCAAAGTTATTAACTATTCTAGGACTTTGTGCCAATTGCTAAGATGAATTTTGTTCACCTTGTATTTTAAATTGTTGAATCATAGGGTTGGATAGTATATCATATGGATGTTAAGAGTGATTTCTAGCATGAAGAATTGCATGAGTAAATCTATATGGAGGATGTTATTAAGTTTATTTATATTATTTCTCTTTTTTATCAGCTTAGGTGGTCTCCTTATGGTCTCAAACAAGCCCCTAAATCTTGGTATGAGAATATGGATTCATTTCTTCTCACCACAAGCTTTATTTTTTGTCACTGTGATCCCACAATGTACATTCAACATATTAGGGAGGAAATTGTTATTTTTATCTTGTATGTTGATGATATTCTTCTTACAAGCAACTCCTCATCTCAGATTCAGACAATTCAATAGGTACATTCAACATAGTTTAACTTGACAGATCTTAGCCTTTTACATTTCTTCCTTGGTTTACATATTTCATAGTAAGATATAAGGATTCATTTGAGTCATCAAAATTACACACTTGATCTTATTAAACATTTTGGCATGGATGGTTATAAGCCAAGTCCTTATCTTTTCAATCTAGATTGACTCTCATTACCTCTTATACTACTCCACTTTATGATCCTACATTATATAGGTAGATGGTTGGGAGTCTTATGTATTTCACCCATACTCACCCCAAAATTTCATTTGGATTTGGCATATTATCTAGGTTTACACATGACCCTCATGTTAGTCAATGGTAGGCTATCAAGAGGATTTTGTAATATCTATGAGGCACTACTCATTTTGGATTACATTACACTAGGGGTTCTACTCAGTTGGTTGGATACAGTGATTCAAATTGGGTAGATCCTATTGATGATAGGAATTCCACTTCTATCTAAATCTTGTGTCTTGGTTCTTCACCTATTACTTCATTATGAAATAAACAATAAACTATTACACTTTCATCCAATGAAGATGAGTATAGGGCAGTAGTTACAGTGAGTTAGTAGGTTATTTAGCTTCATCAGTTGTTGACATAGTTTGGCTTCTTGTAGGATTCACGAACTATAATTTGATGTGAAAAATAGATTTCAATTAACATAAATTAGAACCTAATTGAGCATCAATAGACTAATCATGTTGAGTTACATATGTGCTTCTTTCATCAGCACATTTAGGATGGCATTCTTAGCTTAAAGTACATTTTGACTTAGTAGTATGTTATAAAAATAATTTTAAAGCCAATAACCTCATTTACTTGAGTTGTTTGACATTATTGGGGTTTCATAAGTTTTCATTTGGGGTGTTAATGAGGACATCTTCTTTCTTCATTTCATGGATACAGATTGTACATGAGTACCTTGTCAAGCTTAGTTATTGGGAATCATACTGTGGATATTCCACCATTTATTTTTTGGATTTTTTTATCCCCTACCTTCACTTAAGGTTGGATTTTAGAGTATTTAATTCATGTATTTATCACATTTTATAGTTTATTATCTAGCCATTTTATCTTCTAGTGATTTTTTCCTATGTGAGGGTTTATCACACATTGGCTAGTTTAGCTAGTTTAGTATTTTACCTTGCCTATATATCCAAGAGATTTACTTTGTAATAACATGATTCATTATGGTTAATTATAAATAAGATATGATTTGACTTGTTTTTTCATATCATATCTACAACTTCATTTTGTGATGTTTTATTTCTAACACTTTAGATTCTTGGGTTAGAATCCCTTTACCATTTCTAATATCAATAATGTTTGGGATTTAGTTAACATCCTAAGGCACACCAATCATAGATACATTTTTTAAAGGAAAATCATCCATATATAGGGTAAATATTGCAAAAATAAGAAGATATTTAGTTGTAAATTTAAAATCATGCTCAATCAATAAGCATACTCAAAATTCATTTTCTAGCAAAGGATCCTCCCCAACATAGTATATTTATAGTAAACATAGTTTAAAAGGGTAAAATCATAATCAATATGTTAAATAAAAATTTAGAAATGTCAACTCCATAGTATGATGTAGTTCCCTCTAGACACTAGGTTATTATGACACAGATGTGGAACAATACTTACGTTTATACTAAAACAACATTCAACTACAACATAAGAATCACATTGCATGAGATATTACCATTCCTATATTAAACATAGGTCATAGTGATGGTGAGTATCCTATGAGACTCATAGGTTAGTATGGTTCCTATCCTTGTACATACTTATCTCACTCACTCTTTGTACATAGTTTATTTTTAATATGTTTACACATAGCTTATTCTCAAAAAACAAAAAAAATAATATAACATTTCAAAATCTAAAAACATTCAAATGTTACAAAAATCCAAAATCTTTCTAGATATTACATATCTTTAGTTATCCTAGTATAGTTGGTTTTATCATACACATTTGCTTCACTTGTTTTTATCAAGTTCTTATAGATTTTAGATAGGACTCTAATCCACTACATTGATCCAAACCATCTATAATCTACCCACTTAGGGGTATCTCTTACATAATTTCTATAAATAGGTTTTATCTTTACATATTATACATTCTAGTTATGCATTGATTTATATTGCTATTGATCATTGTTATTCATTGCTCATATTTTAACAACTATCACTAGATATATCTATTATATATGCATCTTTCCATCTACGTATAATTATATTACATAGTTATAAATTCTTTCTTTTATAGTTCCTAGATTAGACTTGATTGTGTTACTTATAATTCTTACATCTTCGAGGTATTTTGAATATGTCGTTGTTCTTTGGATTCTATGCCATTTCTCTATTTGTATTCCTTTGACATGTGCCCATATCATTTGTGTGTGCTCTTTCATGATTATAAATGTGGGCATTGGAACATGTCTTTCTATGTGGCTCTTTTCAAAATTACTTGTTTGTGTATGTGTACATTTGAACATGTCCTTGTATGTTTTCATTCTCATATTTAGTAACATGTTCCCACACCCATTTTAATATGTCCCATTGGCATAACTATTTTGTGCCTCATGTGCTTTTATGTTTACTTATTTGAATGCTTTTACACCATGATATGTGTATTTGTTTATTACACATGCACACACCAATTTTTAATACGATGAGGGACCTCAACATCTACCAATCCTAACTTGGATCCTTGATGGACATCTTGCCCCATTTCTTAATGTAGTTAATCATATTTTTAATTAGTTATACATTTCTTACATATATCTCGACAACTTTGTCTAATTATAGATTATAACATACATCTTAAATTTCCTACTATTACCCAAATACATTTACATTCTAATGTTATGATTTTACATTAGATTGGAATATAGTGCTTTGTATAACACATTTATATATATATAATTCTTTAAGAGGTATTTATTCCATATATTTCACAACTCCCCTCAATAGAGGGGGCATATACATGGGTTGTCATAGACATTAGGCTCTTATATTGATTTTCAAATATATATTTCATCACATAGGATTAGTTAGAGAGATCAGAATCATGGAATATGCATAAAGAGGGTTCAATAGTCCATCCATACCAAATAGAGATTAGACTAGGAAAATATTACCACCCAGATTGGGACAGTAGAGCCATAAGGTACTATTATCCATTATAGGGTTCTACTTTCTATTATCCCTAACTTCAAGACAATCCATAACATTCAAACTACTATACTAGGTAAAATATAGATTTTCATATATATAGTCACATGTTTGGTAGTTATTTTCATACTTATATTAGATGAATTATTTAAATTCACATTCATATTGATTACTTAGATTTGGTGGCATAATGCATGGCATGACTACTCATACATTCATATCATTTATGCATATTTAGCTATTACATACTTGATTCAAATTCAATATACTCAAATACAAGATTGGGGGAATGTGCATGACACATTGGTTTACAAAAATTAATCTTTAGGAAGGTTGATTATATGAAATGACAAAATCCACATCATTCTCTACACTATATACACTTGATATCATATAATAGTTTTTCACTAGATTAATTCCTTCATTGTCAAGGGTTGGCATTCCTGAGTGGCCTAGAGTGGCATAATTTACCTGAGTGTCCATGGAGATGAATAAAAATTAATATTAATTAGTTAGATAATTTCATCACTATTTGTAATATAGTTCCAGATGCATCTACTTCACATAGGAGAAATGAAAGATTCATGGCCTTCTTGAGTTATTCATCCACCTACATGATAGGTTTTGACACACTTGTGGTCATACCCAAGAAACTCACATAGATAAATATCCCCCAAGTAGTATGGGAAATGACGGAATCAAAATTGGATTGAATTTTTGAGCCACCCATATGAGTATTAAGCAAGCCATTAGCTCTGTTCAAGTTATTCAATGATATAATCACTATGTATTTACACACAAGTAGGTTATCACTGGGTTCATGCATTGGTTCATGTACCCAATGATGTGTATTTTTTCCTTTCCTCTCTCTTTAATAAATTATTTCATTTATATATAGTCTTTTGATTTTGATTATCTCATTAGTAAGGAATAATTTTGTATGTTTCATATATGTAGACCCAAATTCACATATTTAAACTCAACTACATGGGCTTAACTTCCAAGGTAAGTTGAAATACACTTCTTTTTAATCTATACTAGTGATTTCACTTGTCTATATTGCTAGCATAAATGGGGGGAAAATATAATCACCTAAAAGTGGTAAATGGATGCAAAGAGTGTAATTAAAGTTACCATATCCCTAGGCTTGCCATAGACTTGTTATAGAGCCTCAAAATTTTATCTCAATCCATTTAGAATATCTTATTCACTTAAATCCAATCAAGACATAGTCCTTGATTTCTCACCTCTGACCCCAATCTAACTTTCCCAAAAGTCTACCAAAAGAACACTAGTGGCATATTTGGGACACTATAGCCACATCACAATAGTGTCCACAACTGGGTACTACTATCCTTAATCCCAACTCCTCCAAATATATACTTTTTTGAATGTTTTCCCCTACTAAGGTTAACCCAAGATAATTTTTTTATTTACAAAAGAAACATAACCCTATATATATAATTCCAATCCACCCCTATGTATTAAATAGAAAATAGATGAAAAAGCTATTTAAACCAAATATAAAGTTGTGTAAAATCAAGGTACATTTATCCCTATTCTTCCCTATTTTCTTCATACTACTATTTAAAACAACCCTATATCTAATTTTAAAGCATTTAAAAGCTCCGTCATATTCAAGGCATCTAAGACCACTCTCATTCTAGCATTCACTTGCACATATATAAAGTACTAGGTGGGAGAACTACATTGGACTTGATCCCTCTTTGGAGTATTGGAATATTTGTAACTCTCTACATAGAGGGGTGTTAAGGATGTCTATTCCATCCTATTAACACACATAAAATTATTTATTATGTCATAATTTCAAGGAGATTATGTTTTTTCACATCAAATCAATATTTTTAGGTACAATACAAAACTACAAGTTTTAGTCATGTAAAAATAAAACATACAGACATATGTACAAATGCTCTTCTAAAATAGGAACAATCCCATAAAGGAGACATTAGGATGACATTGATGACACTCCACATAGATGGTACTATTATCTAAAAAAGGTACTACTATGGTGAGTTGATGAATATTATAATCCTATTGACAACATAAAATCCTATACAAATCTCAAGTTTTAGAACCTAGATCATCGATGATAGCCAATTTTTAACTAAGTCTATTTATCCCTACTTATTTTTTTATTATAAAGTCAAACAAAGTTAAAGGTCATAATAAATTAGTTCTTAATTATTTCATATTTAGTTAACTAATTTAGACATATCATCCCTTTAAACAAACATAGGAATTACTTAGGTAAAACCCTAAAAGGTTAAATCAATCATTATAAGTAAATTTGCATCAAATGTATGAAATTTATTCAATTAATTGACTTTTGCCCTAAACAAAATGATGTTTTTGATATTTTAAAACACTTAAAAATCCTCCACTCCCTTTTATGAGACCTTAAACGAGGAAATTTTTAACCACACTCCTAACTACCTTATGGATAAAAATGATGATCTTAATATTCTACAATTAATCCTTGACATAGAGCATTTGTGGTTGATATCATAACTGGCTTTGTTCCTAGTTGTTTGTGGTCTTTCTTTTTATTTCTTTTGATGGTTTGAATCTGGTTAGATATTCCTTATTTTTAATTTGAATTTGGTTTCTTCCCTTTTCACCTTTTATATTTTGTTGTTGTGTCCGTTCATTATTTTTATAGAGACCCAAACCTCCTGATTTATCCAGGACTAGAACCCACACTATTCAAAGGATGCATTAGCTTAATCTAAACATTAGAGAAAATAATTTTTGGTTACTAATATATGATGAAGTTCATGTATTATTAATTTATTTACTCATCTTCCTAGACCTCAAATCTATAACAACTAGTAACCCACTCCCATTATTTTCCCATAATTTATATTGTATCCTATGGTTAATGATAGTAATAAATGATGATGTAATCTACCAAATCATATAATAAGTCAACATGTTACTCTTAAAAACACTCCATGTCCCATGAGGAAATAAAAATAACATAAATTATATGACATCATGGATTAACTAAAAAAGTAAATTCTCAAAAAATTTAATTTAAATTTACTAAATATTTAATCAATCTATTCAATATATTTTATCCTTCATCATGAGATAATACTATTTCTAGTGATACGGAACTTGATAGTCTTGATTATGTTATTATCATGTTTAAGGATAATGAGTATATTATCACTATAGACAAAAAATAATTTAGAACACAACATGTAATGAGATAAAAAATTTCCACATTTTATTGAAGTTCCAATGCAAATTAAATGAATCAGATGGTTATTAATTGATTTTTGACCTAGCACAAACTTTTTAGTGTTTATTTATTACATAAATTTGTTATAAAAATTGCAATAATTCAATAAGTAGATTAACAATATTAAAGATTTGGATGAATATTCAAGATACATACCTAGAATGATATTTCCAATTTTAAATTTGGGGACTAAAACAATGCGTAATTTATTTCATGTTATGCCCAAACATGTACAATATAAATCACTATTAGGATGGCCTTGGATACATAATATGTGAGTAGTACCATCCAAATTTTAAGTTTGTATAAAATTATTCCATAAACTATATTCACATATATTTACCATAGATGATAAACCTTTAAGGTATTAAAAAAGCACCATCTCAATCAATGTTAGATGATCCATCTATCATTACTCCTTATCATTTCATCTCTTAAGACCAGAAATACACATAAATAATATAAATTCATGTATAAATAAGAAGAAATAGTAATAATATAATTTATGAATGGACCCACAAGAGTTAAATCAATAAAATAGAAAATTGAGAAACTAAAAAATAACACACATAAAAAGTGCAAATAGAAATCAATAAATTTCATGAGGAAAAACCAATTCTACAAACATAAAAATTTAACAAAAACAAATTATAAAGTTAAAAGTTTGAAATGGAATACTTTGAGAAGAAAAATTTAAAATGGGGGAAAAAGGATACAATTGGAACAATAAATAGTACAACAAGAACGTAAAGATAACATGTATAAATAAAAATCTATCTCAGATCTAATTTTGTTTGTAAAGACAAAAGTAGAAAATGATTATTATTATTTTTATTATAATACTTATGATTTTGAGACCAAAATTATTAATATGTAAAATTATCAAATAATCAACCTTAATTTTAACCCCTCATATGTGTATTTATCTAATATCTTATTTACACCAATTAGTCCTATATTATATCATGATGATTCATAATTAGTTGTTAAAGATCATCTATATTCAAATTTAAAACTTTTATTAGGTTTACCTACAAATCATAATGTGAATTATTATTTCAATAGTATATAATATTTTATATTTATGAAAAATCCAGTTAATAATGTTGAAACATCTTGTAAAAAAAATTCACCTTTATTAAAAATAATGCAACATCAAGACATACCTACGACAAATTTTAAGATGTTTTTGGATTGAAATGATTTTACATTCCTGAATATGTGAAATAGATTTAAAAAATTGAATCTTATAAATAATGTAGGCAAAGTATTTTTTGATAATCATATAATTACAGGAATGGGACTAAATAGTGCGAGACACTATACAATAAAATTCATAAATATAAGAATGAATAAAATATTATATTAGTTCATAATAAACAATTATCTCTTACTACACTAGTTTAAATGATATCATTTATCGATATGACATGCAAAAATAATCCTAGTAAATAATATTTAACTCTTAAAATATATATGGAAAGTTATTATTACAAACATAATCACATTAGCATTAGTACATATGCCATTAATTGGATTTTTAGAAGGTCATAAAAGTTAGGGCATAATATCAATGACCTACATCATAGTTTAGATTGAAAATATGGTGTTTGATATATCATATACCTAATATCTAGTAAACCAAACAATGTCAATACAAAGGTATTAATTATAACTCATACACATTGAGTACCATTCACATTGGGATGATTATGGTTTCAAAATTTTTAATCCATAATGGATACCAGTAAATAATGCAACACTTTTTAACATGAAGATAAAATCACATATCCCATGATGGTAAAAATGAGTAGGATGCCTCAATATCTTGAAAAATAGAATACAAAACAATGTATATAGATTCATATGGCACATAAGAATATTACATCTACTTTAAAAACTATAAATATTTTAATATTGATATAAGATTAATTTTAATGACAACCAAATATTATTCTAAAATAAAAAATATTAAAATAATCAAAAACAAACTCAAAAAATTGATTGATTATACATAGATTATTATTTATTTCATCATGTTAATCTTCAATTTTTTTACCATAAAATAAATTTTATAATTCTATTTGAAACCTTAGATCTTAGTTACTTTCTAGCCTCTTGGATCTTCATTTTCTATTTCAAAATTTAAATAGTCAAACATAGTGATATATACTACGATATATTGCAAATGATCTTGTTGCTTTCATAATATAAACTGAGAAAACTAAAATATTATTAAAAAAAATTATCAACAAGTATGGGTTAGAAAAAAATTCAATAATTGTCTCGAGTTAAACGATTCTTTCCTATACATTTTTTTTATAGTAAAATAAGAAATTGAGTAAATAGATCCTTAATACATACAATTCACAGATATTTCACTCAATTACAATATATAGATTAAGATTTATCCTAAAAAATATTTACTATGTGTACTATCCTTCTCATGCATGCCCATTACATACCTAGACATGGGTACATTCAATGACTTTATGATTTATAATCATTCCTCTGCACATGTGTACTATCATGTTTTAGGATGTACATCTTACAACATAATCAATTATTTAAAAAAATTATGCATGATAGTGTTAAATATTTAATTATATCATTCACTTTCATAATATATCTCTCACCTCAAAAGCGAGCCATTTTAGTTGTATTTTAATGCATGAGATAAGCCTCTAGAAGAAAAAAAATTGTTGGTATAAAATATAATTTCAAATAATTCATAATAATTGAAAATTTTAAATAAATTGTACAAATTATGGTTGAATATCCCATGCATATGCACTCACTTTACATGAATAAGTTATAGTTTATATAATTTTAGATGCATGATATAGATTCATGTAGAAATTTAAAACATAGTTTATAAATTTGATTCTAAATATAGTTATTGTTTTTAAATTTATCAAAGGGTGATGATACAAATTCATTCCATGTTTTCAATAATATTTTGTAACTATTGTCCATGATTTGAAGGTTGATGTTTTGCATTTTATTTTAATCATGCATTTAGTAACTATGAAATAAAGTGATAATTGAATCTACAATCCATATGTAGTGGTTGTTTCATTTAAAGAACATAATTCATATCTTAGAATTTCAGTGCCCTCTAACATTATTGCCTATGAATCCATTGTGAATTCTAACTCACTTTTTACTTTGGGTTTTAAATAAAAAAAAATGTAAGTTTAGGTATTTGCATCCATCAATGTGATTTATTTTATATTCATTTTTTATCCAAATTTTGTCTTTATTACCCTCAATTAAAATTTAGTTCAACTATGTAACCAACTTCTCTAAGTCTTTCATGGGAAGTACCACTTGTCAAATGCTTTTAGGAAGCATATACTTAAATCAAAGCTATGAGATGACCATTAATTTCACATGTACATGTCTACTCCTTTCATATTATTGTCAATATATTAAAATATAATTTAAATTGAAATTTTATATTTCACATTTGGACATCAACTACTATTACTTCATTACAATAGTTTGCACATAACACATTGAATGGTTGAAAATTTTCCCCAAAGGTAAAGTGTGTTGTAAACACATAATCATATCTTTTATTTTAATATATTAATTTCATTTCTAGATTAAAATGGGTAGGGGGAGGATATGGGGATATATTCACTTTAATTTTTTCGTGAATACTTGATAATGTAATTTTTCCCCCACTTTTAATTTCATTTACTTGAGCACTTAATCTAGTATAATTTTATGACTTCACTCTATCCTAGGAACCTATAAGGACTTACACCTTTATATGTTTCTATGTTATTCCTATATAAATGTTATTGATTTATAAAACTCCATTTAAATACTGCTACACCCTTAACCTTTGGAGTGTCTAGGGATATGTGTGATCGACTTGTGGCGTACATACCTCTTTTATATTCTTTTTACATTTCTCTAAGCTCTTAGTTAAGTCAGCCTATGGAATAAACATGGATAAGTAGACTATATATAGGAGGTAGTGGTTAGTCTTTTATCATCATATTAAATATTGTGATCTTATTTCATTATTCTGTAGGTTTTCCCCTTGAAGTGGATTTGTTATATTATCTAGTATTCTGCTCTACTATCAATTATCATTGTGTGATCTCTCATATTAGCTTATTTGGTGAAATATATAATAATAATTTGATGCAAACATATAATTAATTTCATTACAAGTTATATCAAAGATTTGATTTGGGTAAGTTTCCTATGGAATTTTTTTTGGATTTGGTGAGGTGTGACTTCTGTGAGTGGAAGGAGCAAAAAAACATAACATGTAATCTAGGAAGAATTATTTTTTTGTCAGTGCAGTATTGTTTGAAATACGTTTTTTAAAACAGTTATATATATATATATATATATATATATATATATATATATATATATATGAGTTTAAAAAAAATTAATAATATAGTTTGATTTTTTTTTAATAATCAGAGATTTAAAAACAAATAAATAATAGAGTTTAAAGAAATTTTAATACTA
>JARHVA010005296.1:450000-455000 GCA_037957365.1 Torreya grandis
ATTATATTTTTGCATATAAACTTACAAAATGAACATGTTATATAGTTTTTATAAATATTATTCGGGTTATATTCCTAACTTGGTAAATGCATTATTATTGGAAAGGTTGCGTGTCTCCAATTTTAATGTGTAAATGCCACATCCTAACATACTCGACCTTGTTTCTATATTTCAATTCAGCTGAGCATATATGAGTCATTGACACTTAATCTTTTGAGGAATGTCATGGGTGTTCGATTAGCTATGATTGTATGCATTTTTTGTTATTATTAAGGGATGTATTTAGTTTTTTTAAACCTTGCACTTTCAATTCAATGGTTTCAAGTTAATGTTTTTTTAGTTTTGGGTTTATTCAACCTAGGTATATTCCTATTTTGGGTCATTGTACTATGTTTTTTTTTACTACACACATAGGGTTTTTAATTCCTAACTTAAAATCTGAAAATCAACTTGGGGTTTATTAATTCTTAAAGGCAGATTTTTTGGTTGTTAATATATATTCTTCTGAATTTAATAATCAATTTGGGTCTCTTAAATTTTAACAAGATGAGTTGTCTATTTTATTTTTTAATTAGAACAAAAAGAAAAAATGGTGTTGGGACCTATACAAAGTAGGCCCCATGCTAAAAATAAAAAGGCCAACCATAGGCCAAAAATAACACACCAACAATAGTTAGACAATAGATCTAAAAAATAATCTACAAACTATACAATAACAGGACCTAACCTGACAGGTCTAACACCCCTTGGCCTGAATGTGGCTCTAAGAAATAATTTTAGGAAGACCATGATTTCTCCTTTGGAAAACAATCCAGTAGGCATCTAGATATCCAATAATAAAATAAGGAGATGAAGGAGGTGAAAAACTCACCAAATCCTCTAAAGGGGGTGGGGCTTATGGAGTGGGCACAATAACATCAATGCTAGTAGCACATTACATAACTACGATAGTCATTCTAGAATTAGCATCAATAACAACTAAAATCCCTGAAGATGTCGTAGTAATAGAAGCAACAATAGGGGATGTCCTTGTTATAGTAGGAGAGATCCCAAAAGTAGTCCCAATAATAAAAACAACATGGGAGATCTAAATAGTAGTCTCAAAATTGATTGCAATAGAAAGGGAGGTCCTTCAAATTAACACATCAGTAGAAAATCATGCAATGGGGGAAGAGAATCCTTCCCATCATTAGAAGAGGGCTCTGAGGCATCTGAGCTTGAGCCATCATCATCCGTATTGACCGTAAGGTGTTCATGTAGAGTATCTTTCCACCAAGATGAAGACAGAACAACCTTCAAGTGGGGGAATTTAGATGCCAAATGAGTCATATTAAAGCACTCCAAAAATGAAATAGGATACCTTTGTAATCCAAGGGTTGGCACTAAGAATGATCACTAGCTTGTAAAACAACCTATGCTAAGAGAGGCATAAACAAATCCAAGTCCACTAATATACAAGTATAAGTTGTGTGAGATAAATGAGTAGTGATAGGATCCACCATGATAAAATGGCCCATCAATTTGACAATGCATTTATATCAATATTCACACCAAAAATATAGAGGCATATTTGGTAGAAAATCTTAACTGACAACTTATTGAAAGATTCTGTGAGAGAGTTAAAGGTAGAGACCAAAGGCTTTAGCAGCAAAGCATGATGTCACCAAAACCAAGATAGAGCATCAAAAATAACATTTTGATCCAATAAGGAATCAAAAAAACAAATCATCCTTTGGTACAAGGGTAAATTTTGATTTTACCTTTTGTAAGGGCACACCATTGCTCAAGGATCTAAGTATTTAGATCCTAGAGTTGTATATTTTGTTAATGGGTCTTTGAATCATATTTTTCTAAATAAAAATTTATTTTGAGCTGGATATGCACTTGTATTCAATGATACATTTTGGTCATATGTATGTGTTATGGTATTTTGAGATTTTTTTGCATATTTTAGTTTATGTCGAAGCATTGCGATATAGTCAAGATTTGACTGGTTCTTTTCTCTTAATGAACTAGTTATTTATGTTTCCCTTGAATAATATCATTTTTGTTATAAATACAAGTATGTGGTTTCAATTATAAATATTGTCTGTTATTTAAAATAGTGTGATTCTATTGTGGCTTTGTTAAGGAGTTATATGTGCTTATGTATTACTTAACTATGGGAACATGGGTGAAGCCTTACTAGAATAATTATTTATAACAATGTTTTGACATTTAAATTAGACCATTATTGAGGTCTGATGCTTGGTTAAAATCATGTTGACCTAATTTTAATATTTAGGGATCATATAAGGCCGTGAGAGCTCATGATGATCCCATGAATCTCATAAATTGATTCTTGACTTAAAATCAATTTACAGAGGTGAATGATTTTTGGAATCATTTTTTGTTACTTTGGAAATTATTTATATGGCTTAAGTTAAAGTGAATGCATTGACTAGGTTATATATGTTGATTGTTGTAATATGTTGAGTCATATTAGACTATGGCCTTGATTGTGTATACTTGTTTGAGTTATATGTTTTTCAATTTCTATGTTACTATTTAATTATTATTATTATTATTATTATTATTATTATTATTATTATTATTATTATTATTATTATTATTATTACTAGACTAGGCTTAAATGGATAAGCTGAGATATGTATGCTTATGTGCATGGGATATAGATTAGTAGTCAGGATATTATAGGATAACCATACACTTGGAGAGTTTCCAATTTAATTTTTTCAAATGTTATGGATATGTATTTAGTTGTTAAATCCATTTCTATATCCTCTGAGTACTTGTAGTGGGTATTCTCATCCTCAAATTATAACAACGCTAAGTTTGGTTATTTCTATCTCATCTTGGAATGGTGTATGTTTGTATCTTGCCTATTTTAGTTTTGATATTATGTTGAATTTTCCAATGGTTTTGGATTCCCAACTTACTCAATTTTTTTAAAACCTTAGTTGTCAAAATCACCATCCAACTAATTGATGGGGTGGTAAAGGCAACTAGTGGTTGGGATCATAGGGCTGGTTAGGAGGGTTTGTCTGATTTGATTACATGCTACTCACACTTCTAGATGATCGTATAGATAGGTGCAATATAATTGGTAACATTTTATGGTATGTTGTTTATATATTTTTTAATTTAGTTTTTATATCATTTCCATATAACATTATTAGTGGATGTAGTTAACATCTAATTTATTTTGATATTGGTTTAGTTACACTTGGAATTTTGGTATGCTAACCCTATAATTAGAAGGGATCATTCAGGAATAAAGATTCAATTCTTATAACATGTATTATGTAGTTAGATGTTGAAGTTCACTTACAATTTCTGAATTTAACCATTTACATGTACTTAGGTTTCTATCCTGGGTTTCTAGTGATTATCATTACCAATGCTATATTAAGTATATTACATTATTATCATCGTTATGGAAATAACCTATAATTTTCTTAATGCACATTTTAGTGTAGTATTGATTCTTTGTTTCATCTTATGGAAATTCTATTAATTCTCTTGATATGAGTAATCATGATAATTTTGGTTATAGATTTGCTTAGTCAAATAGATCACTTATTTTTGGTAGTTTAAGCACACTTGAGTATGCTAGCTTAAATTTTTAACAAGTTAGAATATTAACTTGAATGGCTAGCCATTGAGGAGTTATCCAACTATTTCCTTTATATATATATATATATATATATATATATGTTAGATGTTTAGCCATTGAGGAGTTATCCAACTATTTCCTTTATATATATATATATATATGCTAGATGTTTTCAAATTTTACGTGGTATATATAAACAAGTTCAGTTACATTTACTGCTAGCATATGCAAAAAACATAAATGAAACTCTCCCTTGTATACCTTAGACCTATATGGCTATGTATATGAGTATGTACATTATTATTAAATAACTATTTTGATGATTGTTTCTCATTTATTAAGTTCATTTTAGTTCCATTTCTGAAATGAATAAAATTATGAGTTTGATTGCTATATTAAAGGCTACCTAGTATATTAACAATTTGATTTAAGTTTTAGATTGAATTATTAACTTGTGGAAAAAGAAAGTAATCTTAAACTATTTATATTATGAAATAATAGTGGTAAGTGATGCATTTTCTCTTCCTTGATGCTTATATAAATGAATAACGACTGAATGTATACATGTTGGATATCACTCTTATGATCTAAGTATACAAAGTGTTTTCTTCTTGTTGGTTGGAATTGAACACAAACTACTATGTCATGACATGTTCAAGAATTTATTTTGGAAAATTTACTTAAATAAAACATTTCATTTTGGTTTCACTCATTTATTACTTGATTGGTAATTCTCATTGAAAAAGATACCTGACATTATTATGTGTATCATATACATGATTCATGTTGAAAAATATTTTAATGCTTATGTACCTCCTATTCTGATTCACATTGAAACCTATTGTATGAACACATATTTTATACTTGTTCATACTGAAACATGGTACTCCTTCATGTTTTAATATACTTGAAATGATGTTGTATAAATTCGAGTTGTTCCATTAATAAACTCCCTATTGTAGGAGAGGTTAATGAGTTGGCTAGTTATTATTTTAAATAGTTTCTTATGTAAATGTATGGCTGAAAAATAATAAATCAAGTGTGAAAGTTGTGTTGTCTAAATAGATTCCTTTACTTTTAACCTTACAATTGAATGAATAATCATTGTGAAATGGAATATAATCTTGGTTGAAATATACTTTTGATTGAATTAATTTATCTTTTATTAATGTTAATGCATTGGTTGTTGCCAAAATAATATCATTGGCATAGATTCTATTATAGGCTATCGATGAATCTTATTTGATGAACAATGAATTTGATCACAATCATATCAATATTCATATAGCAACATTCATGCTTATTAATTGGTAAAAATGTAAACTTTAGCAATATGTTGGCAATGGTGCAGTGACACTAAGCCATGAGAAAATTAATAGCCTCA
>JARHVA010005296.1:460000-480000 GCA_037957365.1 Torreya grandis
CGCAATAGAGCTTTGCTTGAAGGCGATCAGGTTTTAGAACAACAACCAACCACCATGAGTGACAGGCGTGAGGGTAGCCCACACAGGGGCCACATGCATAATGATGATCAAGACACTCAAGAATTCTTTCGAGTTATGGCTACAAGCCAACAATAGATGAATCAGGCACTACAAGCACTCACTACTATGGTAGAGAGGATGAACACACCTGTTCGACAGAATAGGGAGCAAGGAGATAATAGGAGTGCTACTGTTAATTAGAGACCATAGCTAACCCTTTCTAGGATAGCTAATAGGCCTACACAACCTACGTTTTTACAAGAAGAACCAGAGGCCCCAGTAGAGGAGGTAGATGGAGAGCCCCTATTTGCTGACATGCTTATGGTAGCAAATGGGGAGTGGGAGTTATTATCACCTAAGGTTAGAGAGAGGATTACTTTTGACCGATTCCTCATATAGAGGAGAGAGCATAACCAAGGTCAACATGATTTGAGACCTAGACACCCGAATAATGATCTGAAGTAGGGTACGAGCAGGCTCACACTAGTGATGTTTGACGGTAGTGGCAAGGTCACATCACAAGCCTGGATTAGTAAGCTAGAAACATTTCTCACATTGCATTTGATGGCTAAGGGAGATGCTATCAAATATGTGACACTGCACCTTGAGGGAGTAGCTCATGATTGGTGGCACCATAGGATGGTGGTACTCCATCATGATTAGATCACATCTTATCAGGAGTTTGTGCATAGGTTGGTGGAGCATTTTGACAGGAAGGATCCAGAATCTTATTTTAGGGAGTTGGCTCAGTTGTGCCAGAGTGGTAGTCTAGAGTCTTACATTGGTGAATTTTAGAAGTTATCAGTTATGGTTCCTGACATTTCAGAGAAGTGACTTGCAGTACTCTTCATGGAGGGACTGACAGAACCATTGAGAGGTTGGATCAAAGGCTTTGATCCTCCTTCATTATAGGAAGCTATGAAGAAGGCGCATAGTATGGAAATGGCACCCCCATCAAGTAAATTTAACTCTAGAGGTACTTCTTCATCTAGGGACAGTAAGGGCTTCAACGGGAATAGAAAAAGACTGGATTTCAACATAGATAAATCAGGTGTTAGGAATGATTCAAAGGCCAACCCAGTAGCACCACCTTTGGATAGAGAGGCTCTTAATGATCTACATAGGAAGAAGCTTTGTTTCTACTACAAAGGTCCCTATTTTGCCAATCACAATTGTCCTTTGAGGCCTAATGGCAAGGCAAATAGGGTGATGTGGGCTTATTATGAGGATGAGGAATTAGAAGATTCTGAACATCAAGATTGTTTTGAGGAACCAGAGGATGAGGCTTCAGAGCCTAAGGTAGAGGTAGAGTTAGAGCTCTAGATTTAGGAGGCACGCCTATCTAGCATCCAGCAGGAGGGGTCATTCAAACTCTATGCAGTTTTGGTAGGACAGAGGGTCATCACCCTTCTTGACATGGGATCCACACATAATTTTATTGATACTAGATTTGTGGAGAAGCGTGGACTCACCACAGAAGAGTTTGAGGGCATTAGAGTTAAGGTGGCTGACAGTTACACCCTTAGGTGTGAATAGATGATTAGAGATCTCCCATTGCGCTTGAACAACTATGAGTTCAAGGCTGATTATTATGTGGTGAACATGGGGGATATAGATTTGGTCTTGGGCATGAAGTGGCTTCATTCCCTTGAGGTAGTCACTCTTAATCTTAAGGACATGGAGATCTATTTTGATGTTGATGGGAAGACACACATTCTTAAGGCAATACGGGATGGCAACATCAAAACTATTTCTTTACATTAGATGGAGAGGCTCATGCAACATGACATGGTAGAGTGGGCTGCCAAGTGCACATTAGCACCAATATAGGAGGGACAATAGAAGACTGAGTATCATCCTGACATTCAGCAGTTGAGAGTCAAGCATGATAAGGTATTCAGTGATATTCCACTAGGGAGACCTCCAGACAGGGGCATTGAGCACATTATTGAGCTTGATGAGGGTGTTAAGCCCATTATGATTACTCCTTATCAACATTTTAAGCAATTGAAGGATGAGATCAAAAAAACAATTAAGGAGTTACTTGCTATGGGTCACATTCGGCCTAGCAAATCACTGTTTGCTTCTTTAGTTGTTCTGGAGAAGAAGAAGGATGGCACCCTATGCATGTGCATTGACTATAGAGCCCTGAATAAAAGAAACATTAAGAACAGGTATCCAATACCTCATATTGATGAGCTTATTTATGAGCTCCATGGTGCACATTACTTCACGAAGATAGATTTAAGGTCAGGCTATCATCAAATCAGGGTTCGTGAGCAGGATGTTGAGAAGACAACATTCTGTTGCCATTGTGGACACTATGAGTTTGTAGTGATGCCATTTGGGCTAACTAATGCACCAACGACATTTCAGCCCACCATGAATAGAGTCTTTCATTCACTACTGAGGAGGTTTGTACTTGTTTTTGTTATGACATTCTTATATACATTAGGACTTGGCAGGAGCATTTGGCTCATCTGGAGACTGTACTCAGCATCTTAGAGAGGGAGTCCTTGTACGCCAAGGAGTCCAAATGTGATTTGGGGATGACCAAATTGTTATATTTTGGTCATATTATCAGTGCAGGGGGAGTGCGAATAGATCCTGAGAAGATCCACACTATCATAGACTGGCCTATTCCGACAAACCTAACACAGCTACAGGGGTTTCTAGGTTTGTGTGTGTTCTATCGTAGATTCATGGATGGTTATTCATGACATGCAGCCCCTATGATAGATTTGATAAAAAAAGGTGCTTTTTGTTGGACACCTGAAGCACAGGAGTGTTTCGTAAGGTTTAGGGAGTTGATGACTACATGCCCAGTCTTGGCACTACCTGAATTTTTGAAGCCTTTTGAGCTTCAATGCGATGCTTCTGGTGAGGGCATTGGAGTGGTGCTTATGCAAGACAAGCACCCCATAATATATGAGAACTATAAGCTTAGGGGGCCAGAGAGACTTTACAACATTTATGATAAGGAGATGCTTGTTATCATGCATGCCTTGGCAAAATTTAGGCAATATCTCATGGGCAACACGTTTTGCATCAAAACAGACCACAACAGTTTGAGACATTTCTTAGGGCAGTGAGACCTTAATGATTGTCAGTAGAAGTGGGTGAAAAAATTACATGCATATGACTTTGACATCTCTTTCATTAAGGGCACACAGAATGTAGTGGCCGACGCTCTTTCACGCAGGCCGTATTTGAGTTCTATGGTCCACATTATAGAGGATTGGAGACATATGATTGTGGTAGAGTATGCCAAGGATACATGGCCATCCAACATTGTTGAGGGATCGACGATTGAAACCAGATATACTCTTGTGAATGACTTGATCATTTACAAGAACAGGGTTTATTTGATCCTAGGATCTACGGTGAAGAACATTCTCATGCGAGCCTTTCATGATATACCTACTACAGGACATCTCAGGTATTTCAAGACCTATAGATAGATTAGGGAGAGATTCACATGGAAAGGACTCAAGGTAGATGTTCTTCAGTATGTGCGTGAGTGGCCTGTTTGTCAGTAGAACAAGCAGGAGAACACGTACCTAGCAGGATTGTTATGGCCACTTCCAATTCCTGACAGGAAGTGGGAGTGCTTGTCGATGGATTTCATTATGGGCTTTCCTAAAGCCCAAGGACGAGATTGCATATATGTAGTCATGGATCGATTGACAAAGTATGCCCACTTCTTTTCGATTACCACCATATACACAGCTACACATGTAGTAGAGGTTTTCTTCTGAGAGGTATTTCAACTACATGGGTTGCCTCGAAGCATAGTAAGTGATAGGGATAGTCGGTTCTTGAGTCACTTCTGGCAGGAGGTGTTCAGACTCTGTAGGACCGAGCTTACACCGAGCACTAGTTACCACCCATAGGCTGATGGATAGACATAGATAGTGAACAAATGGGTGGAGGGCTAACTCAAGAACTACATTGCAGGGAAGCAAAAATCTTGGGTCAAGTGGATTCATTTGTGTGAGTATTTATATAACATGACTTTACACATGACCATTCAGATGTCTCCTTTTATGGCATTGTACGGGTATGAGGTGCCAAGTTTTCTAGATTTGCTACTGAGCGACAGTAGAGTGCCAAGTGCTGGAAACTTATTGCAGGAGAGTCAAGATACCATGAGGACTCTCAAAGAGAATATTGCTAAAGCATAGATTTAGCAGAAGCAGTATGCAGATCAGTGGAGGATAGAGAGATCTTTTGATGTGGGTGACATGGTCTATCTTATGCTGTAGCCTTATCGTCAGTCTACTCTTAGGAAGAGTGGGGCAGAGAAGCTTAAGCCACATTACTACGGTTATTTCAAGATCCTGAGATGTGTTGGAGAGATGGCTTATGAGCTAGAGCTTCTGATAGAGAGCAAGGTACACAATGTTTTTATGTATCACACCTCAAAAAGGTGTTAGGACACCGTGTCATACCTTCTATAGTTTTACCTCCCTTAGATGATGAGGAAAAGTTTATTTTAGTACCTAAGTCCATCCTAGAGTATAGAGAGAGATAATTGTGTAGGAGGACTATCAGGGAATATTTGGTAAAGTGGAGAGATTTTCCAGTGGAGGATGCAACATGTGAGAGCGAGGATATTTTATAGCATCTGGAGTTAAGATTGCTTGAGGACAAGCAATTTCAAGAGGGACGGACTGTCATGTCCCCTTCTAGTTGACATCTTTTTGAGTGGATGATTAGCCTATTATGCGACCCTCATAGGCTAATGGGATGGATAGAGGGTCTTGATGGAGCTGGGCTTGGCTTCGAGTAGAAAAATTGTTCCAATTGCCTTTTGTTCGAGCTCTTTTGGGCATGGATTAAGGGAGATATTAATATTTGATTGATTTAATCAAATATTAATTATTTGGTCTAATTTTAGTTAAATATTAATTAATTATTAATTATTAATTATTTATTCTAATTTTAAGACCCTAATTCTAATTTAAGAAACCCTAATTCTAATTTAAGAAAATCTAATTTTGGAAACACACCTTTTTGGAGGGTATAAGGGTTTCTCATGGGAGAGAGTTTGGGGATCATGATTATTGTTTGAAGACAAGTTTTTCTAAGGATTTTCTTGAGAAGACTGAGCCAAGGGTTCCAATATTCTATCTGCATTGAAGAATGTTACCTCTTCAATGTGTGCGATTTAGAGGCTGTGAGATATCAGCTGATCTATTGCCAGGTTGAGAGATAACTTCACACAGAAGTTATCACCGATATTTACAGGGATTTTTTTATTAAGTTTTCTTGATTCAAGGTTTTGATTCAGATATTTCACAGATCAAAGATCTTCTGTATTAGAGCTATATATCTTGAGATCAGGGATCTAGCAAACAAGTTGTGCTATATTGGTGACCGTACGAAGTTCGTACAGTTTTGTGCGAATCCGTACGCATCAACAAAAAGTTTAGACATTGACATCAGCTGACCTTTCACCGACGTCGACAAGTTAATGACCCCAGTTGACCAGCAATGGTAGTATAACTGACGTTGGTGACTGTGTTTTGACATAGTAGGCTGAGACGTACCAAATCCAAATTTATTTTCTAGTTTGCAGAATACTCAGGCTATTGAGGTTGTATTTTTAATATTCTTTTATATACTTGACAGAGGACATCTATTGTAATCACTTGAGTGAATAAATAAGAGATTATACTGTGGGTTACGTTATCTATTTGAAGATATTTTTCATGAATAAAGATAAGCAATTCAATAATATTTAGTTTCAATTTTCAAGGGAAACAGGGGATATTACATTTAGTTAATTTCAACTTTTATATAAATAATATAAAGATCTCTCGGTAGATGTTTTCAAATTTTATGTGTTATATATAAACAAGTTCAGTTACATTTACTGCTGGCATATGCGAAAAACATAAATTAAACTCTCCCTTGTATACCTTAGACCTATATGGCTATGTATACCAGTATGTGCATTATTATTAAAAAATTATTTTGATGATTGTTTCTTATTTATTAAGTTAATTTTAGTTCCTTTTATGAAATTAATAAAAATTTGAGTTTGATTGCTATATAATTTACTATCCCGTAAACACCTATTTTTACCTAATTTAAAAACTATTCCCAATATATATATATATATATATATATATATATATATATATATATATATATATATATATATATATATATATATATATATATATATATATATATATGATCTATTTGGTTATGAATTTAAGTATGACTTGAATGTTTTTTTGCATTGGTATGGGGTCTTGACTTAGTTATGTGGTATTCATTGAAATTTTGTTCATGAATCTATCCTTATGATGTTTAATTGACTGTGTCAAATTTTATAGTTATTCCATGTTATATTGCGATGAGTAAAACTTGACATAGATGTTTTTAAGTTGGATGAGTTGAATTGATATTTATGATTTTTATTAAAATTAAACTATGGTTGTCTTTTTCTTTCCTTATTGGAATTTGTATAAATCCATTCTTGGACCAGACTAGAATAGTTATAGGTATACATTGAGGGTTCAGATGCTTAAAGACCAATTGGGCTATTGGATGGGGTCCAAGAAGAATAAATTTAAAAGATATATAATAGATTAATATTTAATCCATTCTATAATATTCGATGGTCTGAATTAACCCTCCTCACACATAACCTATACCTCGATAGTTTAAGTATTCCATATCACCTTAGAATGAATATATATTATTATATGTATCTTGTGTGGTCATGTCATTATATAGAGTTCAATATGCTTAGAATAAATTACCTTTTCTTGATTATCAAAACCACCAACTTGTTGATGGATGGGGTGGTAAGGGCTACCAATGGGGGCTCATAAGATTGGTAGGATGGGCTTGTCGTAATCAACTGGTTCATGATAAATTCCTTTAAACGTCACATAGAAGATGGTAAAAATGTGTATATTAAGTTAATTTGATTAATGATATTGTTGGTTTCTAACAAACATGGTGAATATAAGTTAGAAATAAATTATCAAAAGGATAAATTAAATAAGGTTGAAGATTTATATAGGTACCTTGAATTGACATTGTTTAATATTATCCCTTATGATTATAGTGTATGAAAATCATTTGATTATTTTTAACTTATATGATATAAATATTGGCTTAGATGACACATTGTTTATCATTATACTAACTCTCTTAGTTCTATTAATTTGGTATAAAACTGATTTGGTACTACTGGATTCATGTTAGAATTAAATACCTTAATTATATTCCTTCTATTTTCTGAGGAGAATTACTTAGAATTATATGATGGATATATTTTTCATAAGTAATTCCATTTTAAAAAGATATACATTAGGTTATTATGAGAATTAATGTTATTTTATAATATTGCTTTATGAATGTACAAAATGAATAAATGGTTTTAAATAGATGGTTATAGCTATATAGTTCAAGGTGAATATGAATTAATAGAATTAATTGATTGTTTTTAAATTACATGTGCATTTAAACTTACCATAGTCACTTGAATTTAGAATAAAGGAAAGGACACAATATTCCTAAGATAGATGGCTACACTTATCTATAATTATATAGCTACAATAGAAGCATCTAACCTTGTGTCAATGCATAAATCTCGACTATAATAAAAATAAAATAAAAACTTCCTTCATGCACTTCAGACATAATGATTTCATGTAAGGTATGTTTACATTATATCTCATAATTTCTCCAGTTGATACATATGATTATGAAATCTAAAAGCAATTCATAAAGTTGCATATGATCAAATAAAATTAAAATGCAATAATAATGCACAATATTATCCTCATCTACTTAATTAAATACATTCCATAAAACTAAAGTGTAAGTACTAAAAAATGATTAGTTAATGAAATTTATATCTATGTTATTCTTACTTGGTTGGCTGCTTGGGCTGCCACAATAAAAATTTGTGAAATTTTCTTATGAAGAACCTTTTATTTGGGTTTCACTTGTCTTGACACTTAGATAAATTATGTTGCTTTGCTTGCTGAAATAAATTGTTATCACCTTGATATTTATTTGGAAAATAATGTATGGAATAAGTAATATTATTTCATAATGAGTGTCTAATTTTATTATTGATTTCATAAATTATAAATAAACTATAATTTAAATACTTTAAAGTCTTACACTCTTTTATATAGCATTGGCTATGCCAATTAAGATTAGTTAAATAGACTATCGATTGGCATTGATAAACATACATGTTTGATATGAATATTTAACATACAAATGTAGTGACCTTAAAGGTTTGAAGGTATTGTAACCCAGCTTGTAGCACTCAAAAATGATGTATTAAATATTTTTTGCTTTTATGCTTTATACTTTTTGAATAAATGATTAGAAATTTGCATGTATAGAATTAATGTTGTTTGCTGGTTTTTGAGTGAGTGTGTATTATAAGGCTTGTATTTTTATTTAAATACTTAACCTAACCAATAACCTAAGGACCTTAAGTCTAACCTTCTTGGATAATATCTTTATTTAATGTACCCATTCTTGAGTGGGGTTAAAACCCACTAAAGAGAATGAGGCATTTACCTAGGGTTAAAGACCTAGAAATGGTCCTAGGAAATTATAGTGAATACCACTTATGACATTCAAGAAATAATAGTGTATGTGTATAATGATATACCTCAAATCCCATAATCCCTCTAAATAAAAAGCAAATTCTCTATAGTGTATTTTGTATGTACTTACCTCTAGTGAATTACCTCAGCTTCCCCTCCTTTGTTTCCAATCTCGTAACATATAGTTCATTAACATTTTATTGTGTTAGAAAGTGGGTATAACATGCATCCAAATTGTACTCTAATAAAATATTCCAATTTTTTTGGAGTTATTTCATCTGGTATCAAAGCAATGTTTTACTCTAGGGAACTCTAGGAATGAATTTTTTCCTGCAAGTAAATTCAATCTTTTAAAGTTCTCATTTGTAATTTATCAATATGGTTAGGACACGAACAAGTGGAGTAGACATCCAAATAAATCCTATGAATTTAAATACTTCTAGGGGTAGGGGTTGAAGATGTGGTATAGGTCATCAAACGCATATTCCCATTCATAATCTGGATGACCTACAAGTGAATAATGTAGACAGTAATACCAAGGTACCCCATGCTAAAACAATCTATGAAATTCCAAATGATAAGCATGAGGAAGTCCTTAGTGGGATATTAAAATATATTAACACCTTGCAAAGAAAGATTGATAACAAAAACAAAAATTAAAAAAAATTGAATGGATATCCCAAGAGGAAGTACCTAGGCTAGAAATGGGTCAAGTAGAGGGACCTATAATCCAAGAATTACCTTTGACCACCATTGATCCAATCATAAAAGAGATGAAGAGACTTCCTCTACCTACATTATTAGGAGAAGAATCAGGTGCTATAGCTAATTCGTGGTTGGAACACTTGAAAAATTACTTCAATTTGTACAATATGCCTTCTAATGTGAAAGCCATAGTAGTAACCTATCAACTAATAAGACATATAGCCTTATGGTAGAATCACCTTTGTGATATAAAAGGGTATCAACTCTTGAATCTATTTTAGACTATTTTTGAGACTCAATTCCACAAAAAGTATTTGAATGCAAACTATAAGGAGTAGAAAATCATTGGTTTTTAGCTCCTAAAGCAAGATAACATGACTGTGGTAGAATATGAGAATAAATTCTTGAACTTGTTACGTCATGTGAATTATATACATGATGAAGAAACTAAAATCACTAAGTTTAATCTTAGACTTAAGAAGATTTTGATGCATGATGTTATTAGCATGATATATCTAAAAATGTTGGCTGTAGCCATAGAATCAGCCTACAAGGCTAAAAAGAAATAAAAATATAACCAAAAAGCAATACAAGAATTCAAATTTAACAAGCAGTAGTCTAAGGCCAAGAATCTTGCTTAGGTGAACAAAATTTTTAGAGAATATGATTGCATATTTTTAATAAATAATAATAATTACAATAAGTTTTCAAATCAGAATAAAAATTTCAAATCCCATGGACCTAAAACTTGTTTTTACAAGAAGGAACAACTTCAAAACAACTCATGTAGATTTATCATGGTGCCAATACAGTTCTTGTAGCATCTTCTAGATTGATTTTGTGCTAGGAATGTGGCAACAATCACTATAAGGACTATTCTAAGCTAAAATTAGGATAAATAACAAAATCTTATGGTGTATGATTTTATTGATAATCATAATGCTAACTTGCAGGCCACTTTTATTGAGACCCAATGTACAATTAATGGTTTACCTTTCACTATTTTAATTGATTTTGGTGTAATGAATTGTTTTATTTCTCATTTTTCTATGAAATAGTGTAATATTAAACCAATCTTGATAAGTGAAGGTTGGGAAGTAGAATTATATATTGACAAGAAAGTTCCCATTCTTAAATTCTTATAATAAACAAGATTAAATTTTGATGTTTTTAAAACCAAGACAAATCTGTTTCTCACACCTTTAGGGTCATATGATCTCATCATTGGGATGGATTGCTTGCACGAGCATCAAGCCAAACATGATGATGTAGGAAAAAGGGTGTGATACACCAATGACCTTGGCCAAATTATAGAATCGTAAGGCATACAAGGGTCCATGAGACATAAAATGCTTTCAACCCTATAGTTGAAAAGAGCTATTAGGAAGGGTTGTAAACTCTATGTTGTATAAATACAAGAAAGTTATAATGAGAAAGAGATGGAACATGTAGATTTTTATATATTAATGGAATTTATATATGTCTTTCTTGAAAAATTAACCAGCTTACCACCCAAGTGAGAGTTTGAATTTTTTATTGACATCATACCTAGTTCTGTCCTTGCATCTAAGGTACCTTACCACACGAATGTCACTGATGTAGAAGAATTAAAAGTTTAATTGTAAGAGATTTTAGATAACATGATCATACAACCAAGTGTGTCTCCTTGGGGTGCTCTGGTAGTCTTTGTAAATAAGAAGGATGGTACTCTAAGGCTTTGTGTTGATTAGCACATGTTGAATAAGTAACAATAAAAAATTGCTACCCTTTGCCAAGAATTGATGATTTATTTGACCAAATGAAGGGTGTTGTAGTATTTTCCAAAATAGAATTGAGGTCTAGTTACCATCATCTACATATCAAGTAAGAGGACATTCATAAAATGGCCTTTAAGACTCATTATGGACATTATGAATTTATGGTTATGCCTTTTAGTTTCACCAATGCACCTACAACGTTCATGAACCTTATGAATAACATTTTTAAAGATTATTTAGATAAGTTTGTACTAGTTTTTCTAGATGATATTTTTATTTATTCAAAAAATGAGGCTGAGCATGACCAACACCTTCATCTAGTCTTGTAAAGACTAAGATAACATAAGCTCTATGGGAAATTATCCAAATGTGAATTCTATGAATCTAAAATTTATCATTTAAGACACATCAATTCCAAAGAAGGAATTTCTATTAACCCCACCAAGATTAAAGCCATCCAAGATTGGCCTACTCCTTCTAATGTGCATGAGGTATGAAGCTTCATGGGCTTGGCTAGTTACGTAGAGAATTTTTCAAGTGTGGCCTACCCTATCAATTCCTTATAGTGCAAGGGAAAAAAGATTGAATGGATTCCTCAGTGTGAGTAAACTATTATTAAATTGAAGGGGTTGCTTAATATAGCTCCTATTTTGATCATACTAGACCCAATTGATAAATTTGAACTTTGGGATGATGCCTCCAAAGAAGGCTATGGAGGAATTTTGACTCAAGATGGCAAGGTTGTGACTTATAAGTCATGAAAATTGAAAGAGCATGAAAAGAATTATTTTATGAATGACATGGAACTTGCTACCATTATCCATGCACTTAAGTAATGGAAATAGTTTCTACTTGGAAAACCTTTCCTAGTGAAATTTGATCATAGAAGAGATGAGTATTTGTTTTCTTAAGAGGATTTAAATGTAAACCACTACAGGTGGTTAGAATTCTTAAGTATTTTTGACATAAAAATTTCATATGTCAAAGGAAAGGAAAAACCTATAGCTGATGCACTCAGTAGATGCACATACCTTGCTACCTTATCAATATTATAAGGAAATTTTAAAAGTTCTATTTTAGAATAATAACTTATTGATGTATTCTTCCATGAAGTGTATGTTTAGCCGATGAGCCAATAGCAAAAAGATTTGCTAATTTTTTTTTTTTAAAATTTTTTTGTGATAGATGGCCTGTTTAGGCATAAAGGCAAAATTTATGTCCCTAAAATAGGTGAATTAAGAAATTATATACTGAAAGAAGTGAATGCAACACCTTATTGTTCTCATCTAGGTGTGACAAAAATGATGCATGAGCTGATTTTTTTTAATTTTTGGCCTAGAATGAAGTATGATGTCACTAAATTTGTAGCAAAATAATTGGAATGCCAGTGAGTTAAAGATAAAAATTACCATATAAGGGGGTTTTTTACCATCATGATATTACTAAAGATAAGTGGGTGGTATTCTCACTTGATATTATTTTAGGGCTACCAAAATCATGCAACAAGCATGACACAATCTTGGTAGTGATTAGCAAAACAACTAAACTTGGATACTTTATTGGTGGGAATTTGATAGATGGTGCATTTATATTTGTCAAATGATTTAAGATGGAGGTAGTAAGGCTTTATTTCATACCTAAAATAAACATATCAAATAAGGACAAATTATTTACTTCAAGGGGTTGACACACTTTAACTACAACATTTGGTACAAACCTAGATTTTAGTTCATTATACCATCAAAAAATAGATGGGAAACTAAATAGCTCAACCAAGTGGTTGAAGACATGTTGGACATGTATGTAATCAATCAACAAACTAAATAGAAATACTATATTCATTTAGTTGAGTTTTCATGTAACAATTCCTACCATTTAGGTATTAAGATGGCTCCTTTTGAGGTCATTTATGGACGTAAGTGAAAAACACCTATTGGCTAGGAATACTTAGAAAACATAGATTTTATAAATATTATGGTTGATGTCAAAGGTCTAGCATTGGTGATAAAGGCCCCATTGCATTTAATGGTGTTTTCAATTTTTATATCTTGGATAATGTGTGTTAATATTTATTTAATATTAATGAATATATTTTTGGTTTCATATAAGTCAAAAGAGGGCCCATAGAGAAGTCAAAGAGTCATAGGGTAAAGACAAAATAAAAATGGGACATATTTTCTCATGAAGAGTCATCTTGAGGAATTTCAAGAGTCACCATGTGAAGACAAAAGAGGATATGGTGCATTTTTCATGAAGGGACACTTTGAGGAATACTAAAAGTCACGAAGATAAAGACAAAAGAGGAAAGGACACATTTGCTTATGAAGGGTCACCATGTAAATTTTTAGATGCAAGGATACGAAGGGTCACACAAGTTTGGCACCATTTTCTATGAGGATTGAAGGCTCAAAAAGGGTGAATGTCAAAGGTCATTTGGAAAGATATAAATAAAGGCTTGAGAAGCCATTTGTAATATGCAAGAGAGTGCATGGTTTATATTTGTTTTAGAGAAGATAAAAACAAGAGATATTTTAGAGTTTTATCATTTGTTGAGTAAGAAACATTTAGAGGTAGTTATGTTTTATATGAAAAAGGGGTTGGTGCTCCTATGGGTTGGTTCTCAAAAATATTTGCAAGGGGTTAGTGCTCACAAATATTTGCTATGTTGGTGCTCGAAAAAGGGGTTGGTGCTCCTGCAAGTTGGTGATTAAGAACTTTGTAATTTGAGTTGGTGCTCATTCATATAATTAATATTTTTTTGCATGGTTTTTTCCACTTTAGGTTTCTATGTAAAAATTTGGTGTCTCTCTCTTTATTGTGTGGTGCATGTTATTATTTCAATTTTGTGGAATATCTTGAATTGGTGATTAAGTGATTAAATAAAAAAAATAAGATTAATTAAAAGATATATAATATACTAATTCACCCTCCCTCTCAGTATATTTTATGCTTAAAAATTGGTATCAAAGCATGTTCCTTTTTAAAAACATTTTACAGCTTGAAGGTAGATGGGGAAAGCACGATGGATGGATCACATGATAGTTTTTATAAAAATAAGGCAGCTTTGTTTGATGAGACAAATTATGATTTTTGGAGTATAAGGATGATGACTTATTCGATGGCCCTTGGATTTAACATTTATCAAGTAGTGGTGGAGGAATATAAAGAGCCATAGACACTTGTAACTACTTTAGTGGAAAAGAAGGTAAGTAAAAATAATGCTAAAGCTTTAAATTCTATTTTATGTGGTTTATGTGAATCAAAATTTGTTAAAGTTATGCAATGTAAATTTGCTCATGAAACTTGGGTAAAAATTGAGAATATTTACAAAGGTGATGGAAAGGTTCAACAAGCTGAGCATCAAACTTTTAAAAGATAGTTGGAGAGTTTGAAGATGGAAGAGAAAGAAAATAGAGCAAGTTACCTTTTGTGGGTTGATCAAATAGTTAATCAGATTCAAGGTCTTAGAGAAAAGTTAGAAAAATCAATTGTGGTACAAAAAGTTTTAAGATCTCTACCATTGAGATATGATGTATAAGTTTTAGAAATTGAAGAGATGAATTATTTAGCCAAGATAAATTTTGATGAGCTACATGGTATTCTTATGAAATATGAGATGCGGGTCGAACAAGAGAGACCCTCAAAGAGAGAATCTATTTTCAAGACATTAAAGAAAGAGAAGGCTAAGATTGAAGAATCAAGTGATAGTTCTAGCAATAATGAAGATGATAATGGATCTCTATTAATTCACAAGCCATAAAAGGGCACATGTAAATATCAATAAAAAATACCTTTTAAATTTTTAGTTATGGAAAGATTTGATATTTTGAAGATAAGTGCTTAGATAAGGGTAATGGTGAAAATGAAGAAGGAAAGTCTACATACAAGAAGAATTTCAAAAGAAAATTCAAGAAGGGATTCAAGAAGAAGTGTTTTTATTCTAAATATCCTAGATCAGATGAAGATAGTGGAGTTAGTGATTCAGAAGAAAAAGAGATTCTATTAATGGCCATACATGAAAATGCCATCCACAAGCAAAAGTATAGATTATCAAAAAGAAGAATAGGATGAAGCTGAAGTGAATCTAGAAGGATAACTAATTTGTGCCTTAGAAGAATTAAAATCTCTTGAGAAGAAGAATCAAATATTAAAGTTCCAAATTGAGAAAAATAAAAAGGAGTCAAAGGAAACAATTAAAGATCTACAAGCACACTTTGAAGAAGCCAAGAAGAATGAAAAAGATCTAACAACATAATTTCAAAAAGTAAGTGAAGAATGTGAAATGTATGTTATTAAAACTACTTCTTCAAAAGCACACCTTGAGAAAATAGATAAAACAATCAATGATAGAGCAGATAATGATTCAAAATTTAAGAATAACACTAATATATTAAATAAAATATTAGAAAGTCAAAGATCAATGTCAAATAAGATAGGTATCAGATTTGAAAAAGAGAAAGTGGAGACCACTACTTTCATAGACAAGGTTAACATATAAAAAGGAAAGAGCATGCTGAATCTCTTACAAAAGAGGAAATAAAAGGGAATAAGTTAAGAATACAAAGGACATCTCAAACAAAGAAGGCTGGAAGGAACGTAGATACAAAAGGCAATCATGTCAGAGATACACAAACATGGCCTATTTTTATGGTTACTATTATTATTTTAATAGATATCATTATAATAAAATAGAATGTTGAAAAAGGGCTAACAATTTCAAAAAGAAATTCATGCAAAGTCAAGTAGAAGCCATAACTCCTTCGCTCCTCTATCAGGCTTTATGAATAGGCCATAATATGTTACAAGTGAAACAACTTTGAAAACATAGACTGGTACTATAAAAGTGTGTATGAATCAGTCAAGAAGGACCAAATTTTGAAGGCTTCATTCATCAAGAAGAATGTTTAGACATATTCATGGTAGAAGAAACAACATAAAAAATCTATGTTGGTACAGATAACTTTACATGCAAGAAATGAAGAAAAGCCATGGTTTTTTGATAGTGGATGTTTAAAGCACATGATAGGAGATAAAAGTAAGTTTTTAACCTTGAAGAAGATCAATGATGGCATAGTGAAATTTAAATATAATACTATTGCCAAAATTTCTAAAAAAGGTGCACTAAGTTTGGATAATGTAGAACTCAAAATAAAAATGTTTTGTATATAGAAGGTCTTAAGAATAATATTGAGTGTAAGTCAAATGTGTGATTAGGGGAATGCAATAAAGTTTTATGTAGAAGGTTATGATATTAGGAGAAAAGATTTATATGTGTTGGTTATAGATGCTTAGAGAACAAAAAATAATTAGTATATGTTATCAGATATCAAAGATTAAAGATGTTGTTTGAGTCAGATTGAAGAAATTTGGCTATGTCACAAGAGAATGGGACACATAAGTTTTGATAATATTGTCAATATCAGTAAGAAACAAGTTGTCAAAAATCTTATAAAGATTATAAAACCACCTAACACACTTTGTGAACCTTGTCAGGATCAGAGGCAAGTCAGAAGGTGGTTCAAAACAAAAGAGTGCTCAACCAATTAGATGTTAGAGCTTATTCAGACTAATTTATGTAGGCCTATGAGAACTCAAAGTACTCAAGGTGAAAATTTTTTCATGTTGCTTATTGATGATTTTTCACATATGACTTGGGTAATATTTTTAAGTAAAAAATTAGAAGATTTTAGACATTTTAAAGCATTCAAAGCATTAGTTAAAAATGAAACTAGTTTGAAGACTAAGTGTCTAAGATTATATTGAGGAGGAGAACTCATGTTAGATTAGTTTATTGTGTTTTGTGAAGACCATGGAATAAATAAACATTATTTAGCAGCCAAAAATCTATAGCAAAATAGAGTAGTTGAATATAAAAAAAAAAAATAGTTTAGGAGATGGTGATGGCAATGCTAAATGAATCCAAGATACTAGATAAATATTGGAGAGAGGTAGTGTCTACAATAGTGTATATTTATAATAGAGAAATATTGAGATTCAATAGTGACAAGAATCCTTATGAGCTATGGAAAGACAAACTCGTAACAATTGATTATTTTAGAGTTTTTGGTAACAGATGCTTCATAGAAAAAATCGATGAAAAACTTGGTAAGTTTGAATCCAGAATAGATGAAGGTATATTTATTGGTTATTCTTGTAAAATTAAAGCTTATAAATGTTATAAAAAAGGAACCAAGAAAATAATGAAAAGTGTAAGTGTCATGATAGAAGAAGATGGAACATAAAAAATTAGTGATCCAGTAGATATTCCTAAAATCATTGAAGAGGAAGACTTTGAAGAAATGGATGAAGATAAGAAGGAGAAAAAAGACACCAAAACCCCATCCAAATATGTTTAGATAAATCATAATGAAAGCAACATCATCAAGGACAAAAATTAAGGAATTTACACTAAAAGAATGATGGTAAGTGAATTTGAGAAAGTTAATTTCTCTTTGTTATCCAAAATTCAGCTTATAACTCTTTCAAAAGCTAGACACGATAAGCATTGGTTTAAGGGAATGGATGAAGAATTAAATCAGATTGAAACACATAATATTTTGTAATTGGGGCCTAAACCAAAATATCAAAATATGATAGGAACAAAATGGATTTATAGAAATAAGTTGAATGAAAATGGAGAAGTGACCAAGAATAAAGCAAGATTAGTATGTAAAGAATATGCTTATATTGAAAGAATAGATTTTGAAGAAACTTTTGCACTAGTGGCAATGCTAAAGGCTATTAAAATGTTTTTTACATATACAATGTTTAAAAATTTCAAATTGTTTCAGATGGATGCCAAAATTACCTTCCTAAATGGGAATCTAGAAGAAGAGGTCTACATTGAACAACCTGAGGTATTTATTCTCTCAAATATTAGAAGCCATGTATGTAGATTGAAGAAAAAACTATATGGATTGAAATAAGTTCCTAGAACTTGGTATGCAAGACTTTAAGTACTTGCAGGATCTAAGTTTCAAGATAGGATTTGTTGAAAATAATCTCTAAATCAAAACAAAAGGTCAGCATCAATTGATTATTGTGGTATATGTTGATGGCATAATTTTTGGAAGAAACATTGAAAAGATGACAAAAGAATTTTATGATAATATACAAAAAGAATTTAAGATGTCTATGCTTGGATAATTGCCATTTTTCTTAGGGCTGCAAATATTTTAGTCAGATAAAGGAATTTTCATATCTCAAAGAAAATATGCCAAGGAAATGTTGAAGAAATTTGGTTTTAAGGATTGTGCACTAGTTGGCACACTAATGAGTATAGGAAATAAGATGAGAAAAAATGAAGATTCACCTATTGTAGATAAATATTTGTATAGATCTATGATTGGCAGTCTTTTATATTTGATAGCATTGAGGTCAAACATCATGCATGTAGTAGGTATAGTTGCAAGATATTAGTCAGCTCTAAAAGATAGTCATGTTTAGTTGGTGAAGACAATATTTAGATATATCAAAGGAATATTAGATTATGGATTGTGGTATACCATAGGCATAGATTTCACTTTGGTTACTTATACGGATTCATATTAGGCAGGTTGCTTAGATGACATAAAGAGTACATGTGGAAGTGATTTCTTTCTTAGTGATAGCTTAGTATCATTGCTAAGCAAGAAGTAAAATTTAGTATCAATTTCTATAGTTGAATAAAAATATATTGTAGCGATATTATTTTGTACTTAAATGATTTGGATGAAGCAAAATTTGGAAGATGTCAAGGTAAAATATGATGAACCTATTTATATTTGTTGTGACAACACAAGTGCTATTAAACTTTATAAGAATCTAGTGATGTATTCAATAACAAAACATATTCCTATTAGATATCACTTCTTGATAGAGTAGGTTGTAGATCAATAGGTTAAGATGGAATATATCAGTACTATAGAGTAGATTGTAGATATTTTCACAAAGACATTACCAAAAGACACATTTGAGGATCTGTAAGAAAAATTGGGAGTAATTTATTTTACTTCATACAATTGAGGATTAGCATCAATTGAGGGGGACCTAAGTGTTAGCTCCAAAATAGGCCATTTTCCATTGATGACAAAAGTGGAGAAGAATATAAATAGGTATAGGTGAAAAAACAAGTGTAGAATAGGTACAAAGAACATGTATAGGTTGCTACAAGAAGGGGGAGTTACTGTATGTTTTTTAGATGGTATTACGTGTAGGTTTTAGGATGTGGTAGTTTTAGTTTGAAGTTTCCATCAATGATAAATGGGAAGATTATTGGAAATATTGTTATTGATGTCAAAGGTCTAACATTGGTGATAAAATTACCATTACATTTAATGGTGTTTTTAAAATTCATATCTTGACTAATATGTGTTAATATTTATTTAATATTAACAAATATATTCTTGCTTGCATATAAGTCAAAAGAGCATCCATGAAGAAGTTAAAGAGTTATCGGGTAAAGACAAAAGAAGAATGGGATGCATTTTCTCATGAAGAGTCATCTTGAGAAATTCCAAGAGCTACCATGTGAAGAAAAAAGAGGGTATGACACATTTTTCATGAAGGGACACTTTGAGGAATATGAAAAGTCACCAAGATAAGGATAAAAGAGGAAAGGACACATTTGCTTATGAAGGGTCACCATGTGACTTTTCAAATGCAAGGATACAAAAGATCATGGAAATTTGGTGCCATTTTCCATAAGGATTAAAGGGTCACAAAGGGTGAATACCAAAGGTCATTTGGAAAGCTATAAATAAAGGCTTGAGAAGCCATTTGTAATATGCAAGAGAATTCATGGTTTATATTTGTTTTAAAGGAGATCATATTAGGAGATATTATAGAGTTCTATCATTTGTTGAGTAAGTAACATTGAGAGATAGTTGTGTTTTATACATAAGAG
>JARHVA010005296.1:485000-515000 GCA_037957365.1 Torreya grandis
TTTAACATCATAATCAAAGGCATTAGTGTAACCATATGCTAGGGCAATGTTAACAGTAGCATTATGTGGTAACATCATGGTGTATGATTATGTTATATTGCTTATTTGGTTATTGAGAGATTCTATTATTAATCTTTATTTTTCTTTATATGAATTTTGAAAATCACAAATCAATTGATTCATGGGTTTTCAATTTCAAATATATATATATATATATATATATATATATATATATATATATATATATATATATATATATATACATATATATATGTATATATATACATATATATATATATATATATATATATATGTATATATATATATGTATATATATGTATGTATGTATGTATTTGAACTGAGTATTTGTATGCCCCAGGTCGTTATGTTTAATTAGATTGTGTTCATACTTTCTTGAGTAACTATTCAGATACACACACATACACACACCAATACACACACACACACACACAGATATGGATATATAGATATAGACATATGATTTATGTGGTTATGAATTTAAGTATGACTTGAACCTTTATTTTCACTGGTATGGGGTCTTGACTTAGTTATGTGTTATTCATTAACATTTTATTCATGAATATGTTGTTATGATGTGTAATTGATTGTGTTGAATTTAATGGCTATTCCATGTTATATTGTGATGAGTAGAACCTGACTTAGACATCTTTAACTTGGCTGAGTCAAATTGATAATTATGGTTTCTATTGTAATTAAATAATAGTTATGTCTTTTTTTTCTTGATTGGAATATGCATAAATTCATTCCTAGACTAGACTAAAATGGTTACAAGTATACATTGAGGGTTTGGATGTTTAAAGACCGATCAGGATATTGGATGGGGTACAAGAAGGATAAATTTGAAAGATATATAATCGATTAATATTTAATCCATTATAAATTAGTTGATGATCTGAATTAACCCTCTATTAGAATATTGTCATTGATGTCAAATGGAATTGTTGCCGAAAATGAATGGAATTGTTGATAGAAGTGAATGGAAATGTCGACGGAAGTGAACGTAATTGTTGCTGGAAGTGAATGGAAATGTTGACAGAAGTAAATGGAATTGTTGACAGAAATATCAACGGAAGTGAATGGAATTATCGACGGAAATGTTGATGAAATTGTCAACCTTGGTTGACCTATTGGGAGGAGTTGTGACCATTCGAAAGGACCTTTTCACTTGAAGAGTCACGACCTTAATTTATGGATTTTCATGGGTTATAAATAAGTGAATAACAAATGGAAAAAGAGTAGATTTGAAAGTGGAAGATATATAAAAGAAGAGCAGAATTTTTAAAGGCAAATTTTTGTGAGAATATTAAAAAGAAAAAATCAGCAAGTATAAGGAGGAGTATAGCAGCGAAAAAACTCAAGTGTAGATCAAATCTAAAGGAGATAAAGAAAGTGTTCTATCATCTATTATTTTGACAATAAATTTGAGATAGAAGAGTGATTTTTTCTAAGAAGGTTGGTGCCTTCATTTTGAAGAGATTGGTGTCTCTTGCTGAGTTGGTGCTCGATGAAAGGGGTTGGTGCTCCTGTAGGTTGGTGCCTATAAATTTTTTTTTGGGGTTGGTGATCCAATAGGTTGGTGCCTACGAATATTTATATTAAGACAATTTCTCTATGGTTTTCTTCCAGAAGGGTTTCCATGCAAATTTGTGTCTATTTGCATTGTGTGATTTTGCATTCTATTCTTTGATTGCTTTGAATATATTAATTACGAAGTAATTTGAGGTTTTGGATTTAAGATTAATATTCAAAAGTGAAAAAATATCTTATACTGATTCACCCCCCCTCTCAGTATAAGCTTGAGCTTAAAAATTTGGTATCAGAGCCAGTTCCTTCGGTGTTAGCACAACTGCTAGAAGGTAGATCTTGGAAAGTACATATGGAAAGATCTCAAGTGCTAGATGGTTTCTCCACTAACAAGGCTCCTTTGTTTGATGGAATGAATTATGCATTTTGGAGCATAAGAATGAAGACTTACTTGATGGCCCTAGGTTTCAATATTTGGCAAGCAGTGGTAATAAGATACACAATGCCAGAAATTGCACCAATGGATGCCACTGGAAAAAAGGCTAGAGAGAAAAATGTGAAAGCTATGAATGTAATATTATGCAGGCTTTCAAAAAATGAGTGTTTAAAGGTTATGCATTATGAATTTGCAAAAGAGATTTGGGATAAACTCAACACTATTTATGAAGGTGATAGTAAGGTTAGAAAAGCAAAACTCCAAACCCATTGGATGTAGTTTGAATGTTTTTAAATGAAGAATGATGAAATTTTTTTTGGGTATCTTCTTCATGTCGATGAGATTGTTAATGTCATTGAAGGACTCAGAGAGAAAATTAAAGAATCTGTGATCGTTTAGAAAGTCCTGAGATCCCTACCATTGAGATTTGATGTGAAGGTATCTGTCATTAAAGAAATGAAGGATTTAGACATGATGAAAATGGATGAGCTCCATGGAATTCTTATGGCCTATGAAATGAGAACTGAATATGAGAGATAGTCGAAGAAGGAAGCATCATTCAAGGTCTTGAAGAAAGAGATGATCAAAGAACCAAAATCAAGTGAAAATTTAAGTAGTGAAGAAGATGAAAATGAAGCTCTATTCATTTGGAAGCTAAAAAAAGGATTGGACAAATATAAAGGAAAGTTACCATTTAAATGCTTTAATTGTGGTAAAATTGGTCATTTTGAAGTGAAATGTCGAAAGAAAGGAAATAACGATGATGAGAGAAAAAAATCAAAGTACAAAAAGGAATTCAAGCCGAACAAAGACAAGAAAAGATTTGAGAAACAAAAGAAAAGCCTATACTCCAAGAGGTATAGCAACTCATCCAAAGAAAATAAATAAAGTGATGTTGAGAGTGATAATGAAGAGATTTTGTTCATGGAAATAGAAGAAAATGCCACCACTAGCAAAGATAATTTGGAGGAAGATGAAGACATGGAAGAAGGTGAAGCAAACCTTGAAGAAGAAATTATTTGTGTGTTGGAAGAAATAAAAGCATTTAAGAAGAAGAATCAGAAACTAAAGTTACAAATCCAAAAATATGAAGAAGAGAATCGAGAATTCAAAGAGAAGACATCACAAGTCTTTGAGGAATCAAACAAGGTAATTTCTGATCTAAATATCCAAATTAAAGAAGCAAAGAAAATTGAAGAAGATCTAACGGATCAACTAAAGAAGAAAGGTGAAGACTGTGAAAGGTATGAATCTGAAATAGATGTTTTAAAAAGGGATCTAGAAAAGGCAAATTCTAAAATAGCAAGTGAATTGAAATCTGAGAAAAGCGCTCAAGTTTTGAATCAGATTCTAGAGATTCAAAGATGACCATCTCACAAGTTAGGCATTGGGTATGAGAAGGCAAAAGAGAAAGCTAAGAGCTATGTTGAAACTCTTAAGGAACTAGTGAAAAAGGAGACCAAGAAGGAAGAAGCCCAGAATACAAAAACCAGCTCTATTAACAAAGAAAGCCAAGGAGAAGAAAACTTTAGAAGACCATTTGTTACAAGATATGAAAATAAAACTAGGTTTGGTAATTATTTTGATGGATATTGTTATTATTGCAATAATTTTGGTCATAAGAAATTAGATTGTAAAAAGAGAGCCAAGGATATTGAAGTCAGGAGTAGAAACGAAGGAACTTATGGAGCTTCAAATAAAAATACAATTCATTTACTCAATTATCAAACTTTGATGAAGCTATAGTTTGTTACAAGTGCAACAAATATGGACATATAGTATGCTATTGTAGAATTGTTTTTGAATCTGTAAGACAAGATCAAAAGTTTAAAGCTCTAGTGATAAAGAAAAGAGAACCATCAAAGACCTGGAAGAAGAAGCAAGAAGAATCCATGATTGTTCAAACAACATTCCATGCTAGAGATGAAGGACAATAATGGTTCATTGATAGTGGATGTTTGAGACACATGACTAGAGATAAAAGCAAATTCATCTCATTAAAAAGGGTCAATAAAGGCATGGTGAAGTTTAGAGACAACACTACATCGAGAATAATAAGAAAAGGTACACTTAGTCTCGATAATGGAAAAACCAAAATAAAAAATGTTTTATATGTGGAAGGGTTAAAGCATAATCTTCTAAGTGTTATCCAAATGTGTGATCAAGGACACACACTTAAGTTCTTTTTTGAAGGTTGTGAGATTAGAAAAAGAGACACAGAAGAACTAATTGCAGATGCTCATAGAACCATAAACAACTTATACATGCTTGGAGAAATGAGAGGAGAGAAATGTTGTCTGAGTCAAGTTGAAGAGAGTTAGATATGGAATAGAAGGTTAGGGCACATAAATTTTGATAATCTTATGAAAATCAACAACAAACAGGCTATGCGAGATATGCCCAAGATAATGAAACCTTCAAGCACTCTATATAAATAATGCCAATATGGGAATCAAACTAGAACAAGGTTCATAACAAAGGAATATTCGACCACCAAACCACTAGAGCTGATTCATATGGATCTTTGTGGTCCTACTAGAACAGAAATCATGCAAGTTGAGAGCTACTTTATGTTGCTCATTGATGATTATACTAGAACGATGTGGGTAGCCTTTCTAAAATAAAAAATAGAAGCATTTGAAAAGTTTAAAGCTTTCAAGGCATTAGTAAAAAATGAAAAAGAGCTGAAAATAAAATGTCTAAGGTCAGATCAAGGAGGTGAGTTTATTTCAAATGAATTTATTGAGTTTTGTGAAGATCATGGAATTAAGAGACAATACTCAGCTGCAAAGACTCCACAACAAAATGGAGTGGTGGAAAGGAAAAGTCAAACCATTCAAGAGATGGCTAGAAGTATGTTGAATGAATCTAAGATATCAAATAGATTCTAGAGAGAAGCAATTAATACAATAGTATATATCTTGAATAGAGGGTAAATCAGAGTTAATAATGACAAAACTCCTTATGAATTGTGGAAAGGAAGACCAACTTCAGTCAAACATTTCAAAGTGTTTGGAAGTAAATGTTTTATCAATAGGAATGAAGAAAACTTGGGAAAATTTGATTCAAGAGCTGACGAAAGAATTTCTCTTGGTTCGTCCATCAAAAGCAAAGCCTATAGATGTTATAACAAAAGGCTACAAACTATCATAGAAAGTGCTAGTGTTAGAATACATGAGATCATGAATCAAAAGGCAAAAGAACCTTTAGAAGAGCCTCTAGAAATACCCAATCTTGTAGAAGGGGAGGAAGAAAATGTATAAAAATTGAGTGAATCTGAAAGGTAGAACACCAAAGCACCATCTCGCTTTATTCAGAAGAATCATGCTGAAAGTCAGATCATTGGCAACATTGATGATGGGGTGCAAACCAGAAGAATAATTGTAAGTATACTTTAGCATGTAAATTTCTCTTTGTTATCCAAGGTAGAGCCTAAGAATTTTTTTGAAGCTAATCATGATAAACGTTGGGTAAAAGCAATGGAAGAAGAGTTAGATCAAATTGAGAAGAATGAGACTTGGGAACTTGTGCCCAAACTAATGGATTAGAATGTAATTGGAACTAAGTGGGTTTTTTGAAATAAATTGAATGAAAATGGCCAAGTCAGTTGAAAAAAAGCAAGGTTGGTATGAAAGGGGCATGCTCAAGTAGAAGGTGTAGATTTTGAAGAGACTTTTGCTCCTATTGCTAGATTAAAAACAATTCAAATATTTCTTGCATTTTTAGTATTCAAAAATTTCAAAGTTTATCAAATGGATGTTAAATCAACATTTCTAAATGGCAATCTAGAAGATGAAGTTTACATAGAACAGCCAAAAGGATTCCTCTTATCAGAAAACAAGGATTATGTTTGTAAGTTGAAGAAGGCTTTATACGGATTGAAACAAGCTCCTAGAGAATGGTATGCTAGGCTTGATAAATACCTACAAGACCAAGGATTCAAGAGAGGATATGATAATAGTAATCTTTATATCAAAACTAAAGGAGATCACCAATTAATTATTGTGGTGTATGTAGATGATATAATCTTTGGAGGAGACAATAAAGAAATGTTTAAGATATTTGTCAAAGATATGTAAAGGGAATTTGAGATGTCCATGTTAGGTGAGTTGTCATTTTTCCTTGGTTTACAAATCTCTCAATCTAACAAAGGAATACTCATATCCCAAATTAAGTATGTGAAGGAGATGTTGAAGAAATTCTATATGGAGGAGTGTGCCCCTATTAGCACACCTATGGCTATAGGTACAAAGTTGAGCAAAGATGTTGAATCTTCAAATACTGATCAAACCCTTTATAGATCAATGATTGGGAGTTTACTATATGTGATGGCATCTAGGCGAGATATCATGCAAGCATTAGGTATGGTTGCATGATTTCAAGTACCTCCAAAAGAAACACATGTGCAAGCCATGAAATGTATATTTAGATATTTAAAGAGAACCTTAGATTATGGGTTGTGGTACCCAAGAGGTAAAGACTTCACATTGGTAGTGTACACAGATTCAGATTGGGTAGGTTGTGTAGATGATAGAAAAAGTACAAGTGGAGGAGCATTCTTTCTTGGAGATAGCCTAGTATCTTGGTTGAGTAAGAAGTAAAATTTTGTATCTCTATCCACAACAGAAGTAGAGTACATAGCGGCAGTGTTATGTTGTACACAAGTTATATGGATGAAACAAACCTTGAAAGATATCAAACTAGAATATAATCACCCAATCTCCATATTCTGTGATAATACTAGTGTGATAAGTATTTCAAAGAATCTAGTTATGCATTCCAGAACTAAGCATATCCATATATATTATCATTACTTGAGAGAATAGGTGGTAGAACAAAATGTAAAATTGGAATATGTTTCCACATCCAAACAGATGGCATATATCTTCACTAAGCCACTTCCAAAGGAAACATTTGAGTATCTACGATAGAAGTTGGGAGTAATTTCTTTTGCATCTTACCACTGAAGGGAAGCATCAGTTAAGGGGGAGCTAAGTACTCGCTCTTGGATAGACCCTTTGCCATTGATGTCAAAGGGGGAGAAGTATAGAAAGAGGATGTCATAGAAAGGGGGAGCTATAACAAAAAAGGATTCTGACAGAAGAGATAGTGAAGCAAGGGGGAGTAGTTTCAGTATGTGGTTGCCATCAATGACAAAGGGGGAGATTGTTGGAATATTGTCATTGATGTCAAATGGAATTGTTGCCAGAAATGAATGGAATTATTGATGGAAGTGAATGGAAATGTCGATGGAAGTGAATGGAATTGTTTCTAGAAGTGAATGGAAATGTCGATGAAAGTGAATGAAATTGTCGACGGAAATGTCGATGGAAGTGAATGGAATTGCCAACAGAATTGTCAACCTTGGATGACCTATTGGGAGGAGTTATGAACATTCAAACGGACCTTTTCACTTGAAGTGTCACGACTTTAATTTTTGGCTTTTCATGGGTTATAAATAAGTGAATAATGAATGATAAAAGAGTAGATTCGAAAGTGGAAGATATATAAAAGAAGAGCAGAATTTTTAAAGGCAAATTTTTGTGAAAATATTAAAAAGAAAAACTCAGCAAGTATAAGGAAGAGTATAGCAGTGAAAACACTCAAGTGTAGATCGAATTTAAAGGAGATAAAACAAGTGTTCTATTATCTATTGTTTTGACAACAAATTTGAGATAGAAGAGTGATTTTTTTTTGAGAAGGTTCGTGCCTTCATTTTGAAAAGATTGGTGTCTCTTGCTGAGTTGGTGCTCGGTGAAAGGGGTTGGTGCTCCTATAGGTTGGTGCCTACAAAATGTTTTTTGGGGTTGGTGCTCCAGTAGGTTGGTGCCTACGAATATTTATATCAAGAGAATTTCTCCATGGTTTTCTCTCGAAAGGGTTTCCATGCAAATCTATGTCTATTTGCATTGTTTGATTTTGCATTATATTCTTTGATTGCTTTGAATATATTGATTATGAAGTAATTTGAGGTTTTGGATTTAAGATTAATATTTGAAAGCAAAAAAATATCTTATATTGATTCACCCCCACCTCTGTATATAAGTTTATGCTTAACACCCTCCTCATCCTTAACCTATACCTCGATGGTTTAATTATTCCCATCTCACCTTGGAATGAATATATATTGTTGTATGTGTCTTGTGTGGTCATATCCTTGTCTAGAGTTTGATGTACTTAGAATATATTCCCTATTCTTGGTTACTACAACCACTAACCTACTAATGGTTGGGGTGGTAAGGGCCACTGATGGGGGGATCATAGGGATGGTAGGGTGGGCTTGTCTTGATCAGTTTGTTCATGATCAACTCCTTTAAATAGTACATGGAAGATGACAATAAATGTGTTTATCAAGTTAATTTTATTAAATTATTAATGTTAATTTGATTAATGATATTTTTGGTTGCTAACAAACATGGTGAATAGAAGATGGAAATAAATTATCAAAACAATAAATTAAATAAGGTTGAAGATTTATATAGGTGCCTTAAACTGACATTATTTTATCTTATCCCTTACGATTATAGTGTATAAGAATCATTTGATTATGTTCTAACTTATATGATCTAAATATGGGTTTAAATGACATATTGTTTATCATTATACTAAATTTCTTAGTTCTATTTACTTGGTATGAAATTGATTTAGTTCTACTAGATTCATGTTAGAAGTAAATACCTTAATTATATTCCTTTTATTTTTTGAGGAGAAATATTTAGAAGGATATGTCAGATCTATTTTTCAAAAGTAATTCCATTTTAAAAAGATATACATTAGATTATTATGGGAATTAATATTATTTTAGAATATTGCTTTATGAATGTATAAAATGAATAAATGGTTTCAAATAGATGGTTATAACTATATATTTCAAGGTGAATATAAATTAATAGAATATTTTGATTATTTTTGAACTAAATGTGCATTTAAAATTATAATAGTCACTTGGATTTAGAATAAATATGAGAACATAATAATCCTAAGATAGATGGCTACTCATATCTGTAATTATATAGTTACATTAGAAGCATCTAATCCTTGTAGTAATGCATAAAATTGGACTATAACAAAAATAAAATAAAAACTTTCTTCATGCACTTCGTACCTAATGGCTACATGTAAGGTATGTTTATATTATATGTCATCATTTCTCTAATTTATACATATGATTATGAAGCCGAAAGTAATTTGTAAAGTGGCATAGGATCATGTTAAATTAAAATGCAATAATCATGCACAATAATTTCAATATCTAATTAATTGAATACATTCTATAAAATTAAATTGTAAGTATTAAACAATGATTATTTATTTTTTCATGTTAAATTAACATGAAAGTTATACCTATGTTCTTATCTTGAGCTGAACTTACCTGCAGGTTACTATGGCTGTTAATAAAAGGTTTATAAGAGTTTCTTGAGTGGAATATTTTATTTAGGTTCCACTCATATTGAAACTCAAATAAACCTACTTGGTTGGTTGTTTGGGATACCATAGTAAAAATTTATGAAAGTTCTTTATGAGAAATAGTTTTTTTTAGTTCCACTCATCTTGACACTTGAAAAAATTATGTTGATTTAATTATTTAATCCTTCTTGCTGAAATGAATTGTTACCACCTTGATATTCATTTGGGAAATAATGTATGGAATAAGGAATGATATTTCATAATGAGTTTATAATTTTATTATTGATTTCATAAATTATAAAGCAACTATAATATAATTAATTGAAGGTCTTACACTCTTTTATATAGCATTAGATATGCCAATTAAGGTTAGTTGAATAGACTATAAATTGACACTAATAAGCATCCATGTTTGATATGAATGTTAAACATACAAGTGCAATGATCTCAAAGGCTATAAGGTGTTATAACCCAGCTAGTAACACTAAAAAATGATGTATTAAATCTATCATCTTTTATGCTTTATAATTACTGAATAAAGGATTACAAATTTGCACGTATAGAATTAATGTTTGTTAATTTTTGAGTGTGAGTGTATTATAAGGCTTGTATCTTGATTTGAATAATTAACATAATCAATAACCTAAAGACCTTAAGTCTAACCTTCTTAGCTAATCCCTTTCTTTAACTTAGCCATCCTTGAGTGGGGTTAAAATCCACTGAGGAGAATGAGGCATTTACCTAGGGTTAAAGACCTAGAAATGGTCTTATGAGGTTATAATGAGTACCACTTATGGAATTAAAGACATAACAATATATGTGTATATTGATATGCCTCAAATGCCATAATCACTCTAAATCGAAACTAGTTTACCCATAGTTCCTTTTGTACATACTTACCTTTTGTGAATCCCTCAAATTCCCCTCTTTTAGTTCTAATCACGCAACACATAGTGCGTTAAAATTTCATTGTGTTAGTAAGTGGATATAACATGTATCTAAACTTTACTCTAATAAATGATTCCAAATTTTTTTTGGGGTTGTTTCAAAATTACCATCTAACCACCACAAGTAGAATTGAAACCCAATGAGGGGAATAAGATACTTAGTAAGGGATAAAGATATATAAATGGTTCTATATGAAATAACTAGTGTTAAATATGGTGTTTGGGAACTAAACATGTATTTGTATATCGATATGCCTTGAATCCCATAAATACCCTTTAGGCAACCTACTTCCCCATAACATCCTTTATGAGTAATTACCCTTAGATAATTACTTCATATCACATCCTTTAGTTTCAGTTATACATACATGATTACATTGAATGAGTATCACATGCTTCAGTAAGTGAGGTCTTGGGCCCAACATGCAATTCTAAGGCATACTCTAATATATAATTCCACTTTTTATGGGGCTTATTTCATTTGATATTAGAGTAGTGTTTCTACTCTAGGGAACTTTGGGAGGACCAAGGTTTCAATCTAAACTTAAATATTTTAATAGGGTGTGAAAGGGGATGAATTACTCAGGTAAGTCATTAAAGATTAAGTTTTACGCTCATAAAAGGATTTCCTTAAGCTATTAGTAACCTATAAACTTGTATGGGTGTGATGACTAGTGTTAGTTCTTTGGGTAAAAACTACTTGAAATTCCTATGTAAGGAGATGAATATCCTGTATTCATTTGATTAAATGAACTCAAATATTGTATTATTTTCAAATTTAGTATGACACTTTAAGGTGAATGGTTTTAGTGGAGTGAAACTATCTCCATGGGATTAATTACTTGTAGAAAACAAGGCTTCCCTACCTCTTTTTCTAAATATAACAAGAATGTTATGCAAAAGTTTCACACAATAACATTATGATTAGCTATCCTAAGCACAACCATAAATTATGCCTTGGCATAGGTGCCACTATATGTGATTGGAAATAGTGTGAAAATAATTTTAATGCTATGAAAAATGCTTAGGAGACATTAGCTTATCTAATGTTATGGACTTTTAAGCAAACTGAGAAGGTTTGTTATCTAAGACATTGCTTGGTTGGCTGATTGTAGCTATTATGTATTCTAAAAATAGATAAGCTTGTGTGACACTAAAAACTTATGCATTTTAGCTAGGTTGGGCTTGATCTTGTTGGCCACTTTTGAGTTGAATGGGTGAAATAGGTCACTTCATAACTCTAAAAGGGCTGAAATTAATAAGTTTTTTATTTCAGTCATAGATATGTTTTATGTTTATGACATATATTTTAATTTTGGATACATTGGATTACATGAGGATGTTTAACTGATCTTGGTTGAGTTAAGTGTCATTGCCTAACTTAGTATCCTTCTTCAGATGATTGATTATAACTTATTTAGCATGTCTTACTAGTACTCAACTGATGGTTATTGATGTTGGTCCTATTTCATTTGGTTATGATGCATGATATTGTAGGTAACTATTGTGATTAAGCTATATCATGGTTAATGTTCACATTTGCATTTATTTTACCTTGACATACTTATATTACTTGCATTGGATTCATTTTAACCTGATATATGTATACCACTTACATTGGATCTATTTTATCCTAATGCATATATGACTGCTTGATCACTTTTATTATCACATGTATAGCTAACTTATTCTTTACTTTTGTCTAAATAGACAATATTGATGGATTTCAATACATTGATGTATTGAATGCAGGCTGATGGATATGTTATGTTAATTTATTACACTTGATGATATATGGACTAGTTGATATAATTAATGTTTTATTATATTTTATTATCGCTTTATTTACTATCGACAAAGTATTGATAATGTATAATCAATGGTTGTAGGTACCCGATATGAGATAGGTTGAATGTTGATATCAATACCTATGATGACAAAGTGGTTTTTGAATAGTCAAATGGGTTTCAATAGGTATATATATTTTTAGTTTGGTCTCATGCCATTGGATAATTATGCCATCTATGTTGTGTAGTCACATTTTGTTTTTCATGCCTTGGTCATGATACTATTTGGTTTATTACGTGTTTATCATGTTTTTGGTCAATTTTTAAAATCCATGTTTGTACTCCCCATTTTTGCTCTCTCTCTCTCTCTCTCTCTCTCTCTCTCTCTCTCTCTCTCTCTCTCTCTCTCTCTCTCTCTCTCTCTCTCTCTCTCTCTCTCTCTCTCTCTCTCTCTCTCTCTCTCTCTCATTCATAAACTCATCACAACCTCAACATTGTAGAGCTAGATACTTTATATGGTGACTTCTTGGACATCTTACGTGGACTCACCTAAATCTCCCCATGACCCCACTTGGAATTTGAGTTGACCCTATTTATATTTATGTGGATGGTTTGAACCATTGGGCATTTGAATCCTTTTATTTTATTGTTTTATTTGGATTTTCAAATCCAAAGCTTTGAGGACCATGGTATTATTATGATTGGTGGATTTTGGTGCTTTGGAATGGGGGGTCAATGATATGGGGAGGGGTTTATCTCTCCTTGGGAATAAAAATACTCAATGAATGGGTATGAGGGGAGTGCTTGGAGTGCGGGGGAACATAGATGATGTGTGGGAAAAGAGGGAAGATGAGAGGAAAGAGGATGGCATGGGGAGGAGTGATGGGTGTATGTGTGAAGTAAAAGAAATGTAGGGGTGTAAATGAAAAAGTGTGGGATGTATGAGAAATGGTGGATGGGTATGGAAAAAGCAATAAGGCATGCAAAAAAAACATTATGAGGGAGTGTTGGGTGGAATGTGATTATTCTGGTCTTAGATTTTCTATTAGCTAGGGCATTTTGTTTTATTTGGTTCAGATCTCTTTTACTCAATAAAGAGAGAGACATAAGGGGTTATAAACCTTCATGCCGAGTAGTGTTTTTGACTAGGGGAAGTAGAATTGGGTTTTCCAAAATGCCTGTGTTATAAATTAAATAAATGAAGGAAACATTGTATTTTCACCTAAATCTACAATAAACGTTATAATGTTCAATATACTCAAATTAATAAATAAATATTAAATGTATGAAGGAAACTATGTAGCTTTTAAACATAATATAGAATGAAAATGAAGATGCATGGGAGAAATGGTGGATGGAAAGTGGTGTGAAGAGTGGTTATGATACATGCAACTCAGCCACATAGGTCTCTACTATTATCTCCATTTCCTTAATTGATGGATTAAAGAGGCCCAAAAATATACTGATTCCTCTTGTATGTAATATTTCAATTCCACTTCTGACCCACTCCTTCATCGAGGTTGTGGTTTGAATCTCCTCTAACTTCATCACTTTCTCCACTCAATTGATACTAAAACAACTCTCCTCCTCCATCATGAGTAGGCTAGGCATTTTTATTCATGTTGGGCATGGGAAACTCATAAGGAAGGTAGCGAAGCATTTGGGCATTTGTTGAATGCCTATGTGGAAAAGATAAGTTAACCCAGAAAGAAAAAACATTATATTTTCCTCTGATCCATAACCAATGATAAAATGTTCTATCTACATGGGTTTAAAAATAAATAACAAATATGAGCAAGGATTTGAGCATCAAACCCTATGGTTTGGTCATGAGAATTTCTTTCCAGCTAAATTTTTTTATTTGGTGAGTAAGTTGTGTCAAGTTTTTGTAATAAATTGAATATGAAGCCTTACCATTACTCTATGATCCTATCATGAGGATATTGTCTAGCCATAGGGTGTGTCTTAAGTCAAAAACCCACCAATTTATATTTTTCATGTCCTAATAGGTGGGTATGCATTGAATTCAAATTGAAAAAAGTATTTAAATGAATCCATTTATATTCAAGACAACATTGAGTACTAATCACTTAAATTTTTGTATTAAAATATTCCTAAGACTTGTTATCATTATCAGTCCGCTAACCTCTGAATCAAAAAATCCATGAAATGGGTTGATCAAAATCTTCATTTGAATAACCACAAATTAAGGAGCCCAAGGTGGAAAAAAAATATTGATATAAATCATAACCAATAAATATTTTTAAGCTAGTAATAAACCTATCCATCCTGCCACTACTCTCCCTATAACCAATCCCTATTATAAGACATGCGATGTGAACCCACATTATGACACTTAACATGCCAATGGCCTTGCATAACCATGTTTCAAAATTTTTTAAACCTTTAGTGAGATATTATTCCACGTTTATATCCTATATAATTGGTTACGTCTATTAATGGTTACATAATCCACCTCGTAGTGATGGTGACTCTTCCTAAGAGGATGATGGGATTAAACACAACTCCATTTAATTGGATATTTTATTTTTCCAAGCCAACACAATAGATTTCCAACCCTTCAGTATATTAAATATGGATAAGGGGATCTCATTTTGGATGAAGTTTCCCAACTAATGTCTTATCTTACAATGTTTTATGTCTCACATAGTCATCTCAAAAAATGTATGTGGTAATTGTATCTTAAGACTTGGACTATTTATTATTTTCTATCTTTAAGAAGTTAAAATTTTGAGGTTTTTTATAGTCAATTCTCCAACCCCATGATGACAGATGTGGTGGTTCCAATACTTAGTCTAACCAAAGTTTTATTCTTCAATTGTTTCCATGGACGTTCATCAATCACATTGGGATACTTAATTGCTCCTTGATGTAAGTGGTCATTCATTAGGGTTCCTTCATAAAACTCATGGAACTTGTCTCAAATAATAACTCAAAGTGGCAAACAACTATGATACCAGAGGGGAGCAACTTCATAGTTTCCTTCATTGGCTCAAAATTGCTCATAAAGATTCATAGGACTTTTTAAAAGTGCCTCACAGATGAAGGCCATAACATCAACTGATTTTAGGCTCAATACTCTTCCTAAAATTAGTGTTTCAAACTCAAAAGGAAACAATCGAGATGACTTGGGCATTGTAGGGATGTTTTGATTTGGTTCCTAATAAAATTAACCTTGCTAACCAATTATGATGTAATGTCCCTTTTATCTCTTCATGAGATCTCTTTGGCACCTCATTTCTTGAGCAATGATAAAGCCCCTAGACTTTATTGCTTCCCTTTAAAGTTTTATTAATCCACCGTAGAATTTGTTAGTCCAAACAAGCTATAAATTTAAAAATCAGATATGCAAAAAAAAAAAAAAATCATTTTGTTCATCCATTTATGAAGAAAATATTAAATTTATAACTAAAACGGGTTTCCCATAAATTATCATCAACTGGAGCTCGATCACCCTATTGAATGTCTCTTACATGATCCTCGTTTAAGCTCTTGTTAATTACCATTAGCTCATCTTACGTACCATTATCAGACATCTATAAACTGGATAGAAGAAATATTATTGAAAACCGTATTTTTATGTGCGAAGTTATGGAGTGGACAATGTCCTTTCTATAGAGAACCATCTTTTGTAATCTTGATTTTGGGAAATATTATGATAGGTTTCAATGACCTTTTATTTTGCGGTTACTCTAAGCTCATGGCTTTAGCAAATTCTTCATTCTAATTGTTCAAACTCTTTTTCCAGATGCCTCAGCATGTATCTCTGTCAACATTGTTAAATATGAATTTATAAGCCTCTATCACTCCATATATCAATGTTTCACCCTTGCACTTGCTCTATATGACTTGTCCATTGAAGCTATGGTATATATTTTGGCTCACAGGGCTGAGTGGGGTCTCGTCCAGGGTATTCTTCTTCTTTATCGATTCGATAAACTCATAAATGGCCACTTTTTAGATGATAAATTATTAACTCTTGAAGATTTAAAAAAAAACTTTTAAAGAAGGTTATGCATTGTTTCGACATTTTCTGCCTAGATTCTACATCTAACCTGTAGTGAATTAAGACCCAGTCCTTCAGAAAGAGTATGATGCCCATGCCAAATTTATTACACAATTAAAAGAGGAAATTGATTCACAGATGTTAAAAAATCTAAATTTTGGGCACTACTTTTACCTTTCATATTTCCTCATAAAAGTTGGGGCAATATGTCATAAACAAAGTGGAGTAAAATGTGAAATATTGGGTCATTAAACTGCTCAGGGATAAGCGATTATATACAAGCAGGTTTTGTAACAACAAAACTCTCTTCCTTTGCCGCGTCTTTCTGTCAATGTTCAGACTGTTTTGACAGTTGATTCACAAGAAATTCAGCAACACATTGGCAATTTGGGGTCTCCTCATGCTGTTTTGAAAGATGATTTGCGACAACTTCAACAACATAACTCTCTTCCTTCGCCGTGTCCTGCTGTCAATGTTCAGACTGTTTCGACAGTGGATTCGCAAGAAATTCAGCAACACATTGGCAATTTGGGGTCTCCTCATGCTGTTTCGAAAGACCATTCACAACAACTTCAGTAACAGAACTCTCTCCCTTCGTTGCATGCAACTGTCAACGCTCAGACTGTTATGAGAGTTGATTCAAAAGAAATTCAGCATCGCACTGTCAATTTGTCTCACCAAAATATCAGCGACAGCCAGATCTCAATTGCAGATGACAATTTTAATTCGTGTTTATGTATATCTTCAGTTAACAGTGGAACGCCAGTTTATGACTCTCCTGATCAAGACAACTGAAATGGGTCAACGAAAAGATCTAAATATGTTGGCAAAATATGCTTATGCAAATAGCCAGATCTTGTTTAAGATAAGCAATTTTATATTTTTCCATGGAATTTTGAGTTTCAAGTGATCTAGAATTTCTAAACTAAATTTATATAAAATATTGTCCGATAGAAATGAGGATAAAGCTAGCGGCCTAGGGTTTTGATTCACTATTTATAATCAAGCAATATCTGTTATTTTACAGAACTTTTATTTGTAAAAAGCTTAACGCGTTTGGACTCATTGTCATAGTCTTAATGGTTACATTTGTATCTCCCTCAACTTAGAAAATGATCGAAACTGCCTTAGTCTAAGTATACTAAATATTGTTTATTTTGTGTGGGAATAATTTGTATTTAAATTATTTGATCACTCAAACTTATCCCCTTTGCCATGAATACGATTTATCTCATTTTAATTAGGATTATTTGCTAGTTGTTTTCGAGGTTTCTCCATAAAGTTTTATTCACACTGGCTTTAAAAAATGCAAGGTATATAAATGAAAGTACAAATTTAATGGTTCGATTTTGTAATTTTATAACATTTGAGAGAATTCTACCATTTGTTGGAATGTAATTCCAACTACCCTCAACGAATGCATCAAACAAAACACTATTTTTTCATTAATGTTGAAGTCCTTCTAAAGGACTGATCTGTCTATCTCCGTGCCTCTATTCAACTCTCCCATACATTGCTATCCTATCTTCATTATTATGTATTTCTGCCCATACTTTTGCAGTCCCGTCACCTTTCTGTCTAATTAATTTCTTCTGCAAATAAGTTATTAGGAGTATGGTCTTTCTTTCACCATAGAAAATAAGGAAGACTATGTGTTGTTTGAATTAGTGTGTGTGCAGAGGGTTTTTTAAAAAAAAAGTTTGCTCTATTTTTATATATAAAAGAAGCTGCCTTGTTTTTTCTTAATTTTGTGTATGGAAGAGCTGAAGCTCTGTTTAAACAAAAATATACATGTTTTATTTTTCAGTGTGCTGGACTTAGCATATGAAATTCTTTGTTTTTGTCTATTCAATATAATATTTTAATAGAGCAATAGCTCTATGTTTCTATTTTTTTTACCTCTGCCTCTTAACCAACAAGTGGTATCAGAGCCAAAGGTTGCTCTTGAAAAGAAAGTTTTAGCAAAGCTGAAGGTTATTAGTGCAAAGGGCTTCATCAACAAAGACCTCCAACAAAGGTTTTTCAAGGCAAAGTTATACACAGTCAACAATGGCAAACACAAGCACAATTTTAACATCCTCAAATCCCACAGTTCAATGGGAAAAATTATGATTATTGGTCCATAACAATGAAGGCACTCCTTTGTTTTCAAGACATATGAGATCTTGTAGAGAATGGCTTTCCAGAACCCCCAGATGCAACAACGTACAATGCTCTATCTCAAGTAGAGAAAGATCTGTTGAGGGATAATAGAAAGGACTCCAAAGTTCTCTTTTACATATTTCAAGTAGTGCATGAGAGCATTTTTCCAAGGATTGCAGCAGAAACAAAGTCCAAACAAGCATGGGATATTCTTCAAACAACATATCGAGGCATGGCAAAGGTTAAGACAGCTAAGCTACAAATGTTGAGAAGGGATTTTGAAACAATCTTCATGAAGGATTCAGATTCAATAGACACTTTCTTCAGACAAGTGATGGGTTTAGTTAATCAAATTAGATCTCATGGTGAGACACTTGAAGATACTAGGATTGTTGAAAAGATTTTAAGGAGTTTACCCACAAGATTTGAATCCATAGTTGTGACCATAGAGGAAATAAAGAACCTCTCATAGTTTTGAGTTGATGAGCTCCATGCATCTCTCATCTCACATGAGCATAGACTAAATAGGTCAGAAAATTCATCATTAGAGCATGCATTCAAGACACAAGCTTCAATCAGGCATGGTAGAGGCAAAGGAAGATCAAATTTTAGAGGTAGAGGAAGGAATTATTATAGAGGTGGAAGAAGCAGCCCATCAAACTCAAGTGGAAGAGGTAGTAGCCAAAAATCAAGTCCAAACCCATCTCAAAATCAACCACATGGTCAAAGGTATGACAAATTTCAAATCCAATGTCATTATTGTAAGAAATATGGGCATTATTGAAATGAATGTAGGAAAAAACAATTTGATTTTAGCAGACAAAATGCAAACTTTACAAGAGAAAACCAAAATCAAAGCAATATGTTCATATCATACAATGTAGCACAAGAAAATCAAAAGGATGTATGGTTTTTAGACTCAGATTGCAGCAATCATATGACAGGGAACATAGAAATGTTCACAAGTTTACATGAAAGTGTAAAATTAGATGTCGCATTAGGTAATGACAACAATGTTTCAGTTATGGGCAAAGGAAATATCAACATTCTAAATAAATAGGGGGAGAAGAAGTATATTTTAGATGTGTATTTTGTGCCTAGTCTAAAACGCAATCTAATGAGTATTGCGCAGCTTGTTTAAAAGGGGTATATAGTCTTCTTCAAAAATAAGAATGGACTATTCTAGATAAATTTCTAAGTAATCAACTTATTGATAAAGTGCAAATGATAAACAATTGAATGTTTCCCCTAAAGAGTAAGCCAGAATTGAATGTGGAATATGCTCAAGCACATCCCATAATGAACCCATAAGAGGATAAAGAAAAGGTTGCAGCAGTTACACAAACCATCTTTCAAGCAGAAATGAAGGATGAAAATTGGTTATGGCATCTAGGATTTGGGCATCTCAACTTTGGAGGTCTAAATTTGCTGCATAGGAATAGTATGGTAAAGGGTTTTCCATTAATAGAGAAACCAAAAAGAGTATGTGAGTGATGTATCTTGGGAAAGCAACATAGAGAGACGTTTCCAATTGGCAAGTCAATTAGAGCAAAAGAACCTTTAAAAATTATTCATTCAGATCTATGTGGGCCAATGCAAAAACCATCAATTGGTGGAAGATTCTACTTTTTGACTTTCATTGATGACTATTCAAGGAAAACATGGGTCTACTTTCTAAGGAAAAAGAATGAAGTGTTTGATTTCTTCTATCAATTCAAGGCACTTGTTGAGAAGCAAAGTGGGTACTACATCAAAGCATTAAGAACAGATAGAGGTGGTGAATACATCTCATATGAATTTCTAATTTTTTGTAAAGACCATGGAATTCACAAGCAATTCAAAACCAGGTACACACCCCAACAAAATGGGGTAGCTAAAAGAAAAAATAGAACAATCATGGAAATGGCAAGAAGCCTGTTGAAAGCAAAGCATTTGTCAAATGAATATTGTGCTGAAGCCGTAGCTTGTGCAACATACATTATGAATAGATGTCCAACCAAGAGTGTGAAGAATATGATTCCTGAAGAAGCATGGACAATAAAAAAACATAATGTTGCTCACATGAGAGTATTTGGATGTGTGGCATATGCACATGTGTCAGATGAGTTTAGAAGAAAATTGCACAACAAGGGAAAAAAGTGTATATTTATTGGTTATAGTGATGAATCCAAGGCATACAAACTATACAATCCAATAACCAAAAAAGTTATAATCAGCAGAGATGTAGAATTCAGAGAAGATGAAGCATGGGATGGAAGTTTGGAGAAGACAATCAATACTACAGCCAACTTACCTCAAGAAGATAGAGAAGAATTTACGCTAGCAGTTACTGCATCAAATGTGACTCCTTCCACACCCATTCAAGCTCAACAAAGTGGTAATCAAATGACACCATCATCAAGTGTAAGGACAGCCCCATGCATTCAAGCATCCACTCCTTTAAATGTACAACAAACAACATCTACAAGTGGTAATCAAGGTGTAGGACCATCAAGTCTACATTCCACAAGTCCAAGTTCAAGTGATATGTCAAATCCTACATTGGCAAGCTTGAGGAGATAAAAAATAAGAAGTTTAAGAGACATTTATGATTAAAATGAAGGTGAAAACAATGCTAGTCTAATTTGTCTCTTTGAATTTGATTCACAAGTATAAGGTCCTATTCATTATGAAGATGCAATTAAGGATGAAAAATGAGTAAATGCAATGTATGATGAAATTGATGTAATAGAAAAGAATCAAACATGGGAGTTAGTGAGCCTTCTAAAAGGCAAGGATGTTATAGGAGTGAAGTGGGTTTACAAAACCAAATTAGATGCAAATGGTGATGTGCAAAAGCATAAAGTGAGACTAGTGGAAAAAGGATATTCACAACAGCCTAGGGTTGATTACAATGAGACATTTGCTCCAGTAGCTCGATTAGACACTGTGAGAACTATACTTGCAATAGCAATTCAAAATAAGTGGCTAGTTTACCAAATTGATGTAAAATCAGCATTTTTGAATGGTTACCTTGAAGAAGAAGTTTATGTGGAGCAGCCACCTAGGTATGAGATTTTGGGTCAAGAAAACAAAGTTTACCAATTGAAAAAGGCACTCTATGGACTCAAGCAAGCCTCAAGAGCTTGGTATAGTAGAATTGACTCCTATCTTTTGAAAAATGGATTCAATAGGTGCAAAAGTGAGCTTACATTATATACCAAGATGAATGAGCATGGTCATATCATAATTTTTTTCTTGTATGTTGATTATTTGATATTCACGGGTGATTTGGAAATTGATTTGTTCAAAGGAGCTATGAAAAAGGAGTTTGAAATGACTGATTTAGGCCTCATGAAGTATTTTCTTGGCATTGAGGTAAATCAAAATGGTAATGTAATATTCATCTCCCAATCTATGTATGAAAATTGCTAATTAGCTCCAACACCAATTGTCACAGGACTGAAATTAAGCAAGCATGATAAAGGAGGCAACATTAATCCAAATTTGTATAAAAGGCTTGTTGGTAGCCTCATGTATTTAATAGCAACAAGAATTGACATAATTTATGTAGTTAGTCTCATTTCAAGGTTCATGGAGTCTCCAAAGGACTCTCATTGGCAAGCAGGAAATAGAATTCTCAGATATGTGAGTGGAACAAGGAACTATGGCATTCAGTATGCAAAGTTAAATGAGTTCAAGATGATTGGATATATAGATAGTGATTGTGCAGGAAGAATTGATGATAGGAAGAGCACTTTCGGTTATGTTTTTCATTTTGGAACAGGTGTAGTTTCATGGGCTTCGAAAAAACAACCAATAGTCATGCTCTCATTAGCTGAAGTAGAGTATGTAGCAGCCACAGGTCCATCATGTCAAGAAATTTGGATGAGAAGAATGTTGAATATCTCAGGCAAGAACAACAAGAAGCAACAAAGATCTATTGTGACAATAACTCAGCTATAGCATTGTCAAAGAATCTAGTTTTTCACAAGAAAAGCAAACATATAGACACAAGATATCATTTCATTAGAGAGTTGATTAACAATGGAGAGATCTTTTTGGTCTTTTGTAGGTCTCAATATTAGTATGCAAATATCTCCACCAAGCCATTGGGAAAAGAAAGCTTTGAATATTTGAGAGATTTTTTGGGAGTTCTAAATGGTAGTAGTTGTGATTAAGGGGGAGTGTTGGAATGTAATCCCAACTACCCTCAACGAATGCATCAAACAAAACACTATTTTCTCATAAATGTTGAAGTCCTTCTAAAGGACTAATCTTTCTATCTCCATGTCTCTATTCAAATCTCCCATAAGTTGTTATCCTATCTTCATTATTATGTATTTCTGCCCATAATTTTGTAGTCCCTTCACCTTTCTATCTAATTAATTTATTCTGCAAAGAAGTTATTAGGAGTATGGTCTTCATTTCACTATAGAAAATAAGGAAGACTGTGTGTTGTTTGAATTAGTGTGTGTGTGCAGAGAGTTAAAAAAATTGCTCTCTTTTTATATATAAAAGAAGTTGCCCTATTTTTTATTAATTTTGTGTATGGAAGAGCTGAAGCTCTATTTAAACAAAAATATACATGTTTTATTTTTTAGTTTGCTAGACTTGGCATATGAAATTCTCTATTTTTTCTATTCAATATAATTTTTAATAGATCAGTAGCTCTATTTTTCTATTTTTTTCACCTCTGCTCTTAACCAACACCATTGTCATGTTAGTTTCTTTGCATCCTCATGTATCTTACAATTTTTAGGGCCACTTTTGGGTTATGCACCTATTATTACTTATGGATATCTTTAGTCTTATTCATATATTAAATGTCTTTTTTTTTTTTTTTTACATAATTCTATTTGTTGGTATTGATTTTAGGTTTAACAATATATTGTACTTATCTACATGAAGCGTGATGTGTGTTTCTTAGATCATATGATTATAAGTGCAATGATATATTTTGGTTATGAATATGGGTCATGATACCATTAACTTGGATCATATGATTGTGATTGTTATTGTGTATTATGTCTATTGACACATGGACCATGGTGTGTGTAGTTTGGATCACATGACTGTGATTACAATATTTTACTTATGGACATGAAGCATAATGACTTCCATCATGGATCAAATGAATATGATTGCAATGGAAAAATGTGCGTATCAACATGAATTATGAAGTGTATATGTTAGAATATGTGACCGTGATAGGTTTCATTAAATTATGTGGCATGAGATATTATTATAAAATTACAACAAGAACAACTATGTGTTGGATTTGCAATGGGATATTTTGGTTATGGAAATGGAGTGACATGCATGTATCAACTACTATTTGACCTTTTTGTTTTCAAATATATATGTAGTTACATCATGAGAGAATGGGTGTTATTATTTGCATGCTATTGTATTAGGTTGACATTACAACAAGTGCAATCCAAGTGTGCAAATGAAAGGTGTTTAAAAGTAGGAAGGGTGACAAGAGTTAACCATAACCCTAAAGACCCTTCCTATCCAAAATGTGACACGAGGACCATCTATCTAGACTAAACATTTATTTATTTAAACTATGTTGTAGACCACATATTATTATGAAAAGACCTTCATTTTCAATTTTATAACCTACGTGTGATGCACCATTGATTGAATCCATTCCAATAAATTCAAATTTTCCTTATAAGCAAAAAAAAAGACTATTCTTAAATATCTCCTCTTGCATTTTTCTAGCAAAAATTGAAATCTGTATGTATGTGTAACAAATAATCCTTCTAGAGAAAATTTTAATCTATAATTTAGTCTATTCTATGTTATTTGGGTGTAGAAATGCAGGTTTGCACAAGACATATGTCTATGCATAAATATATATTAGATGTAGTAACTTTATCTCCCTTTTTGATGTAATTTTATATTCATATCCTCAATCTAACAATAGTATAAGGTAAGAGATTGTATAATATAAATTTAAAGAAGAAAAAGAAAAAGGAACAAAGCCATACTTTTTTTCCTTTACAAGAATTTTATATATGATTTATACCTTATTCTTGACAAGAATTATGTGTTTTACTTATGGAAAATATTTGGGCTGAAGAGCTATGTTGTAGCTTTTTTAGACATTGGGGAATGATAAAAGCTTAAGTGAATTTAGGACTTGAGAACTACGTTGGTTGTCTTAGGAGTTGGAGGAGAGAAAGTGTTTATAGCACTATTATTGAATTTTCTTGTAAATTCTTAAAATAAGTCTACATATGAATATTGGCTATGTAGGCAATGCTCATTCCCAAAGGGCTCCTTGGGACATCTCGAGATCCTAAACCCATTAACCCATTTTTTCCATAGTCACTCCAACGGTGAAGAAGCTAGCATTTTATCATTTGACAAAAAGTGAGAACTTGTGCAAATAATTTGTATAAACTAGAAGAAAAGTGATAGAAAAACCAAAAAGATGCACCTCATTCCATATGTATCCAATTAATCATTCCGCACTAAACGCTTGTGTCTAATTTAGACACTAGTGTTGATACAACCATTCATATTTGACATAAGCATCTGATGCCACAAAGTGAAAAATACAGAATCTAACAATTATTTAAAAATACTAATCCATTCCACTTCCATCTTATTTTAAGCTAGATCTTCGTGCAGTAAACTATGTACATAATTTTATTTTCAATTTATTGCAATACAAATCAATATCAATAGTTTTAATTTATATATTTGATATATCTTAATATTTAAATTTAGAATAATATTTATCTAAGTCTCAATATTAATTGATATATTATAAATTTATTTATCAATCTTATTCTTATTTATTTCTACATTGTTAACCCTAGATACACTTAATATCTAAATATAGGGTTAAACACCCTGATTATTTCTAAATTGTAACATGTTTTATCCCCAATCCACACTCTTCTTGAGGTGTAACTTTATGTATTTAGATGTTGTTTGACTATTGATGTTTATGATATTCCGTAAAAAAGCTTTCATGAGTGAAATTATCATTATTTACAATTTCCCGTATATCTGCAACCAAAATACATGAGCATTTGCCATCTTGGAAACCTCTTTGGCTTGAGGGTTGATAAGGGCCATAGATGTCGATTGGCATGATATGGCGGAGATGTGAGAAGACTCATTTATATAAAAAAATGCATCAATTTATAGAACAAGTGTTAGCGTAGCTAATTAGTTATCTATTACATTCTTAGTTTTGTTGTTGGGTTGGCAGTTCGGTTGGTAGTTACACCGCCGATGATCAACTATTTAACTGTTTCTGGAGTGTATATATTTTCCCGCTCTCTCGTGAATAAGTCATTCAAGCATTTACCTGCTACAGTCTGGTATCAGAGCTAGCAAGAGAGGAAGCCGCCTGATCAAAGCCCCGCCTAGGGAAAGTATAGCGTGAAAGTTACTAGGGAAAGCGCGACCTGTATATTAGCTGAAGAAGCGACCAAGAAATGGTCGACCACTACTCGTTCGATGCAAAACATAAGTTAGTGACCACGGACAGTGTACAGCAAAGCTGACTGAGCGTATATCGCAGCACAACAAGGTCAAAAGCCTGAAGAAGTCGTACGAAGCAAGGAGACGCCTGTGTTGTTGCAGCGTGACGACAGCCTGAGACGATGGATAGGAAGTATGAGGCGTGGAGGGAAGATGATCAAAGCATTAATCTTTCTTTCATCTGTTATAAGTGCGTGGATCATGAGATCTCAAAGCCTGACGATCGAAGTGATCAGAAAGGTGCCAAAGCGCTGAAAGCTGACCGAGTTGAAAAGTGCTTTGGAGACTGCAGAAGCATGGTACTATTTTTTTTGAATTATATCTCTACCATGAATCCCTTGGGTAAATCTATTTGCATGCATTGCAGAACAGAAATAGAGTATGTAGTAACATATAGAAGTGGTATGATGCTTTGAGAGATACAAAACAAATATTTAATTTATATTACGTACCATCAATCCTAAAATACATAAAGAATTCAATGATGTTTATTATTAATAATCTACATAGGTTTTTGTTTGATGCAATATAACTTGTGAGCATAGATAATACTACATTAAAAGGAAGAAATAGAACACTATAAACTAGATAGCAAGTGGAAGAGTATCAAAGCTAATAATTTTTTTCATGCTTCAAGCAAAGGGAATCCTATTAATAAGGCACAAGGGAAGGTTTAGAGAAAATACTAAAATAATCAGAACTCATAAAAATTATATAATGAAGATTTTAGGGGTAAAGAGGGTTGTGAAACGTTAGATTGAATGGTCACAAGGATTGGTTTCGTAATTATTTTAAAACTATTTGTGGTGTAGGGACAATTGCACAAGTATATTTATGATAAGCTAGTAATAAAAACGTGAAGATATTCTTTTTAATGCATAAAGTAAAATGAATGTATCAAGAAACAATTGAACAATAAATAAAAATATATATTACAAATTGTTAAATGATCATAATGAGTGAGTGATTACAAACTCTGTCGTTGTAAAATTTGATAGGTGGTTGATTTATTCGTATATAATTGATTATGTCTTGTCAAATGTCTATAGATTTTGGATTGGTTCAGCAGGGGTAAATGAGCATGTTCCTTACTTGGATTCATAGAATTAATGAGATTTATATATTATGATTTGATTGTCCTTAGACTTTTACACAATTTTCCATCATATAAAACTTGAAACTTAGATGGTTAAGTGTTGGTTAAATATTCGGTACTTTGATAAATCTTGTGTTTATTAATAGTGAAGGAGACTAAAATTATCCTTTTATTTGGGGAGGTTATTTTTATTGAAAATATGAAAAAATAGAAATATAGAAATTTAAAACGTTTATAGGTTGATTGGAATATTGGGTTTTATTACTTTAATCCAATTTTTAAAAAAAGAAGGGAAAAGGATAATGCATGAATGAGAAAATTGAGATTTCATCCCTTGTATGACATGAAATAACTCTAAATGTAATACACTACTTTTAGAATAAAACAAGTATTTTTTTAAAATAAGGGATATGTATCATTATAACAAAAAATCACATCCATAGAAAAAATAATAGACACAAAGTTTCTTTCTACAGACATTTCAATAACAATTACAATCCAAATAAAAAATATTGACGCAAATTATAGGAGGGAATGGATTTCCCTTCATATTCCAATATTATCTTTAAGATTCCAAATTTTATCTTATTCACTTTAGAATCTCAAATTATTTTCTACAAAATACCATTCAAAAATGCCAAAGTCAAATATGACCAACATTATTTTTAAGGGTTTTTTTCCATTGGATGGACCTATAGTTGGAAGAAGTGTTAAGTTGGAATTAATTTGTAGGGATGTTTTATATATTCCAATTTTTTTTTTAATGCCTTAGTAATTGAATTCCCTTTGAGAATATTCATATTAATTTAATGTATTATCCATTTATCTATTACTAATTCCATGGTGTATGGGGTTTTGTATAACTCCTTACACTACACATTGATATCTTCCAATGAATAATGGATTTCGTTGAGTATGTTCAAGGAGGATATGTCTTTGAGAAACTCATATTAAAGATTGCTAATATTAAAACATGCATCTAACATTATGTTTCCTCTAAGTATATATTGATATGTAAAGTTATTTAATACTTTATTTATCACTTAGATCATGTGTAATATGATTTGTATCTAGATAAAAAAATATTTTATTTTACCTTTTATAAAATAATAATATTTTAGCAACTATGTCTACATCAATGCATGCGATATCTTATAGGTCATGAAGCATATTTTTCCATAACTTGGTTTCAGATTGATGGCACCTGACTAAATTCAAATAAATATTTTCATATATATTTATGGTTTCATCCATGTATTTGAATCCATCAAGAAATAATTTTTCTACGTAGGCTTAGAGGGTCTTTCCATAACTATTATATTTAGATATGGATGAAATTTCCTTTTTACTTATTGTTATAACTTTTTCAAGGGCTTGAAATTGAGATTTGGTAAAGGCTTCTTACGTATTGAATAGATATATAACATATCTTGTTAGTTGTCATATTTAAATTGTTCTTTTGTCAAATCATCTTGTTCATTTCTCTTAGTAGTCACTTGGAGAATATGAACATCAATCTCATAAGTGGATTCTACCATGTCAACTCTTAATGAGGTATAACCAAAGATTTTCATCTCACCCTTATCCTTTTAAACATTATCTTCTATAATTTCAAAACATTCACCATGTGATGATTTGGTGATCAAACATGAGGTGGCATTAGCATTTTTAGGAGGATAAGTCATGAAAATATTTTCCAAAGCATTAGATTATGGAAACTTAACATCTACTATATTTTTTTCCTTAGAAATGGTGGAATTCATTAAAATCCCATATGAATGGTACATACCATTTGTGTATTTATACTATATGATAGAACATGTGTTGTATGTTGGATTGGAGGAGTGTCCTATTTTGAGATTGAAATGTGTGGAAAATATGGGATAACATGAGAAACTAGCCCTTGTGTTGTGGAAGTGGGTATCTCTCCCATCCTTGATGATCACTTCTTTTCTTAATTATAAGTAAGATAATTTTGTGTGATATTATTTGTTAGTAAATAGGTATATTCGGGGGAGAATATTATTGCATTAATATACTTATTGGCTTGAAATTTTATAACTAAGGAAAATCCTTCACAATAAGTATTTATTGGTTGTTTTCCTTAATTTGAGTTTTCATCATTGTTATCACCAATAACCTTAGTAGTGGGGTAAATGGTAGTACCAAAACCAATGGATCTCTTTATATTTTTAGTAGATATAGGATCCTCCTTAAATGAGGATTGAACATTGGTTTAATTATAATTGCTAGCCTTTATGAAAATTTCAATCTTATGATCAAAGTATTTAACTAATATTCTCATCACAAAAATTGTTATTTCTTGTAGGTGTGTATTATAATATCACTCTCATAGGATTAGTTAAGAATCTCATAATTTAACCCAACTATAAAGGTTTTATTACATCATCAATCATTCCATCAAGTACCCATTTTTCACAAAACATTTGAATTTGATTTAGGATTTAACATTCTTGATCTCATCTTCCAACCTTAAAATCATTAACACAGTCATCATCATTGTCTTCCAATTATGATTTATGAATATATGAAGATAAAATACACATATTAGCTCAGACATAATATTTTTTATAAAATGAATATCTAATTATGTCAAGGTATAGTGTAGTCAGATATGTTAGCTTAAATGCTTATATCATGAGTTGCATGCTTTCACATGTAGTATCCCATAAAAATAGGGAATACTAGTCCCACTATATATTTATTCCCATATTTTTTATGAAGACATTAAACCTCTATTCATAGTTCAATTAAATTTTTTTTAGGGATAAATATCGATGAAATACTCATGGGAGACCCCTCAAAACCTGAAACTCTTATATAGAATAATTTATCAAATTAGATGAAATGGATTCTATTTCATAACACCAACTTGATTACCTTTTTAGTAAACTTTATTCCCTAAAATTTACATAATATTTTAACTATCCACAAGGTTAATGAAGCATAACTCTTCTAAAGTATTTGTTACTTTGTTTGAAATTTAGATAAGGAAATAACTCATATACTCTCATTTCCATACTTGAATTTTAAAACTATGTTAGCTCAGGGTATACACAATGACAAGAATGAGAGTATACCAA
>JARHVA010005296.1:522500-587500 GCA_037957365.1 Torreya grandis
CCTTATAAAAAATATGCATGTGTATAAAATGCGAAAGCATGATTAAAAAAAAAAATTAAACATGGAAAATTATACATCCTTATAAAATGGGACATCTTAGGAAATAATGTGATAGATCTTAATTACCTAATTTAGAAAATAAAATAGGAAAAATGGTTTTCTCTATTCTTTAATAAATTTAATATAAGTTTTCATGGTTTTCTTAATTTAAACAAATGAAATTATAGGACATGTGGGATAAGAGGAGATAATACAAAGAGCATAGCTAAATTATTCACAATCAACATTCATAACATAAACAAGATGGTACATGAAAGATTGCTTTAATGAAAGATTTAAAGCTAGTATTATACTTTTGCATCCAACACCTTGAAGTCAAAGGTGATTCATAGATTGAGACTTATTTAATAATTAGTAAATATAATATAGATTATATATTTCATGATTTCATTTATGAAATCTATATATTCCCTACTCATTTATCCTTTATTATTTTAATCATTGAATATATTAAATAAATTAACATGAAAAATTTCTTAACAAATTATATTTAATAATTCTTCAATAAATTTCTTAAAAATATCACTTAAGTAATCATGATATATTCAAGAAAACATATAGATCTTGCAAGCATCAACACCTATCCACATAAGCATGTAACACAAGAACACATCACATATGTGGAAAACCCTCAAGGGGAAAAAATACAATTTTATTTTAAACTTTAATATATTTATAAATGCAAAACACCAAATTTAGTGAACCACCAACTTTACATGGGGTACCAACCCCAACTAGTTAAGCACCAACCCAGTTAGGCATTAACAAGCACCAACTTAAAAGAAGGAACTAACACCCTAGAAGAATAAACCACATGGTTTATTTTATAACATTTATAAAAAAAAAATATCATACAATAGTTAATAATATCCTTATTCATCTCTTCACACAGTTGTATCTCTCTTAAAACTAGCCTCTAGCCTTCTTCGCTCAACTAGTCCTCTTTTCGAGTTGATTCGATCATATGACATTGATCCTCATATATTTAACATAATTAAAATATTAATAATATATTAATTACACTCATATTATGGTATAAAATACCTCCTTATACTCTAAAATATATTATTTCATTCACTTGTACTCTATTTTTCTTCAATATGCCTAATACTACCTAGTATTTATACAAGTCTCTTGTTCCTAACCTTTTTAGTTAGGAAAACACCATTATCTTCTTAGGTAATAAATAAAATTCATTTTAATAAATATAATAAAATTTTTAAAATGTGATTTTATTTCCTTTAGTTTTGACCTATTTCAATTAGGCCTTCTCTCATATTTAGGTCTCATGGAGATCTAATCCCGTTAGGTCTATTTTATGACATGTTACACTTTATCTTCCTTGGAAGAAATTAAAAACCATTATATTTCATTATAATATCATATTAAACTAAAATATACCTATACTAAGCTCATATATGATCCATAACACCTTTCAAGTCCAATCACTACTTGAAGCACACCATTAGTACTATTCATAATTAACCTTGTGTAGACCCAAAAAGTGTGTCTTAAATTACTAAAGATAGAACACAATTTTTTAAAACAATCATAGAAAAAAATAAAATTTATAAAAACACCATGAAATCTAGGTCATCAAAAACCTCAATATATGTTTTAACTCAAGGTATACAGGCTCAAACTCTTCTCTGCAAGATGTTTAATCTGAATTACCAACTAAACTCCAAATATAGTCATGGTAATTTGAACTTATGATATATGAAAGAAAATAATCATGGGATTAAAATTTATGAATATTATATTAAAGAAAAATTATAATAATATCCAAAAATAATATCACAATATCTAGTGGCAGTTATTGGTATTGTAGACCAATTTGTTGACTTTCTCTCTCACAGTCCTTACTCAATCAGACAAGCCATTTTTAGCTTCAACATTCCAACCTATTACACTAAATTTAAATATTGTAAAAATAATGGATATATGTTAAAGTAAAAAATAATAACACCATGTGTATTACATACTTTAACTTAGGGCAAAGAGACTCCATCTCATCACTTCAAATTGTTTACCTAGATTTACCATTTTATCTTCAAACATAGTCGTGGTGATAATGAGCTTCAAAACTTGTGTATACACTTTTATAGACTTAAATTGAATTTTTATAATGTTAATATATCGTTAGAAACATAATAGATACAAATATAATATGGTAAAATGGAAATATTGGTCTTACAAGCCAATCTCATAACCTTACACCTTCACCATCTCATCTACTCTAGACATGTCAACTTATAAACAACATTTTTCTCATATCCACTCATGTAAAAAAGTTGTATACAAAATAAAAATGTCCTAAAGGTATTTAAAAATTTCCTCATGTATTTTTACTCATCTCTAATCCATGATAACACATTTCTAACCACCTTATCACTTATGCCTAGGTGTCTCACTATTTGCATCATTAGACCTATTAGTGACTGGTCAAATTGTATGAACATTTTAGCTCATACGAATGATATAAATTACTCAAAAACCACTAGGTAAATTTAATAAAATTACAAAAAAAATTTCTCCATCAATTTAAATTTGACTTTGGTCAACTCTGATTGCTATGGTAAATCTTTGAGAAATAAGGTCTTTTCTATTGGTTCCACTCACTCACTTGATAAACTAATCACACCTGGAGATGCCTAGGATAGTTTAATAAAACATAAAATACATTAAATATACATAAAAAAATCTTTTTTTAATCACTTTATAGAATCTTATTTTGTATCACTATTAGGGTTCTTTGAGGGTTTAAACCATCTTCTAGTCTTAGCAATCATTCATAAATATTATCCCTTTATTCCAAAAAACAATGATTTAAAATTTGATCTAAGACTCTTCCAAATATTTATTTAATATATTAGGTTATCATGCTAAGGTTATATATGCCAATGAACACTTGAAAGTTATTCTTGGGTTGACAACCCTTCATCCTATACACATGAGAGACCTCAAAACAATTTTTATTAGCTTAACCTTCAAATTTTGACTTGTAACTTAGTCAATATAATAAAAAAACATTACACACTTTTGAAAATTATCATGTGTCCCTGTTATCCTTGAAAATAGAACCTCATACCCCATTATGCTATACTCTCTCTTTGCTCTTTAGGCCTTAACATGAAAGTTAAATTTAATCTTCAAACTAACCTTATAACCAATATAAAAACTCTAAACACCTCATAAAAACTCCCTAGACCTATCTCATTCTTAAAAACTGATATACATCCTTGATATTACTTGAAAACACCTCATGACACCTCATTTGGTTAGGTAAGGTCTTGAACTAGTCTAGTTGTAGACTCGAACTTAAGGCCTTACATCTATAGGATTAAATTAAAACTATCCTAGGTGATCCAATTCATATAATTCATTATTAATAAACTTCATAATCATCTTATGCATCTGTTCATCCATCTTAATGGGCCACCATGCTTAAACATTCTCACTAGGTCTTTACAAGCTTTGACTAGTTCCATGAATAGGCTTCTCAAGTATTTGTATCTTGAAAATTGATATTTGAAATATTCTTTGATGCTTCTACACCTTAATCACAATTCTTAAATGATCATCTAACAATTCCATATTTCTGTACATACCTCTTCATTCTCATCATACACATGATCACAATATGATTAAGCTTGATATGGTTGGTCTTCTGAAGACACCTTATACTCAAAGACTAATAGTCAAACATGATTACATTGGCTTGAACCTTGACATAAACCTGATATTAAAAATTTGGTTTCCTTTAAGTTATTTTTAATAAATATAAAGTAGGTTTCCTTGAAATTATCTCTTTTCACATGACTTCATTGTCACATAAGGCAGGCAAGCTCATACCTCATAAATCATTCACTATATATCCTCACCAGATGTACCTTGACATCAAATGACATCAATGACAAAAGTTTTCAATATCAACCTAAAAATTTGGAATGATTTATTTTATATTAAGAAATGATAAGGTGGCAATTGAAACAAGATGATCAATTTGGGGTTCCTCAATTTAATCATGGATTCTGAAGACACTTTCCATTACACAGCCTCATCTTAATTGATAGTAATATAACTAATAGTTATGTATAGGTGGTATATAATATGGTGATTTATTAAAATAACAATGATCAATCCTCCTCTATTTTCTATTTCATTCATTTCTTTTTTCATTTTTACACCAAATCTATATTTTTATATTTCATCTATGTATTTAGATTTTATTCTCTCTAAATTTATATATTTGAATTCTAAGGAGAGGAGCAAGACATGTGAATAAAATGGCATAAATATAAAATGTTAATAAATCTAAGGTAATATTTATAAAAAAGAGCTTGAATATATTCCCTGAGCAAAAGATTATGTAAAGTCTAATCAGGAATACTACATTTTATAATGTTTTCAATCATTAAGTTTTCTACCTAAACTAAAAGATTAAAAAAATCAAGATATCAAATAATCAACATATTTATTTATCATAATTTTTTCCTAGTCCAAAAATAATCCCTAATAAATTTCACAATGCCCTAGTTAGTCATTTTCATACTATACTTTTTTCCATTTATAAAAATATAAATGAAATTTTGTTAATATTAAATGAAAAATAACTTAGAAAGAGGAATGGTGACTTATTAGATGTCATTAAAGTGTTTGGGATTAATTTTTATGTTATTATTATGTTATTGGGTTTAATTTATTTGAAGTAGCTATTAAAATCTTCTCCATCTTCAAGGATACTTTTATTTATAATTTATCCAAGATGTTGGTTCTTAGTTATACACCTCATACACTCAACCTTGCACACTTGAGAGAAATGGTAAGAAATTATGGAAAACCCACTACTATGTCATTGTAGTCGGGGGAGGGTTTGGCATCACAAGATCAAACTGAATGCAGAAAATGACTGAGAAGCACTTAAAGAGGGTATGGTTAGCTCCTTGTTACTTTTAGCTCTACCTGAACCAAGGTGAGAGAATCTATGGGGTAGCTTGATCACATGGAGGGATTTTACACTTCAATCTACATGGGGATTCTTAGAAAAAGTGAGAAATATGAATAAAGGATCACCATGTTTTCACACTTCACCTATGAAGGGTTGTCACACAAAATTCAAAAATGCTTTATGTCATACACAAGCTACTAAATATAGATGAATGGATGACTGTAATCTTCATTTTTATAAAATTATCAACAAGGGTTGAATGGAAAACTATATCATAAGGATTTCAAGAAAAAAATTAAAAACACATATCAAATATGTAAGATATTATGCATTCACAAGGCATGTAAGACTTATAATATGGAAATGTTGTGTTAAATGCAAGGTAGGATATCATAGGGTAGTTAGATAGTTATAAATAAGAGGAGGGTGTGATGGTGGTTTTGAAACAATGGGGTTTCTTTCAACATACATCACATCACTCATTACAAATATTAAAAAAAAAAGACGTACAAGCTAGTGGAAACTACAAAGAGTGATTTGCATCCATTGGTGCTATTACAATTCGAACACACAAATGATCCCTAAAACCCTTGAGTATATATTGCAACTAAGATTTCAAAAACTTTTTCCTATTGAATCCATAAACCTAGGGTTCCCCATAAAAGGTTTTCAACAACATGTTTCTAAATTACTTGTAGAGAGGGATTTATAACCTAGAGCTAAGCCCAAAATGGAAACCAATAGTGATCATAAAGTAAAATATCCAATCAACTAAAATAGCAAAACATATCATTATGTTTCATCAACAGAAGAGAGTAAGAACCACTAGTATTTTTCATGTAATTGAAAAGAGATCTTACATACATCAATTTTTGAAAATGCTACGATGGGGAAAATCATGGTGGCTTTGATCTCAGAGCTTGCTAATGGTTGTACAAGCTATAACTACCTTAGAAAGAGAGGAAAAATGCACACATAATAATGATCCAAAAGTTTGGAGGAGGATATACTTGGATAAAAACAAAATTTAATAATAAAAACAACCAAAAACCAACCATTGAATAGAATACAAGGCTTCTATTTATATAGTTTTACCATTTTCAAATCTAGGAATGAGAGTTGTAACTTGCAAAAGTGAAAAGCACCCATTCAAGTTCTACAAAGATTTTCTTAGTTGGAATAAATTCCTTTGGCACACCTAGGATAATCATGTATTTATAAGGAAAAATATCCCTCTAACTACCTATACGAGAAGTGATGGAGATTTACAACAAACTTCTTGATTTCTTGGTTGTAGATACATTTCACATGAGTTGGAAAGAGAATCTTCATGGTATAAAGATAAATATATCCCTTATCTTTTGTGTAACTACCTAGATATGACTTTCACCACTTAGTAGCAAAGTTATAAATCCCTGGACAACTTTCCTTCCTCTCATGTACACAATGGAACAACTTGCTCTTGTAATGATGGCATGGGAATATTCTAGTTCCATGGTTGTTTGAGTAATATTTACTTGGAGTAGCCCACCTAGATATTAAAAACCTACAATATAATTTCATGGAGGAGCTAGGATAAACAAAAAAATGAAAATATAATAACTTAGGTTTATTTCACCCTTTTTTACTTTTCGGCTCCAAACATGCATTTTCGCATCTTACAATTTGCACTTTTACTTTTTTTGAAAATTTTCCCTTTCACACTCTTCAAATTTTACGTTTGATTTTTGACAAATATGTTTTTTTTAGTTTCTTCTATATATTTTTAATGCATAAATGCATTATATTCACTTTTCACCTTTTGGGGGATTTATGGTCCTTTCATGAAAATGTGTAGCAAGTGCAACTTGTAGCAAATGTAATTGGTACCAAGTAGAAATTTACAACAAGTGCAACTTACACCACATACAATTTGCATGATGATTTTTCCAATTACATATCCCTTTGTTGCTTATAGGATCCGGAGATGGGAATGCACTTTGCACTTTGCATATTTTTTTGGTGTAAAATACAAGTCAACCTCTAATCTCCACCAAACTTCTCTTCTCTTCCCTTCTGTGGAATGCAGAACTATAGAATTATTTTGAACATTGCACCTTGAGTTGGTGAAAAGTGCACATCAACCTCCCATTTACTCCACACTATCTTTATGCCTTTTCTATGGAATCTGAAGCTTTTCAATCATTTTTCAAGGTGTATTTGGTGAAATTTAGGATTTTGCATATTTTCACGATGCACTTCCCACTAAATTTTTCTTGGGAGCTTGGGGTCTCTTTTACACCTTTGGTAAACTTACAATATTTTTGGATTTTTTAATTTTCACTCCATTTTATCTACCTAATTTCAACATCTTGTAGATGATTTTACCAAAATCCAAGCACTTTCCTTGTATGAAGCAAACTTTGATGGAATCCCTGAGTCTTCATTATTCAAATTACTCATATATAGAGATTTTAGCTTTACAAGGCATGTGCATAGATGAAAGAAACCTATTTTTTGAATATTTACAATGATCTTTTCCCAAACTTTGGACTTCCATGTTGAGGATCCATCCATTACCACATAATAATTCTATGAAGACTAACACCATCTAGAGACACGTCTTTTCTTACATTAGGGAAACCTTCATATTATATATATATATATATATATATATATATATATATATATATATATATATATATATATATATATATATCTTGAAATGTTGTGGTCATGAAAATAAAAGTTCCTCAAGCCATTTGTCTACAAATTAAACTAGGGGTTCTTGTTGGCTATAAGTAGTAAAATGCCATTTTACAGACATGCCACCCTTTGAAATTTGGCTAGAAAAATCCTCCCATTTTGAATGTGGGCCTCCATTTTGAATCTATCTAGTTGACATGATCATTATCACCTATTTTCACACATGGTACCAACTGAGCCTATGCCTTGAATATTATCTTTAATCAGGGTTGTTGGTTTGAAAAAGTGGGAAAAGTTCACTACTCTTGAAATACCTAGATTTATAGCTAAATCGATAACTTGCATTTTGAGAGGTGAAATTACAAGAGGAAATATAGATTCAATCCATGGTCCTTTGGCAAGGGGACTATTCCCTTCTAAATTTCTAAAAGGTTTTGCATTAGCATGCCATTTAAAAATTGGTAATTGAATCATTATCTACAATTTGGTAATATGTATACACCAAATTGAAGTATCAGTGTAGACACCCTTCTTGCATTTCTTGAACCTATAGTGTTTAAAACATTGGCCACCTTATATATATTACTACCCATGTTACTAAACTATTGTCATTAGGTAAAGAGAATCCCTTTTATACACATCCATTGACAAATTTTATAATAAGTTCATGATTCATCTACATTCTAAGGGAATCTCTTAGCATATGCACATTTGTATTAGGAATTCCTCCAAATAAGTCAAAATAATACTTTTTTTAAACTAAAAAAATAAGAGAGTAATGCAATCATGAATCCATTTCATCCTTTTAAATAAAAAATGAGTATTGGCCACATATTTTATTGTAACCCAATCACAACCGGTTGAGAATGTAGATAACTAGTAGATTTGATTTGAGATTCTAAATGGCTACCTAATGAGATGATTTTTAATCTGGTACTCCACACATAGATAAAATTATTTTGGGAATGGAATAAATATACTTCATGTATCCCCATTCTACCATCAATACATGTACCAATTTAATTTTACTTTCCTGCTTGTTTACCTCTACTTTTTTGTCTATAGGATCTAAAGACAAAGATACACATTGAAATATAAACATTTTTAGGTTCAAGATGCATGTAGGTCTCCACCTTTTGACATCCATTTCTCCTTCATGCCTTGTTGTAGGATGTAAAGATATACAAGCATTTTGCACATTACACAAAATGTTGGTGCAAAGTATGTCTCACTTTCCTCCTCCCACCATAACGACTTTCCTCTTTGTTGTACATTAGAACTGAGGATGGTATAATACATTACACATAGTTCATGTAAATTACACATCACACACCCTTTTCGACCATCTCACCATGGGCCTCATTACTATTGTTTGCACATGTTTTCTCCATGACAGCTTTGATAGAACATTATCATATCATCTATAATTTCCAAATCATGTAGTCAACTCATTTACTTGTACACCTCTTCAACATGTTTCTTTTTCTATAATGATTCAATTTCATGGGATATATTTTCGTTAAAACTTATCTTCACCTTTTTCTCTATGTGTTTGTTACAAGATGCAGGAGTGGGAGTGTACATTACACTTTTCAAATTTTATTGGTGTAAAGTGAATGGCTAACTGCCATCTTCACCAGCCTTCTTACTTTTGTGGAACTCCACACCACCATTTTCACCTTCCATGTGGGTAGACTTGATAACAAGGTTGAGTGTCTACATGGCCTTCGATGCATTTTAAACTCCTACTACATGTGCTTAATCACTTGTCTCCAAATGGACCTTAGTCTTTCACTACAGATTCTTTTAACATTACCTCACTCTCTTATCTTTCACATGCCCTATGCATAGCTATTACTTTAGATATTTTGATGTCATGTGGGCAATCTGATGTGGCATGGCTGCACATGGTGTGAGTTACTTCTTTCCAATGTGGTACATTTATTTATGGTGTATCTAAGCATTTATGTGGCCTTTAACTATCTAATGTCGGACTGGTTTAGTTTTGGTGTGTCTCATCTCCCTATTTTCTTACTATTCCCTTAAACTCTACATAGACCCCAAACTCTCATGCTATGTGGACATCAAGACTCCAACATCAATGATAGGCTCAACAATATTTAAATTAGGATTGGATACATTTTAGAAAACTCAAAAAATGGCATGAATATATGATATGAATTTGAGAACCAACATTGGCTCTCACTTGAGGATGTACATGCCCTATAGGTGTGCAAAGAACCCCATAACACAAGACCAGGTGCTAATCCATTAGGCCACAAAGTCAAAACTTATCAGTTTCTATTAGACATTCATGGAACATCATCAAAACTAGGTAGATTAATAAAAATAAATTAAGAGGATATGAAATAAACATGAAAAAAAACACAAAATCAAGGTATAAAAAGAAGGCCCAAAGTAGAGGGGTAATATAATCAATAGAAGGACAAAATTATACACTATATAAGATGGTACATAGATTATGGACTTGGTCAAGGAAGTGCTTTAGATGCCTACCATTTATTGGTAGCTCTAGTATTTCACCATCTAGGTATCTCAAGAAGAAGGTATCTTCCCCAATCTGATAGTCAATGGAATAGGGACCCATCCACAAATCATCAAACTTACCATGATTACCTTTCTCCTCATGCCTACTGACCCAAAGTAGAACTAGATCACCTACTTGGAATGTTCTTGGAGTGACCTTTCTATCAAATATTTTCTTTAGCTTCTCCTTGAACTTGAGGTGTATTTCATGATATTATCTTCAAATTTAATTAATCTTAATAATTTGGTTAACCATATTTTCATAATGGTTGATTTTTTCATCATCTTCTAATTACTGCATGTGCTAATAGGTGGGAAAATACAAATTCATAAGTAAAACTACTTGAGATCCATAAATAAGATCAAAAGGGCTTCTACATATAGCTCTTTTAGGCATAATCTTATTATCCCATAAGGAAAAATTTATTTATTCACCCCACCTCTTTTTATTTGCTTCCAAAGTTTTTCTAATAATCTTGATCAAGTTCTTACTACTTGATTCAACTTGACCATTCCCTTGAGGATTGTAGTTGGAAGGATAAGTTAATTCAATCCAATAGTATTGAAAAATGCCACCAAATTTTTAGATTTGAATCTCATGGAATTATCATTAATTACCTTAATAAGCACATTAAATCTACAAATAATATGATTTATCAAAAAATCCATGACTACATAGTGTATATCCTTCCTTGTAGGGATTGCTTCAACCCATTTGGTGAAATATTAATTTGAAATTAGTATACATCTATACCCAATGATTGATGAATCAATGATTTTTCTAATGAAATCCATTCCCAATTGTCTAAATGGTACCTTAATTCTCATATGATACAAGGGAAAAGAACTTGAAGATTTCATCCTCCTAGCAAAGTGCTAACATTTCTCACACCTTTTGACAATTTGAACAACATCCTTAAAAATGATGGCCATAAATAACTAACTCTCAAAATTTTATGAGCTATAACTTTAGGTACAAAATGTCCACTACACACTCCACTATAGAAGTATCCAATCATAACATCAATTAATTCTTCTATCACACATAATAGGAGAATGCCATCTAAATTCTTTAATGTAAGTCTATTTTCTATCAAGAGGTATTTTTCGGAGACAAGTTTGAGAGTTATCCTTTATTTCTTATCCAATTTAGGGGGAAAATTCAAATTTTTCAATTAGTAAACAATGTCCTTAGCCATAATCTTGGCTAGACCCATCCATCTTACTAAATTGGTGTTCTAGATATCCATATCATACTCTTACAACTTTTTGACGCACCTGCATCTCTTTCTAGATATGTCATTATGAGTTAAAATGTCCTTCACCATGGTGTGTAAGATGTATACGATAATCTTTGAACTTTGAATATATGGCCTAAATGTTTTAGCAACCTTCAAAATATAATTATATTGTTTCCCCGCAATAGTGTATTTTGGTTTAGGACCTTACATAGCTTTGCTAAATAAAGCTATGGGTTTCTCATGCCCATCATCATTCTTTTGTAATAAGACATCAACAACATTATTGCATGATGCAAAAGAGAATACTTGGTGTAATCAAGACTAGTCAAGATAGGAGAAAACTTCAAATCTCCTTTGATGTCACTAAACACTTGCATGACCTTCTCCTCCCATTTGATAGATTGGTCCTTCTTTAACATTGAATTGATGGGCAAAGTAATCTCTACAAAATTAGACACAAACCTCCTTACAAGGTTAATTTATCCAAAGAATGAATGAATTCCTTTCTTGGATTGTGGTATAGGCACTTTGTCAGTGGCTTTGACCCTTTTAGGATCAATCATGACACCATCCTTGGACACCATATGCCTTAACAACTTGGCCTTATTTACTCTAAAATGACACTTCTTAGGATTAAGAAAAATGCCAAATTCCCTACACTTGATCAATGCCTTTTCCAAATTCTCCAAATACTCTTCTCTTGTTTTAGATTACACAATAATGTCATCTTGATACCTAATAATAAATAAGTTAATTATCCCTATAAAGGCAACATCCATATCTTTCTAAAACATCACACAAATATTCATCAACCTAAAAAGCATCCTCATAAATACATACATGCCCCATGGCATGGTGAATGCAGTCTTGGACCTCTCAAATTCTTTAACCACAACCTGGTTATAGTCTAAGAATCCATCCAATGTGGATAACATTTTTGATCCAATGATGCTTTGTAGTAGGTTCTCCATATTAGGTAGGGGACAATTATCTTTTAAAGAATCTTTATTTAGATTCTTGACATTCACACATAAGTAGATATCACCATTCTTCTTCCATATATGGACTAAATTCTTAACCCTTGATGCATACCCGATGGGCTGAATTAGACCACCATTCCTTATCTTATTTAACTCTTCCCACATCTTGGTGGCCAATATAGGGTTAATGGTTCTCTATTTTTTCTTGTAAGGTTTACTATTAGGTTGTAATAATACGATGAGCTAGGATAAGTATTCCCTATACATTTTTAGCTCAAAATAACATGACACTAATTAATCTTGGTACTTCCTTAGTAGCTTCATGTAAGCTTTCTTATCAGCTACACTTAAGTGAGTACCCAACCAAAAATTCCTTATATTTTCAAGAGAACCCAAATTGCACTCAGTAACATCTTTTGAAATGAATGAGTTTCCCAACTTGATTCTATAAACTCCATTAAAAGACACTTCCAAATTGACCAGTGCTCTTAAGATCATGTTTGTCTTTAGATGAATGATGTCTTTCATAAACAAGGTCTACTTAACATCACTAACCTAAACCATAGATTCCAAGTCTATGAGCTAATCATGGAACTCAACTTCATAGTTTATAAACCTCTTAATTTGTTCATCATCATCAAAAACCTACCAATGATAAACATTGTCTAGGATTGAAGACCTAATAAACACCTCTACCTAATATTGATAATAAGAACTCATATTTGTAATGTCAAATTGAGAACCTAACCCTACAAGTTTTTCAGATTCTTGGTTGAAAATACTATCATGATAATAAATATTGAATGCATCAAAGATCTCTAACAAGTCTTAAACAACATTTTGATACTATTTCAAACTTGTATTTTTTGTGTAAAAAATACTCCAGACTTACTTTACCACCAATTTTGAATTACCCTTAACAATCAAACACTTGATTCCATATTCATTTCTAATATTTAGACCAAAAAAGAGTGCCTCATACTTTACAATATTTTTAGTACACTCAAAAAAAGCTAGAAAGAAAACATAGAACATTTACCATTAGGGGCAGATAGGACAACCCAAGCTCCATTTCAAAGATTGGATCGAGCCCCATCAAAGCACATCCTTAAAACTACATTTTATTTTTCAAGATCCACAACAAGTATAATAGGTTATTTGATAATATCAATATTACCAAAAATTTTACCAAGGTCAACATCCATGTACAACACTTCATTGAGAGAATGCTTTAGATCTTCAATCACATACAACATCTTTGGATGTCTATAAAGTCTAACCATCTTACCCTCAAAAGGAAAAATGGCATTGGAAAGGTCCATCTACATAATTAAACCCATGCTGACAACCCAACTACTTAATAGTATCATCCCACATTTAGGTAGGTAGTCCACAACCACCATGTCCATGTTCAAGTACCTTCCAAGATGAACTGCCAATAATACTACCAGTCCCTTATCTTATCCAAGTATTGGAACCTCTCATGAGTCTATGGCATAACATTTTCCAAAAGCTGAGGTGATATTCACTCCAATCTCATTGAAGACACCCAAGGGCATCATATTACAAGAAGTACAAGAGTTAAACATGAAATTGTAGACAATTAGACCATTGATCATCAAAGTTGTATAAAATGGATCCACATTCAACTGACTTTCTATAAGTGTAGTCCCTAAATAGACCTCCAGAGTAGGTTCAACACCCTCTTCTGATTATTCATGTTCTTCTAGGGGTGCTTGGGGTAAATTAACTTCATTCACATAAGACATTTCACCAAATTCTAAATATTTAGAGTCCTTCCTCTGTTTAGATATTCATAATAACTCAACAAGTGGCATGATGATTTTTATTTGACTCAACACTTGAGCCATATCACACACACTTTAATAAGGAAGATGTGTATTTGGTGGATGGGTAATGACACCTTAAATTAGAATATAGTCACCTGAGGTCCACAATTGAGTAGGCTGGGATGAATTTGGAACTTTGATAGTAAGCTTTAAAGGTGGATTTTGTTTAAGCTCATTTGCATTGTTAAGGATGCTAGAAAATATAGGTGTTTTATTGATCCTAGAAAGAGCACCTCTAGGCTTAGTATCTTGAGTTATAGGTGGCATATTGGAATTTTATTAGACTTCTATAGATTTCTTTGCTTCCTTACTTCCATTTCATGCCTTTGTAATTGTAGGGTCAGTGTATTGAGGAGCAACACCTAGCTGTTGACTTCTCTAGTTGTACTCATTCTTTTGGGTAGATATTGTATTAATTAATAGCTACTTATCCACAACTAATGGATTTCTACCAAGATATTTCATAATCATCTTAGAGTGTAAGAGATCAAAATCATGGATGGGGAGTTCATATGCTTGTGCCACATTAACATCACAAGTGAATTCAAAAGTTGGAACACTCTTCATTTCAATAGCACTCCAAAATTGATCAAACATAACATCAGTTACTAATTCTATGGAAGCAATCAATTCATCTTGAGGATTTTGAAAATCAAACATAAAAATCTCATAGTTAGATGATGGATATTTAGGTTCATTTGGCTCTTCATCAAATTCTATATCAGTATCACATGGAGGGTGTGGAAGGAAACATTTATCACATCATTTAATATCCAAATTAGAAATTACAACATTTATCTTAGTGTTTAAGGGATCAAGCACTTCCTTTATATCCCCTATGTTATAATTTCTATCTATTTTTTTTCATATGTAGGCCTCTTTGCTTTATTATTATCTTGATTATGGAAAGTAGGTCCCCTTTTTTCTTGATTTTGATTTGGAGCCTATTCGTAATTGGTAGACTCCTAAGGGATCCCTTTTTATCTCTAGCCAAATTATATGACATTTCTTTGATAGTAGAGGCCAAAGATTTGATAGTTTCCTCTAAGTTATCTATCTTAGTGGGTTATGTCTTTCTTGGATTAACCAGCTTCACATCATACCACCTATTCAAGGGATTTCCCACAACTTTGATATTGTTCTCAAATTGGATTACCATATTGAATGCCAACCATAAGTTAGAAGGAGCCTTGTCCCTCAAGAAATACATAATCTTCTTATCAAATTCATCATAATACTTTATTAAGTAGACTATGTCACTTGACCTGATATTTTTAGGCATCCACATCATGGTCTTGTTTAAACATGTGCTAAATTTATACACACACTCATTAAGATTCTTATTTATATTCTCAAATTTAGCCAAGAGAAACCTTAGATAAATCCTAGAAATATACTAAATTTTAAAAACATTTTGCATCTCTTCCCATGAATCAATACATCCAATGGGAAGGGAATGAAACCATTGATGATAATCTTCCTCTAGCATGTGAACAAACAAATTTATACATGCAGCCTCATACATAACCTCATAATATTCAATGATATTTTAAAAATCCCTCAAGTGTTTTTTTTTTTTAAATAATAATAAAAAGGGTAAAAATATATTAATAAAAGAACAAGAGCATTAAAAGAAGAATGGGGGATCAAAATCCCCAAAGGAAAACAAAAAACGTAGAAAAACTAGGGATGAACCCACCTATATGTTGATATGAGCCTTCCTATCTTCCTCCAAAATATGTTTCAGATTCAAGCAAAGCTCTGGGGAGAGAGACTCCCAATCCTCAAAATTACCACCATTTAAATGCTCAGATGCCCATTTTTCCAAACAATCTACTACTCTATTCCATTCATAGGGGATATGAACAAACCTAATTGTATCCATGAGTGAGCTAATCCTCAAAATATGCTACACAATCCTAACCAATTGCCAATTGACATCCAGCACTTTCCTCTTAACAAGCAGGTTGATCACAAGTTGAGAATCTGATTTACAAATGATCCTACACCAACCCAATGCCTGAGCCTTTCAAAGAGCATAGAGAATAGCCTATCCTTCAATGATGTTGTTGTTTTGTGTCCCCTCATGGACCACAAAGATAAATTTCACCATAACTTTGGAGTCTCTACCTATCCCACTAGTACCTGCAAGGCTGAGATTACCCCTAGAAGAGCCATTTGTATTGATCTTGAGAAACCCATTGGGGGGTACCACCACTGACTGTCCCTATGAATCTTCTCTTTGCCCTGTCAACCTCTCCTGACACAAGTTGAATTACCTATAAATCATTGGATTCCTAGGCATGCCACCACCTCAGTGTCCTATTTGGATAAAGGGAGACAAACCTCACTCTTGGCCTGCACAGTCTCTTGAATCATCCCTATGACTTTCTGCCATATTTATTGTGCTTTAATCCTTTCATTCCAAAATATCTACCTATTTCTCTCCAACTAGAGCCACAACAGGAAAAAGATGGGCCCACCTAACCAAACATTCTGCAAAAAAGCCATCCTTGAGGGGGGTTCTCCCACACCACTCCAAAAATTGACCAAGGATGAAACATGGAGATAAGGGTGTTACCATATGTCCTACCAATAATTCTAGAGTTACAAAGTAAAGGAGCAATGAAAAAATAGGTGCGTAGAATCCTCCTCAGTTGCTTTGCACATAACATAAATAGACGGGCCTTGGAAGCCTCTTTTTTGGAGATTGTCCTAGGTCAAGCACCTATTCCAAGCCAACAAGCAAATAAAGTAGTTACATTTTGGCCATGATAATTTATTCCAGACCTGTCTCCACCATTACACTTCTCCCCTGCCCAATCTCTAAGATAATAAAGCCTGATATCCAGAAGCATCTGTGTTGTTTACTTTAGGATTGGGAGACCAAGCAAGCTCATATTCCTCCTTGAGGGAGTTACATCAACATATTTAAAGGAGGTTTAGTAGCTCATCAAGCTCCTCCTACATTCCAACAACTGGCCAAACCTTAGGTACTTTCCATTTTTCCACCTCCAGCTGTCTGTAGGAAATGTATGATTTAAAGTGACTTAGCTGAGACCAACCAGCATCAAGGAATCTTTGGAAAAGGTTTTATAGATTAGGGAACTGATAAATAATGAGAGGGTTACTATCCCAATAAATAATCCAAAAGAGATCCTTGGATCCCCGCTTACAAATATTGAATAAGCCTTCCTTAATAAGAGCAACCCCTTTTTTGAGAGTCCTCCATATTGCTAAGCCTTTCCCAATGAGTGGCTAATGAGGAATATGACTTTGAGTGGCCCTCAAATAGTACTTTTGAGAGAGAATTCTAGCCCAAGCCTTGTCTTGTTCATTACACCAGTGCCAATAAAGCTTAGTCGCCAAAGCAACTCCATTTAAGTCTGTCTACCTTAGCTTAAGCCCCCCATGTTGTTTGGGGATATAGACCATCTCCCATCTAACTAATCTCCATTTTGAGGTCATCAAAGTACTATCCCATAAAAATTTCCTAGTAATCGAGTCAAATTCCTTAACAATTCCAATCGAGGCAACCTAAAGCATACATCTGTAAATGGGCAAAGCCTACACCACAGATTGAATTAATTGAACATGGCCCACAAAAGAAAGGCACCTGTGAGTCCAATGATTCACCTTCACTCAAAATTTATCCAAAATATTTTTCCAAGATTCTTTGCGTATACGGCCAACTGTAATAAGAATATCTAGATAAATCAAGGGGAGAGTCCTAATCTAGAAATGTATAGTCTAAGAAATTCACTATTATATGAGAGTTGGTGTATTAAAGAAGAAGATGGATGACTCATCTTCATTGACCTTTTGCCCCAAGGCCATTAGATAAACATCCAACACCCTCCCCAAATTGGCAACTTCACTCATTGTGGCCTTGCCCATCAGAATAGTGTCATCAACAAATTGCAAGTGAGACTGTACCATCAGTTCACCCCCCCATCACCAGCCTTGAATATGCCCATCCTCTCTGTTCCTTCTAATCATCCTTCCTAAGGCTTCAGCAAGAATAAGAAAGAGATATGGAGACAAGGGATCTCCTTGTCATAGCCCCCTAGAGGCAACAAATAACTCTGTATGTTCCCCATTGATAAGCACCAAAAAGGAAACCGAGGAAATGTAGCTCATGACCCACTGGGTCTATTTTTCTACAAAACCAAAATATTTGAGAACCTTCCACAAGGAATGACCATTTGACCCTATCAAAAGCCTTGGCCATATCCAGCTTAATAAACATTGCCTTATCCTTAGAGCTGGCCATGGAGTGAATGGATTCAATTGCTATGATAATACCATCAAAAATTTTCCTGTCTTCCACAAAACCACACTATTCTTCAGAAATCACATCACTAAGCCCAATTTTTAACCTTTCTACAATGATTTTAGATATGATTTTATAAACAACATTACAAAGAGATATAGGGCAGAACTGACTTAGCCTATCAGCTCCTTCACATTTCAGTATGAGAGCAAGATAAGTCACATTTGAAGCCTTAAGCATTTGCTTATTCCACTGAGATTCTTGAATAGTAGCTAAAAGATCCAATTTGATAATATCCCATAATTCTTGATAGAATTTAGCCAAGAAGCTGTCAAGACTAGCCGCTTTCCCCTTTTTCATCTGGAAAATAGTCACCTCAAGCTCCCCAAGTGTGATATCCTTATCCTTCATTAAATTCTCATTCATTTCACGTGTCACCAGGGGAACAATGCAACAAAGAACCTATGATTCTTCTCATAATTCCTCATTCGAATCTTCCCTAAAAAGAGTAGAGAAATACTGCACCACCTCCTCTAACATTGCAGGAAAGGAATTAAGCCGCTCACCTCTTTCATTGACCAGGACCAAGGTAGAGTTGTCGTTCCTCCAAGCTTTGGAAAACTGAAATAAAAAAGAAGTATTTATGTCACCTTCTTGGAGCCATTCTATTCAAGCTTTCTACTTCCAAAACACTTCCTCCCATAGCTCACATTCCTCCAGGTCTTTCACAGCTTGAGCTTCTTCTTGAAGTAAGATTTTTGTCAATCCTTCCTCCCTAATTGTTCTCATGATACCATCAAGCTTAGCCTACACATTAACCTTAGCATGAAAAATATTCCCAAAGCTTTGACGATTCCATTATTTAAGCTTATACTTCACAAAATATAGTGATTTAGCAAAAATATACATCGCTGTACCATGGGTAGGCCTGCCCCACCTCCACCAATTGGTGACACATTTGAACAATGACTGATCTCACAGCCACATGAGTTGAAATCTGAAGGAAGGAGAGCAAGGCTGGTACTTTGAAACACTATTCAGCTTAATAGGCTAATGATCTGATCCTCTCCATTCCAAAATTTTAGACCTTGTACACCACATACCCCTAACCCAGTAGCTAGAAACCAAAAAATGATCCAGTCTCTCAGTAATGAAATGTTGGCCAGTCCTTCGATTGTTCCAAGTAAATTGTCTGTTGTTTGGCTGAATGTTGACTAAGTTCAAAATTTCAATGTAATTTTTCATAAGCAAAGTAGAGGGGTCAAGCTTTATCATACCACCACTTTTTTGGTCAAATCCAAAATAGCGTTAAAATCTCTAGACATAATCCAAGGTTAGAGGGGAGCCAAGCTGCAGACAAAACTAATGTGGCCCCATAGGGATTGTTTACCCCACCGGTCAGTAGGGGCATAGACATTTGATAGAAGAATGACTTCCCCCATCTCAAAGTTGGAAGCCATCATAGTCAAGGAAAACTTAGAGGACAACCATCCTATGAGGCCGATCTTGATGGGCTTCCAAAGTCAAGTTAATCCTCTTGAAAATCTGGTAGCCCCAATGCAATGATAGTCCCCTTGTCTCCACAACTTAGGTGCTAATCTGGACATAGCATCTACTGAAAGCTTAGTCTCCTATAAAAAAAGACATCAGGTCTTTGACTTTTAATCAAGTTGTGAACATCATTTTGTCTAGGGCTGTTGTTCAAATCCCTTACATTCTAGGATAGTACAATCATTTCAAAGGATTTAGAAAGTGAGCATCCAGAGGATTTATTGACCCTGACTCCACCAAAGTCTCTTCCATTAGTTTCATCTTTTATAGGTCTTTTTTCCTACCAAGCTTGATCGATTTCTCCCCCCACCCTTTTTAAGGTATTTTTGTAAAAGTCCCAAGTGAGGAGGAGATTTACTACTCCTTACTGCTCCTAATTCTCTGGATTTCCATGTTAAAGATAAATTCCCATCTTCTTTAGAGGGAACAACTAAGGAATTCAAAACATCCAATATCAACATCTGCTAGTCCATATCCATGTGCCCATCCCCAACATCCTATGATTTAGTTGAATCAACTAAAACATTATTTTCATGGGCTGGGCCCTCAATCTGCTAATCTAAAATAATCAACCTTGGGTTCACATCCTATTGGTTGAGGTCATCTAGAATTTCAAATCTATTAAGCGAGTCATCTACCTGTCTTTCCTTCAAAAACCATTTGTGACCCCTGCTTCTATATCGCCCTTTAACCAGGATAAAACCATCATTTTTTGGCACCTCACCTAGAATTGGGCCCTTCCCTTTGTCAGTTCCAGGCAAATTATGAGCAGGTTGAGTAGGATGAGATTCAAAGGTTTTAGATTTGGGACACCATCATTATGAGTGACCATAAGTGTGGCAAAGGCAATAGTGAAAGGGAAGAGTTTCATAATCTAATTGTTGTACCTAGGAAAATGGTCCCGCACTCATTTCAAAAACATCAGGTATTGGCTTACTATGATCAATTTCAACATAGATGCAGACATAAGTCATTACCTTTTTCCCAAGGATTGACATTAATGAATCGACTGGCTTTCCTAAGAGGGATGTAAGTAATTTTAGGGTATCTTCATGACAACATTCCACCAAAAAGTGAGGCAGCTACACCCACACCGAAACATAGTTTGGCAATTCTTTTGAAGGTATAAAACTAACATGCCATGGCTTGATAAACATCCCCACCTAATTGTGAAAGTATGGACCTCTAGCAAAGACTCTATTACAATCAATCAAGTAGGTAAAAGTGACCATAAAATAACTATTGGATAACATTGTGATATCCATTTCTCCTTCTGGAGCCCATGTCCTCTGAGCCCATGCTTCCAAGAACTAGAATGAAGTCTTGACCCCAAAAAACTTGCAATACAGAGAATGATTTGTATAATATTCAATATCCTCAACAATCATGTCCATATGTATGACAAATTTGGGCCTCACCTTGCATCTTTCTAGGCATCCATTGAACTTGGGAAGTCTCATGCTAGTTGGCTCTTCAACATCACTTAGACCTGGAAATAGTGGGGGGAAAACCATTCCAGCACTTCTCAGGCTCTGGGCTTACTGTTGCACTTCTTGGGCCAACTACTACACTCCCTGGGCTGACTGCTACACTCCTAATGCTGCCCTGTAGCTATGACCTACGCTTTCCCCCTTTACACCCTCCTTCCCCCATGCATCTTCCTTCTCTCTTTCTGCCATTTTCATCACAGTCCAAGATAACATAGATCAGATTAAATCTTCACCATATGTTATTTACTTTATCAAAAATCCCTCAGGTGTTGATCACCACTCACTACATTTTTATCTTTGAATTTTGGGACACATTTCATAAATTTATTTATAACTTCATTAGGATATCCTTTCATCTCATCAAAATTTATAGGCCTGAATTTGGGAATGCGAAATGCAGGACATGAATTTTCATCTTGGTCTCTATGCCTCATGATTGGTATGATAGTAGGTTTAAAAACAAATGGAAAATGTGTATGAGGAGGTAAATGTGGAGGACTTGGTGGATTAGATATGGGAGGGGATTTAGATGGTTGATATGGATCTAGAAAATAATTAGGACTATGTGTTTTATAATTAGTAGAAAAATTGTGATAATCATTAACAATGGGGAGTTCAACAAAAATCTCAAGACTATCAGAATCTTGGCAATCAAGACACTACTTAGCAACTAAACCTTTCCCTTTAACATGATTTAAAACTTGTCTCCCTCTTCTTTGATGAAAATTTAGGGGTGAGACAAACCTTTTGGATGAGTCACCTTTGAAGGATGATCTCAATCATTATAGGTTTGTACACAAGAAAGAACACTCAAAGATGAAATGAAGATATTTAAAATAGGTAATGATCTTCCTCAAAACTAGGTTGTAAAATTAAATTTGCCACTAGGACCAAAATTATAGAATATGATAATTCATAAAATAGTTGTGATAAATGTTGAAAACATACTTTTCTAATTTTAATTATAAGATAACAACACAAAGACACTAGAATTTCCATAATTATGTTCAAAAGGGAAAATAAACCTTCCAACATGAACTATTAACAACTATTTAAAATAAACATAGTAGAAATCAAATTTCCAAACCTCAAATCCTAACATGTTCACAAGTGGAGTAATGTAGTGTTGATGGCCAAGATAGTCAGATTAATGTAGTAACAATATATATCTTTAGGAGGTGAAATATTCATAGCTCTAACTCTAAATCTCTAAAAGAGTCTTCAACAACACAAGTGACCAAGTTATTTTCTGTCCCCAACAATGATGCCAAAAAGGTGTTGGCAATGTTGATGCACCAAAGATTATCAGAATAACATAAATAGGTAGAGAAATCTAAAATGAAATAAGTTCTCTCTTAGAGTCCCTAGAAACACAGGTGACCTAGAATTCAATTTAATTTGCTATCAATAGTACCAATAAAGTTTTAGTTCCTAATTATACACCTCATACACTCAGCCTTGCAAAATTGAGAGAAATGGTAAGAAATGATGAAAACCTTATTGACATATCATTATATCTAGGAGAGGGTTTGGAATCAAAGGATTATAATAAGTACATATAAAAGGTATGGTTAGATACCTGCTACTTTTGGTTTTACCTGAACCAAGGTGAGAAAACCTATGGGGTAGTTTGTTCACATGGAGGGATTTTACACTTAAAAATCCATGGGGATTAGGGGTGAATATGACCAAAACATAACCAAGTTTGCATAGTTCACTCATGAAGGGTTATCACGTGGAATGCACAGATGCTTTGTGTCATAGACAAGCTACTAAATATAGATGAATGGATGACTGCTATCTTCATTTCTATAAAATATTCAATAATAGGGGATGAATGGAAAACTACAATACTAGGATTTCAATCACAAAACGTAAAACACATTTCAAATATGTAAGATTTTATGCATTTTTAAGGTAAGTAACACTTATAAAATGTAAATAGTGTGATAAATACAAGGTAGGATAGGGTAGGACAGTTATATAGTTATAGAAAAGAGGATGGTGTGCTAGAGGCTTTCAAACAATAGGGTTTCTTTCAACATACATCACATCACTCATTTCAAATATGCATAAAAATTACTTACATGCTAGTGGAAACTACCAAGAGAGATTTGCATCCATTGGTGCCAATATAATGCAAACACCCAAATGATCCTTGAAGCCCTTGAGAATACAATAAAACTAAGATTTCAAATACCTTTTCCTATTGAATCCATAAACTTAGGGTGACCCTTAAAAGGTTTTCAACAACATGTTTCTAAATTACTTACAAAAAGGGATTTAAAACATAAACAAAAGCCCAAAATGATAACCAGTAGTGAGCATAAATCAACATATCTAATCAGATGAACTAGCAAAACATATCATTGTGTTTCATCAATAGAAGAGAGTAAGAAACACTAGTATTTTTAATTAACCTAGAAAGAAATATTACATATATCAATGTTTTAAAATGTTGCCATGGGGACAAGCATGGTGGCTTCTCTACATGTTGGATAGGGGAGACATAGAAATGCTCTCAAAGCTTGCTATTGGCTATACAAGCTACAACCACCTTAGAAAGAGAGGTAAAATTCATAGATAATAGTGATCCCAATGTTTGGAAGATCCTATACTTGGATAAAAAGAAAAGATAATAGTAATGAATAACCAAACCTTGAATAGAAGAAAAAACATTTATTTATACATTTTTACCCTTTTCAAATATGAGAGTGAGAGTTGCAACTTGTAAAAGTGAAAAACACCCCCTCAAGTTCCACAAATATGCTCCCAAATGGAATAAAATCCTTTGGAATAACTATAATCTTCATGTATTTTCAAGGAAAAAGATCATTCTAACTACCTCTACAAGAAGTGATGGACATTTACAACAAAATCCTTAATTTTTTTTTGGAGATGCATTTCACATGAGCTAGAAAGAGAATCTTCATGGTGGAAAGCCAAAAAACCACTTGTATTTTATGTAACTACCTAGATATGCCTTTGACAACTCAGTATCATAGTTGGAACTCCCTAGAAAACTACCCTTACTCTTATGTATGCTATGGAAAAAAATGCTCTTACAATCATGGCATGGGAATATTCTGGATCCATGGCTATTTAAGTAATATTTCCTTGGAGTGGGCCACCTATATATTACAAACCTACAATATCCTTTCATGGAGGAGCAAGGACAAACAAATTAAATGAAAATATAAAATCTTAGGTTTATTTCACCCCTTTTACTTTTTGGCTCCAAACTTGTATTTTCACATTTTGTAAGTTGCACTTTTACTTTTTTTACAAATTTTCCCTTTTGCACTCTTCAACCTTTTCATTTGACTTTTGACAAATATTTTTTTTGTAGTTTCATCAATATTTATATTTAATACATAAATGAGTTATTTTCAATTTCACCTTTTTGGGAAATCATGATCCTTTTATGCAAATTTTCACCAAGTACAATAATCACCAAGTGCAACTAACACCAAGTACAAGTATCACCAAGTGCAACTTTCACCAAGTGCAACTTGCACCAAGTGTAACTTGTACCAAGTGTAATTTTCATGATGATTTTCCCACTCGCATCTCCCTTTACAACCTACTATATCTACAAATGGGAATGCACTTTACACTTTGTGTTGGTGAAAAATAAAATTCAACCTCCCATTTCCACCAAACTTCTTTCATCTTCCCTTTTGTAGAATATAGAATTGTAGAATCACTTTGCACATTGTACCTTGAGTTGGTATATAGTACACATTGACCTCCCATTTTTACCACACTATTCTTTATGCCTTTTCTATAAAATGTATATCTTTTCAAGAATTTTTCATGGTGCATTTGGTGCAATTAAGGATTTCACATTTTTGCATGGTGCACTTCCCACTAAATTTTCTCTAGGAGTTTGGGGTCTCTTCTACACCTTTGATAAACTTGAAATTTTTTTCCATTTTTTTATATTTTTACTCCATTTCATCTACTTGGTTACATTACCCTATAGAATATTTTACCAAAATCCAAGCTCTTTCCTTGTATGAAGCAAACTTTGATGGAATCCCTGAGTATTTATTATTCCAACTAGTCACATATAAAGATTTCAAATTTACGAAGCATGTGCATAGATGGAAGCAACATATTTTTTTGACTCTTTTCAATGAATTTTTACCTAACATTGGAATTTTATATTAATAATCCATCCATTTCCACATAAAACGTCTATGAAGATTGACATCATCTAGAGGCACATCTTCTCTTGCATTAGGGAACCCTTATTTTATATATATATATATATATATATATATATATATATATATATATATATATATATATATATATATATATATATATATATATATATATATATATATATATATATATATATATATATATATATATATATATATATATATATATATATATATATTGAAATTTTATAGTTAGGAAAGTAAATTTTCCCCAAGCCATTTATCTTCAAATAAAAATAGGGATTCTTGTTGGCTATAAGTAGTTAAATTCCATTTTACAGATAGGTTACCCTTTGAAAATAGGCTAGAAAAATCCTCCCATTTTGAATGTGGGCCTCCATTTTGAATCTCTCCAACTAATAGTATGAATATCACCTATTTCCATGCATGGTACTAAGCCTATGCCTTGAATATTAGATTGAATTGAGGTTATTGGTCTAGAAAAGTTGGAAAAGTTCACTACTCCTGGTATACCTGGGTTCATAGCTGAATCAATAACCTGGATTTTGGGAGGTGACATCGCAAGAGGAGAAATATATTTGAGCCATGGTCCTTTGGAAAGGTTACTGATTCTCTTCTAAATTTATAAAAGGTTGTACATTAGTATACCATTTGGAAATTAGAAATTGAACCATAGTCCAAAATTTAGTAATATGTCTACACCAAATCAAAGTATCAGCCTAGATGCTCTTCATGTTTTGCTTGAAACTATAGTGTTTATAACATTGGATAACTTGTAGAGATTTGTACCCATATTAGTGAATTTTTATTATTAAGTAAAGAAAATATCTTCTATACACATCCATTGAAAAGCTTTATATTAGCTGCATGATTCACCTACATTCCAAGTGAATATCTCAACATATGCACATTTGTATTAGGTATTCCTCCAAATAAGTTAGAATAATAATCTTTTTAAACTAAAATATCAAGACAATAATACAATCATGAAGCCATTTCTTCCTCCTAAATGGAATGAGTATTGGCTTCATATTTTATTGTAACCTAATCACTACTGCTCGATAATGTAAATAACCAATAGTTTTAATTTGAGACTCTAAAATGACTACCAAAATGAGATGATTTCTAATATGCTATTCTGTACATAGATAAAAAAAATTTAATAATGACATCACTATCCTGCATGCATCCCCATTATACTAGCCATACAGGTACCAATTTCATTTTACTTTCCTACTTGTTCACCTCTACTTTTTGGTCTATGGGTTTAAGAAACAAAAATTCATGTTGCATTATTCACATTTTTAGGTGTAATATGCATGCAGGTCTCCACCTTTTGACTATATATTTTTACTTCATGCCTTATTTTGATATGCATAGATGTATAAGCATTTTGAACTTTGCACCAAATTTTGGTGCAAAGTATGTCTCACTTTTTGCCTCCCACCATATTGAATTTCCTCTTCATTACCCATGGGATCTAAGGATGGTATAACACTTTTAAAATAATTCATGCCAAATACAAGTCACACCACCTTTTCCACCATCTCACCATAGGCCTTAACACCATTATTTACATGTGTCTTCTCCATGAAATCTTTGACATAACACTAGCATAACATATGCACTTTCGAAATCATGTAGTTAACTCATTTACGTTTTCACCTCTTCTATTCATTTCTTTTGATGGCACGCTTCAATTTTATGGGCTACATTTTCATTAAAACTTCTCTCCACTTTTTCCTACATGTTTTGGCTATGGGATGTGAGAGTGGGAGTGCATGTTTTATTGGTGAAAAATACATGGCTAAATTCCATCTCCACCAAACTTATTACTTTCATGGAACTCCACACAATCATTTGCACCTTCCACATGGGTAGAGTTGATAACAAAGGTGAGAATCTACATCAGCTTGGCTGAGTTTTAAATTCTTCCTATGTGTGATTAGTCACTTTCCTCCACATGGACCTTAGTATTCTAGTGTGGATTATTTTAAACATTGACTCAGTCTCTTACCTTGTATGTGGCATGTGCATAGCTACTACATTGTATTTTTTGATGGCACATGGGAAATTTTATGTAGCATGGTTATGTGTGTCATGAATTACTTCTTTGTAATGTGGTAGGTTCATTTATGGTATATTTAACTATTTATGTGGCCTTTGGCAATCCAAGGTGGGACCGATTTAGTTTTAGCATAGCTCATCTCCCTATTTTCTTATTATTCCCTTGAAGTCCACATGGACCCCCAACTCTCACGTTGTGTCAACATTAAGACTCCCACATCAATTCTAGGTTTAGTATCATTTACACCAAGGTCAATAGCTTGAATATATGGTGTGAATCTGAGCACTAACATAAGATCAACATTGTCACATTCCTATATGTGATTTCCATCATTTATAACATTATACATGATGAAAAATATATCATTTTAGTTATAAAAAGTACAAATATGATAAAAAAATATGTAATGAATGAGATGGATTTGACTACCAATTTCAATTCACATAATTTTAAGTGATTTTCACTTAGTTTAGTGATTGTGAGTGAAACAAACTCATTTATCATCAAATTTTTAGATCTTAATAGTTTTACTGAATTAGTTATGTCAATAGGGATAATAGGGGATGATTTTAGTTAAGGATAGTAGGAGATGAATGGAGTTGTGTTCTTTTATTTTTATATAGTTTATAAACATTAGTTTATGGTTTAGAATTTTTCACACATTTAACTTTAATCCAATTGCATAAAGGAGTTGTATCTTTGTGTATAATCCTATTTATTTTGATTATTAAGGTTGGTGGTACTTAGCTATTTGATTTTATATGTTATATGGGTGTGGGTTTGGGTTTGGATGTGTGTATGTGAGGGGTACATATCCTAACAATTTTTTACAAAAAAATATTATTATGAATGGGTGCGACTATTTTTGATGTTAACATAATTGATGAAAAATAAACTAGTAATTTACAAAGTAAATAAGATTGTTACCATGTAATCATCACAAAAAATAAATTTGAACAAAATGTAATTCATACTAAAATTAGATAAATTGACACTTTTCATTTTATTAAATTATTTAACCCATGACCCTATCAAAAATTAATGTTCAAGTATTTTAAATTAATCTTAAATGTTAAATAGTTAATGTTAATGTTTCTATAACATGAAATATGAGGTGGTTTGATTTTTTAATTTATCAACTAGTTTAATTTTGATAAATAATATTTAAATTAATGTTCTAAAATATAAATAATTCAAATAATATCAATTTTTGTTAGTTTCAAAACTATTGCATTAAAATATAAGAATTATTATTTCTCATTGAAAAAAATTAAAATTATTTTTTGTCTTTATTTATATATCTTCTCAAAATATATTTGGTAGAAAAATTAAAATATTCAGGGAGTAGTGCATGTGAGGAATCTTCCTTTGCTTATATTTGTAAGGTTTTAATGTCATTTATGATTTTTCATGAATTTTTTCCTTTCCCAAATTTCATATTGTGTTTAAAAGAATATCAAATGTAGTCAATAATTTATTTTGCTTGGTGTATTATATTTTGTGTGGACATTTATTATATAATGGCATCCATCCTCTCTTATCCAATTGTTGTTGTAGGCAAAGAGAAGGATGGCGCCCAAGCAAGCCAAGAAAATTATGTCGAATGTCTATGATAAAATAAAATTTATTAATGTACCTCTTAGCATAAGGTATGAATAAAATTTGATACAATAAATAATGTATGAAAATGGTATGGAAATTATTATATTATTTATAAATCTTTTTTGTATCCCCTAAAATAAATCCATCAATCCTAGTTTTGATAGACATGGGAACCCTTACATGTACATATTAGTGGTGTTAGAAACCTTACAAAAATATTTTTTCCTTATTTCCTTTAACTATCTATCCTAGGTCCAAGTCATATTTAGGGTAAATTTTAGTGGATAATATTAATTAATTCATGAATAGTCAATTTTGAGGAATTTTGTTTTGGTGATTTTGAAGGTCTAATACATAGAATAGTGTTACCTAAAAATCTAAATGTAATTTATTTTCTAGATCCATTGGCCAAACATTTACACTATCTTGAATAAAAATATTTCACTTTTTCATTTATATATACTAAATGCATATGTCACTCAAAGATTTACACAATTTGAATAAAATAGTCATCTCAATCTAAGACTATATGTGAAATCTATGACCTCAATAATTTTGTACTCAAATGTATTATATATTTCATCGACTACGTTGTATTTTTATGCAACCAATTAGTTGCATCAATCAGTTACAATAAGTTAGTTAAAATGGATTAGTTGCACATGAAATATAATTGGTCAATTTTAATGAGGTGTTTATTTAAGAAATGAAACTAGTTAGTTAAGAGCAACTGACACAATTGACAAAGAACTGGTTTGGATACATATGCAATGCAACCAAATGCCAACTTCCCAAGGACGTAATTTTTACATATAGACTTGGGTTGAGATGTTTTTAAAAAAAAATAAAATAAATCATAATGCTTTAAGAGGATAATGGGATTAAGTGCCACTCCATTTTTCTTGGATATTTTATGTTTCCAAACCAAAATAATAGATTTAAAACACTTCAATATATAAAATATGGATAAGGGGATCTCCTTTTGGATGGTGTTTCCTAACTAATGTCTTATCTTACAATGTTTTATGTCTCACATAGTTCTCTCAAAAAATTTATGTGTTAATTGTATGTTAAAATTGGAATATTTATTATTTTTTATCCTAGAGAATTTAAAATCTTGAGGTTTCTTATAGTCAATTCTCCAACCCCATGATGACAGATATGGTGGTGCCAATAGTTAGTTTCACCAAATTTTTGTGCTTTAATTTTTTCCATGCAGGTTGATCAATCACACTAGGATATTCAATTTCTCCTTGATGTAAGTGGGCATTCATTATGGATCCTAAGAATATACTCCCCCAATTATTTCCCTTACAAAGTGAATTTATGGTGCTGTTTAAATTAAAATCTACCCATTCCCATGTGGCATGTGTATAGGTATTTTAATATGTTGGTGAGACCCTAGGATAAAGTTTATGGAGTATATATGACATCATCCATGGGAGAATGTGAGTCATGTTATTATTTTTAAAAGTGGTGTCATCTAATTGATCATATATCTTGGTCGTAAGAATAACTTAAACTTAGTTTATGTGGTTCAACTATCATGTCAATGTTGATATGGTCCTTATAGTATTCAACCATTATATGCTATGAGATTAAAATATAATTTATTTTATATAAATTATATACAACACATCATTTTCCATTACAAATATGTTCTCTCTAACCGTAATCCAATCACCTATAAATTGTAGTGGAGCAACAACCACTTCATAGTGATAGACAATCAATTTATCCTAAATGCCTCCCTCATTACCATGAGGGCACCATCTGTATTGTAGCCTAGGTTTGGAATATTTCACGTTGACCATGTTTTTCTACAAGTTGGATAGATTTATGAAATGAAGTTATAATTTTTCCCTTAAGTTTTATCTTCCATTATGGAAAATAGATGGTTGATGTTTGAAATTGGGAAAAAGAGATACACTGAAAAACTACTAGATGATAATTTCCAAACCTGAGTTCAACCATTTTTAATTGTATCTAAAAACTCATGGAACTTGTCTCAAATAGTAACTCAAAGTTGAAAATAAGTATGCTTCCAAAGGGGAGCAACTTTGTAGTTTCCTTCATTGGCTGAAAATTTGTTCATAAGGATTCATAAGACTTTTTAGAATTGCCTCAGAGATAAAGGCCATAATTTCAACTAATTTTAGGCTCAATACTCTTCTTGAAATCTCCTCTTATTTTAGGTCACTATAAATTATTGTCTCAAAATCAAAAGGAAATGATGAAGATGATATGGGATTTGAAGGGATGTTTTGATTTGTTTCCTCATAAAATCAACCTTGCTAACCAATTGTGATGTAACGTCCCTTTATTTATTCATGAGATCTCTTTGACCCCTCATTACTTAAGCAATGACAAATCCCCTAGAATTTATTCATTCCCTCACAAATTTTATTAATCTATCATAGAATTTGTTATTCTAAATGAGCTATAAATTTAAAAGTAAGATTTGGATAAGAAATAATGTTGTTAATTCATTTATCAAGAAAAAATGAAATTTATAACTAAAGCAAGTTTCCCATAAATTATCACCAACTAAATCTCGATCACCAAGTTGAGTGTCTCATATAGGATCTAGGTTTAAGCTATTGATAATTACCATTAGCTCATTTTAACTACCATTATCACACATATACAAACTAGATATATCAATAGAACCTTATTACTATGTGGGAAAGTATGGAGTGGGAAATATCCTCTCTTTATAGAACCATATTTTATAATATTGATTTTGAGATATATTTTGATAGGTTTGATTGACCTTTTATTTTGGACTTACTCCAAGCTCTTGGCTTTATCAAATTCTTCATTATAACTGTTCAAATTCTCTTTCTAGATGCCTCAACATATATAACTATCATAAGTGTTAAATATGATTTTATTAGCCTCTATCACTCCATACCTCAATATTTTGGCCTTGCACATGCTCTATATATCTTGTCTATTGAAACTCTGGTATATATTTTAGCTCACAAAGCTGAGTGGGGTCTCATCCAGTGTATTATTCTTATGGATTGGTTCAATAAAATAATAAATTGCCACTTTTTAGATGATAACTTTTAAATTTTTAATATTAAAAAAAAACCTTTTAATAAGGTTTTGCATTGTTTTGACATTTTTTGCCTAGCTTCTAGATCTAGCTTGCAGTGAATTAAGACCCAATACTTAAGAAAGAGTATGATGACCATGCCAAATTTATTACATAATTAAAAGAGGAAATTGATTAATAGAGGCTTACAAACTAAATTTTGGGTAATACCTTTACCATTCATATTTACCCATATTAGTTATGGTAATATGTCATAAATAAAGTGGAGGAAAAAGTGAAATATTGGGTCATTAAACTCAGTTTACAAAGGAAATTATAGATTTGCATTAAAAATATGGTCACAACTCATTTTTATTAATATTTATATTTTCCCCACTATAAATCCTCTTATGATAAGATGAATAATATTTTCAAATAATATATTTGGACTAATGTTAATCTAATGTGAGTATTCCATAGAGTTGCATGGGATATAAGTTGACTTCTACATGATAGAAAGACAAGACCATTTTGTTATGTGTCAAATGGGTGGTAGAATTAATTTAACATAGTATGTGTTGTAAAATACTTATAAAAAATTATATTTCATTTGAATATTATTACATTAAATCCAATTAGAAATACATTAGTTTCCATAGTCTATTGATCACTTATGATCTTGTTAAAAGTGAAGGTCTTTTTTTGGTAAAAAACATAAAAAAATATTTTGACATTATTATGCCTCATTTAAATGTGTTAGTTATGGATTTTATATTCTTCTCACCTTCAATGACCATAGTCTCTAGTGGACTCCTATCACGACTAGTACTAACCTCTTGTTGGTAGAAATACCCAGTATAAAAGCTAAGAGACTCTTCAAAAAATTAATTCATACTATTAAAGATTTGGTTTCTCCTAATTATTGGGATTTTTAACCATTGATAAAATCCAATTCTAAATTAATTAATTGTTACTTAACAATTTACTGTTTGTATTCAAGAGTTAATGTTCTATGTCATTCTTCAAAAGTTAGGTCTTCAACCTTTTCACTCATTGTGGAAAAAATGGTGGTAAAATTATGATTCTCACTTAAAACATAATTCAAATAACCTCATTTATATTTTAATAAGCCCATTTTCATCATTGCTTGGTAATTTTAATAGGAATTTAGGACTCAATTCCACACCTAGGAGATGACTTTCCCAACTCATCCAAGTTTTCAACGCCAAGGTAGAACCCTAGTTAGCTCTTTCCTTTTTCTGTCTATTCTATCAAGGCTTAACCCTAGAATTGATAAATACAAGTTTTTAACCTATAGTAGACCTAATTATTTGAAGTACACCTTTTGGACATGTCCCAAAGTCCAGTCTTATTGGGAGTGGATACATTGTCTCTTTAATCACTATGATCATGTACCTTTCTCATGGCACTTGGCCTTAATTTTATATTATTTTATGTTTTTATTTTATTTTAATTATATAAATATAGAAACTCTACTTTAATTAACAATGAGGAATTTTATTTTTAGTATCTATTAAATATAGGGTATATGCATTATCTCTAGATTCTATGTAGATTCAAGTCCAATTGGATAAAGTTGTCATGGAAGTAAAGCATTTAAAATATTTTCTAGATCATGAGGGGAATGTTCACTATAATATGAATTGTTAACCACTGAATATTCCACCACAAGGAATGTCATCCCCATTACTCAGATGTTGATAGATTCGATCTCATAGCCACATCCAACTGTCCCTCCACCTCAATAATGTGAATGGAGTTTATCATTGTCTTGTGTGAAATATATTGTTGGTCCTTTTCAATGGGGGTCTCTAGCTAGTCCATTTGCTACTATGGTGCAACATCTTACTAGGTGGGCTATTAGTATTTATCTGGTTCCACTTGACTCCATGGATGATTGGATCGATTTTGATCCTCCCTCAATAGAGATTTAATATGGGAATATTTATTCACCCAAGGATGCTCTTCTATCTTCTACTTCTAGTGTGATAACTTGTGTCTAGTTTATAACAAGTGTATATTCTATGTATGGTGTTGTTTTATTACTGTGAATTGATTGATGTTGATATTTAATCCCGTTTACTTTATTATCATTATTTGTGATAATATTATCCTCTAATATAGATTCTAAACCATATATATCAGTACATTAACTTATTATAGTACCTTTTGTAAATTATTATTTCATTAAAAATAGTCTTAGTGAAGTTTAACAATAATAAAATATATTTAACAATATTTTTTTGTTACTCAATTCCTATAGTATCTTTTTGGGTTCCATTTTTGACCTTAGTTAACATTAATATTTAGTCCCTCAAGTGTCTTTGGAATATTCTAGTGTTATCCCCTTTAAATTGTCAACAATCATTGCTTGTCATATGTAATAGTAAGCAAACATACATTTTTCATGTCAAATAAAATACTTACAAAATGTAAAATTTTCATGTCAAATAATATACTTAAAAAAATTAAATTATATGAAATAACCCAACTCCCTCAAATCCCATGAGGCCACATAAAAAAATATCATCAAGTGCCAAAATCTTTTCTCTAGTCACTTACCATTAAAATGTACGATACCTCCTTCAATTCTATAAATATTCAAAAAGATATGATTCAACCAGAAAATAAATTTTAAATAGGTGTCATTATATAACAACTTTAGAGCATGGACTAAGGATATGATGAAAACCGATATTCATGTATATTTCATGTGTTTGAAGTTTCAAAAATAAAGTTTGTAAGAGGGATGGATGTGTCTCTAATGTTATTGAAGTGTTTTGATAATTTTTTAATATTTTGATCATGTTGATAGATTTCATCTGTTTCATTTTTTTAAAATCCTCTCTACCTTGAAGGAAATCCTAATTTATAATGTATCCAAAGGAAAGGTTATTATTTTCATAAATGTAATTTCCATAAATTCTATTATTGTAGATGTTGATAAATTCATCATTGTCATTATGAAGAGGAATATGATGGGAAAACACATTATGAATGAGATGAAGGTGACTCAAAAATGTGAGTTTTAAATGTTTAAGTGCTTTTCACTTAATCTAATGTTTTGAAATGTAATAAACCCATTTATAAACAAAGTTTTAAATCATAATTCTTTTATTTCATTAACTATGTTAATAGGGATAATAGTGAATGATTTAATTCATTTCTTTCATGATATGGATGTTTTTAGTAAAATGGAGTTGTGTTATATGTTTTTTATAGTTTATAAAAATCAGTTTATAGTTTAGTATTTTTTACAACATTTAACTTTAGTCCACATACATGACATTTTTTTTTAACACTGTGCCTAATCCTATTCATTTTCTTTATTAATATTGATGGAACTTGATTATTTCAAATTAGAAGTTATGTGTGTTTTTTTAACCTTGAATTTAGATGTTGGGTGTATATATAAGGTTAAGGGGTATTATATTATATTTTAATTAGAAATTATAAACTAATTTAATGAGTATTAATATTAATAGACATTTAGATAAATAATATTTTAAAATTATACAATTGATATTGCTATAAATAGTAATGTATAACTATGGATACGTATTGAAATAAAATGTAAAAGTTGATACTTAACTAGTTTACCATGCTTATGAATGTTTTATCTAGAATAGGTTGGAATTGGATTAAATGCTGATCTTGGAGTAGTCATCAAACTCTATGAATATTCTTTATATGGCCTTAGAAGTTTGCATTGGATATGGATAATTACATTAATATAAGTGTTAGACTATGATGTAGATGTCTAATACATAATATTGATTAGATCTGGATGTGACCAATTGGATCCTTATGGGTTTTCTATCACTTTTATTCATAAGAATGTAGATCAACACATGCTATTGTTTTGTGTCAAATGATCAAACCCTATCTTCCTCATCCTTGGAGTGACTATGGGAAAATGGATTAGTGGGCTTATGGTTTTGAGCTACACTAGTGACTCCTTTATCGATGGGTACTACCTGCATATCAAATACTCCAAATAGGGCCTTAGACTTATTTAGTTCTCCCTTACATATTAGCTTGTGTGTGTATCAAGATGCAACATATGATAAAGAAAATGGATTGTAAGGACCTATATTGTGACTTATAAGATAAATCTTATGGGTTGCTTCTTGAATTATTTAGACCTGTGGAAGTATTTATCATATGACTAGCATATAAATAGGATTAATATGGCAAGTTTGTTCATTTGAATGCTCAATATAATGGTCCTTTATAGCTTTCTATGTGATTAATAGGTGATTTTTAGATGGTGAATGATTGAGGGTTGATGTTGTATATATACAAATCCTCTTTAGAAATATCCAAAACTAATACACAAAATACAACCTTTAGGATATGATTAATTTATAAATTTGATCAATTTTGGGCACTTGAAACTTAATAATAAAACTAGACACTTACGTCTAGATAAGAATTTGACTTAGATGCAAGTGTCTAGGAAGATTGAAAATAAGTATATGTCAAGATTTACTAGTGAAGGATAATAATTTGGTTTAAATATTTTTACATAGTATAGAATCCCTGGGCATCTATACAAAAGTGGTCATACTAAAAGATAAATAATTTAGGTACAAACAGATAGTGAATATAAGTATTTCTAAAGTAGGTAGGTCTATATCTAAAAGATACAACCATGAGGAAGAATAACCAAGTGTATAAGACTAAATTAATACATTAATCAAATTTTATTATTGCGTGCATGTGCACATACATATATGCATTCCTACGTACATGTATGTGCATACATGTGTACATATCCTAATAGATTCATATTTTAATTCTCATTATCAATGGGTGAGGTGACTCTCTAGGTTAACATAAATAATTAAAAAATAAATTAATTTAATTAATATAATAAATACTCTTATCACCTTGTAATCATTATAAAAAATACATTTTAGAAAAGATAGTTCCTCTTAAACTTGGTTTAATTAACAATATTGATTTGATTAGAGTATTGAGCCCATAAATTCTCGAAAAGTAATATTCAAAATTTCTAAATTAATGTGAAATGTTAAATAATTAATTTAAATGTTTCAAAATAATGTGAATTTTGAGGTGTTGCAAATTTTTTATTTACGAGATAGTTAAATTATGATAAATAATATATATTTTTTTAAATATAAATAATTCATTTAATATCATTAAATAATCTTAAGGTTTATTATGCTCAATTATCCACTAGCATGATGATGTATGGGGTGATGTGAATACCATGGTTTCCCCAAAATTTTATTCCTTAATCTTTTCAATGGGTGATGATCTATCACACCATGATAATTTTTTTCTACTTGATGTGAATGGGAATTCATTAAGGGTTATCAACATATACTCCCCCAATGAAGTCCCACATAGAAAAAAATTATGGTGATATTTGCAACACAACCTACCCATCATCACATGCCTATTTACAAGGCATTTAAAATAGTGGATAACACCTAGGATAATGTCGATGCTCAATCGATGAGATGGTCAATGGGATAACATGAGGTGATATATTATTTTGAAAATTTGTGGGACCTAGTTAACCATTTATTCTAGGAGTGAATTATAACTTACACTTAGTTTTCTTTATCTAGATGTCATGCCAACATTGATAGGTTCTTCAAGGATTAGAATATTATATACTATGAGAGTAAAATATAATTTATTTTCATATTACCTATGAATAGCCTATCATTGTGCATTATGAATGCATTCCCTATGACCATAATCTTACCACCTGTAGAGTGGAATGGATCAATAACTACTTCTAAGTGCCATACAATCAATTTATCCTTAACACATCCATTATTTATGATGAGGGTACTATACCTCTCATATCCTAGGTTTTGAATATTTCACATTGATTATGTTTTTCTTCTAGTTGGATAGAGTAATGGAATGATATTATCCTTCACATACCCACCATTATCCTCCATTACAGAAAACATCTTGTTAATGGTCAAATGTGGGGGATGAGTCCATGCTAAAATAATAATAGACTATATTATCCTTTAGTGAAAACCTTTTGATTTGTAGTTTCAAATTTAGGCCACTTATCTTAAACACTAGCTCAAAGTGGTAGAGAGTTAAATTTTGAGAAGGCCATAGTCTCATATTCACCTTCATTGGAACAAAATTGCTCATAAGACTTCATACGAGTTTGAAACTCTCTTATAGATAAAATCAATAAATTTAGATGATTTTTGTCTCACTACTCTTCCTAACATCTCATCTTCTTTTCTTGATCATTATAAATTTGTGTTTCAAGCTTAGGAGGTAATAGTCAAGAGGACTCAGGGTTCACAATAATGTCTTGATGTGATTTCTCATAAAATATGGCTTGCTGACCAAATATGATACAATGTGCCTTTATCTCTTCATGGTATCTCTCTAGCACTTCATTGCATGAGCACTGGAAAACCCCTGAGAATTAATGGCTTCCCTTGTCAATCTTATTAATCAACCCTAGAAAATTTTAGTCTACACATGCTATAAATTTAAAAATAAGCTATGTAAAACAAATCATTTGGTTCCTTCATTAATAAAATAAATATTATATTCATAACTAAAATAGGTGACCCATAACTTTATCATTAGTTGTCTCTTGATCATCATTTAATCTCTTGCTAACTTCCTTTAGCTCATCTTTCCTTCCATTATCAAACATGAACAAACTTCATATATCAAGAGAAGATATATTCTTCAAAAAATTATTTATATGTGGCAAGGAATGGAATGGGAGAAGTAATCTCTTCAGATTACAATCTTTTTGAAACTTTATTTTTATAAAGCTTATAATAGGATTGAATGATCTTTTATTGTATGCATACTCCAAAATATTGGCCAAGGCTAATTCTTCATTCTAACTATTCAATCTACCTTTGTAAATGCTTCAACATGTATTACTATCAAAAATATCAAACATGATTATATTTAACTATATATTTATATGTGTTAATGTTTCCAACTTGTCTTAACAATATATGCCTTGTCATTGAAGCTCTGGGATATCATTTAGCTCACAAAGCTGGTCATGGTCTCATCTAGAGTATAGTTCTTCTAGACTAATCATCTCAACTCATCAATGGACACTTTTTAGATGATACTTTCCTTTCTCTTTAAGAGAGAAAAAAAACCATTAAAATAAGATATGCATTGTCTTGAATTTTTTAACCTGGCTTCTCAATCTAGCATGTAGTGGAGTAAGACCCAATACTTCAAACATAGTATGATTCCCATTCCTGATTTGTTACATAATTACAAATGGAAATGGATTAAAAAAGGGGAATAATTAAGTTTTTTGGACATTAACTTTGCCTTTGATACTTCTCTAGAATATTTATGGAAGTATGTTGTAAATAAAGTAGAGAAACAACTGAAGTACTATGTCTCAAAACCCATCATTTTAGTGGATAAATTCTATGTTTACACTAAAATTATGGATGCAACTCATGTTTATTATTCCTCATTTCCCCCATCTGCAAATCCTCCCATGACAGGATACCTAATATTATCAAAGACTTTCTTTCGTCTAGTGCTAAGCAAATGTGAGGATTCCATACATTTTCCTAGGATATTTGTTATCATCTCCCTGATAAATGATGCATGGGAATATTCATGTCGACAGATAGAGAATTACACTATGTGCCAAATGAGTGTTATAATCCATTGAATGTAATGATTCATGAAAAATACTTACATGACATTATATGTCATCTAAATCTCCTTCTGATAAATTGAGTTAGAAAGACATTGGTTTTCATAATATATTGAGCACTTATGCTATTTTTAAAAATGAAGGCTCTTTTTTGGAAAAAAGTGTATGAAAATATCTCTTAGCCATTAAGCCTTATTTATAATTTGTTGTTTCTAGCTTAAATTGTAGTGATCTCCGCTTCAATAACAACATTCTCTAGTGGTCTCCTATCACAATTAGTATTAGCCTCTTATTGGCAGAAATCCATAGTATAATAGCTCAGATTCTCTTTGAAAAAGGAACCCTGACTATTAACGATTTGGTTTCTCCTCATGATTGGGATCATTGGTTCTTTATAAAATTCAAATTCACATTAAGTAATTCTTACCTACTAATTAATCTCCACACTCATGAGCTAATGCCATATGCCATTCTTCACAAGTTTGGTATGCAACATTCTTCCTCATGGTGGAAATTCCAGATGAGGAATTTTGATATTCACTTCAAAAATTATTCTCCTAGAATCCTTTATCTATTGTTAAGCCCCTTTTTGTCATCCTTTGGTAAGCTCAATAGGATTTTAGGCCTTAATTCTTCACCTAGGACATGGCTTTCTTGACTCAACCAAAATTTGAAGGCCAAGTTGAAACCTAAGAAAGATCATTTCTTTTCGTGACTATTCTCTTAAGGCCTCACCTTATAATTGATTAACCCAATTGACCATCCATTACTAGTCCCGAGTCTTTTAAGAATGCTTTCTGAATATATACCAAATCCTAGTTTGCTTGACAGTGGATACACAATCTCTTTCATCCTTACCTTTTTCATGGCACATGGTCCTACTTTGAGATTATGTTAATTGGATACCATATATAACTTTTGTATGAAATTTACTAATGTTTTCCTCCAATAGAATATTTAATCCATGTATATCAGTGAGTTACCTCACTTCACAACCTTTTTAAAATTATCATTTCATTAATAATAGTCTAGTGAAGTAAAATAAATTTGGCGATGCTTTTCTGCATTCAATCCCTATAATATCTTCTTGGATTCCATTCTTGACCCGGGGGACCATTAATCTTTTGTCCCGTTATTGAACATTATATATTTTATTTAAATTAAATATGTAACCCCTGATTATCTGTTCGTGAAGCGGCTGTAGAATATTTACTCCGGCGTAAATTGTCGTAAATCATAATAGTAAGCAGACATCCTGACAAAAAGCAAATTGTAAGTAATAACCCGTTTCCCTAAAATATCATCAGGTTACACTCAAGGATATCTTCTTGAATCCTATAAATAATAAAAAATCCTTTTTCAAGTGCCGAAATCGTTGCTCCTGTTAAAATTTTGCGATACCTTCTTGAATCCTATAAATATACAGAAAGGATATCGTTCAACCAGAAGGATTTCAATTAGAAAATAAGTTTGAAAAGGACGTCGTTATACCACAGCTGTAGAACATGGATGGAGGAGGCGACGATAAGTGATTATACACATGCAGATTTTGTGGCAAACAGTTCGACAAATCCGAAGCTCTTGGAGGGCATATGAAACGCCATACTAAAGGCATGTGCTCCCAGAATCATCTCTTTTCAGAAAATTGTTCAGTCTGGGAGAAAATTCAGTGCAGTCTAAATGATTTTTCTTTCTTCTTGTTGGAGAATCTTTCGAGTTGGAAATAATGGTTTTCTCTTTTCTTTAAATATTCTAAGCTGGATTACATTAATTCTGTGCTATTTGAAGGGATGAAATCCGGAAAGCGGCTTAGCTTGCTTTTTCTTTACATATCAAGAAAGTTTTAGCGATTTTTTTGTATTTACGAATCTACATGTTGTGACTTCAACAGAGAGAGAAGCGGAAAATATTCAGGAGGCAACGACTTTCGTCCAAAACAAATTGGTGAGCAATATTGATTGCATATTTTGTTTACTATATGTGCAACTACATTTGGCTTACTTTTTTAGCAACTAGAGTTTTTTTTTTTTTTTTTTTTTTTTTTTTTTTTTTTTAAATCTTTTTACTTTCCAGTCAAGTAACAAGACACAGTGCCCTGAAATTTACATAAAATATTTTAAGTTGATGACAACTTACGGATCACAAAATTCCAGATCGCATTTAGCTAATAGGGCTTTAGTTGAACTTTTCCTCTCATGTAACAATATTCTCAGATATGAAATGTACTTGATCACAAAATTGATATTGAGTGTAGTGCAATTGACAGCCTTGGGTGAAGTCTGATTTTTACTTTTGCTTTTTCATTAAAAATTTTAGGTAGTATAAAATCTTCAGATATCGTAAGAATTTCTGATTGCGGTTTAACTGATTTTTATTTATGAGAACAATCACCGCAAAATTTTGTAGATATTATTTTTCTGATCTACATGCGATTTCAACAGTAAATACTGCTTGCAAGGAATTTCAAGCGACCATGGATTATATGGAAAAGGATGAAGCACGTCGGTTACAGTTTCCGTGAGTAATACAGAAACGACATGGCTAAGTGCTTTGTCTATTTTCTAAAATGCAATGTTAGTTTTCTTATTTCTTTTTCCTTCGAATTTGCAAGAATGGCGGGGCCTCGCAATCTCGGCCCTTCCGGAAGAGGAAGCGGTTCTGTTCTTATATTCAATCCCAACCTGCAAACTCCTTCGGAGGAGAGATTTTGTTTTCTTTCTCAGGACGCTCATGGAAACACCACACTAAGGGATAACTTTCGAAAATTTTCCATAAATAGTTCGCTTTCGAAAAAAATGGTTCTCGTCAAGTTCGATAGAAACAACATATTATGTGTGTCACATTATTTGTCATCGTTGTCACTATAAACATGACAGATATATTTTGTTGCTCTGAAAATCCGACTTTCTTGAAAATTTTATATTTACAGCCGTGGCTTAACCTCTGCCTGCTCAGCTTCCCGAACCCTGCCTGAATATGGCACTTCCTTTGGACATGCAGAATAGCGGCAATTCAAGCGCCTTCGTTCCTTCCATACCAAAGTTGCCCTAATTTCCAATCAAATCAGCCGACAAAAGAGGTATCGGATTTACAAGAATTTAAGCGACAGAAGACTGTCCACTCACCGCCGGCTCCTGTCAACATCAAGAATGCCTTAACGGTTGGTCGACCACAGTATCAGTAACACATTGGCAATTCGGTGTTTACTCATGCTGTTTTGAAAGACCATTCACGACAACATCAGCAACAGAAGTCTCTGCCTTCGCCGCGTCCTGCTGTCAATGTTCAGAATGTTTTAACGGTTGATCGACAACAGTTTCAGCAACACATTGGCAATTTGGGGTCTCCTCATGCTGTTTGGAATGACCATCCACAACAGCTTCAGTAACAGAACTCTCTCCCTTCGTTGCATCCCACTGTCAACGTTCAGACTTTTTTGACAGTTGATTCAAAAGAAATTCAGCATTACAATGTCAATTTGTCTACCAAAATATCATCGACAGCCAGATCTCAATTGCAGATGACAATTTTAATTCGTGTTTGTCTATTCCTTCAGTTAACAGTGGAACGCCAGTTTATGACTCTTCTGATCAAGACAATGAAATGGGGTGAACGGAAAGAAGTAAATATGATGGCAAAATATTATGCAAATAGACAGATATTGTTTAAGATACGCAATTTTATTTTTCTCCACAGGATTTTGAGTTTCATTTGATGTAGCATTTCTAAACAAAATTTATATAAAATATTGTCCGACAGGAATGAGGATAAAGCAATATCTGTTATTTTTCAGAATTTTTACGTGTAAAAAGTTTAACGTGTCTGGACTCTTTGTCATAGTCTTAATGGTTACATTTGCATCTCCCTCAACTTAGAAAATGATCGGAATTGTCTTAGTCTAAGTATACTAAATTTAGGTTTTTTGTGTGGGAATAATTTCTATTTAAATCATTTGATCACTCCAACTTATCCCCTTTGCCATGAATAAGATTGTTTCGATTTAATGTGGATTATTTGCTTGTTATTTTCGAGGTTTCTTCATAACGTTTTACTCAAACTGGCTTTAAAAAATATAAGGTATAAAAATGGAAGTACAAATTTCACGGTTCGATTTTGCAATTATATAACATTTGAGAAAATTATAACATGGTCATGTCAATTTCTTGGCATCCTCATATATCTTACAATTGGTAGGGGCACTTTTGGGTTATGCACCTATTATTAATTATGGATGTCTATAATCTTGTCCATTTATTAAAGGTTTTTTTTGACATAATTTTATATGTTGGCATTAATTTTAGGTTTAATAATATATTGTACTTATCTACATGAAGTGTGACATGTGTTTCTTAGATTACATGATTATAAGTGTAATGGTATCTTCTGGTTATGAGTATGGGTCATGAAACCTATAACTTGGATCATGTGATTGTGATTGTATATTATGTCTATTGATACATGGACCATAATGTGTGTAGTTTGGATCACAAGACCATGATTACAATCATATATTTTACTTATAGACTTGAAGAATAATGGATTTTATCATGGATAAAATTAACATGATTGCAATGGAATAATGTGTATATCAACATGAATTATGAAGTGTATATGTCATTTTATGTAACCATGATAGGTTTCATAAAATTATGTGGCATGAGATATTATTATAAACCTACAACAAGAACAACTATGTGGTGGATTTGCAATGGGATATTTTGGTTATGGAAATGTAGTGACATGCATGTATCAACTACTATTTGACCTTTCTGTATTCAAATAATTTTGTGGTTACATCATAAGACTATGGGTGTTATGTCATTTGTATGCTATTATATTTGGTTGAAATTGCAACAAGTGTAATGAATGTGTGAAAATGAAAGGTGTTAGAATGTAGAAAGGGTGACAAGATGTTAACCGCAAACCCGATGACCCTTTCTATCCAAAATGTGATATGAGGACCATCTATCTAGGATAAAAATTTGATTATTTAAACTATGTTATAGACTACATAGTGCTATGAGAAGACCTTCATTTTCAATTTTATAACCTATGTGTGATGCACTGTTGATTGAATCCATTCTAATAAATTAAAATTTCTTTGCAAGAAAAAAATGACAATCCTCAAGTATCTCCTCTTACATTTTTCTGGCAAAAACTAAAATCTGTATGTATGTGTAACAAATAATCCTTCTAGAGAAATTTGTAATCTAGAATTTGGTCTTTTCTATGTTGTTTGGGTGTAGTAGAGATGCAGGCTTGCACAAGACATATGTCTATGAATAAATTTATATTATATGTAGTAACTTTATCCCACTTTTTGATGTAATTTTATATGCATATCCTAATTTTGACAATAATATAAGGTAAGAGATTGTACAATATAAATTTGAAGAGAAAAATAACAAAATAACAAAGCCATGATTTTTTTCCTTTACAAAAATTATATATATGATTTATACCTTATTCCTAATAAGAATTATGAGTTTAACTTATGGAAAATATTGGATGTAGATATCTATGTTGTAGATTTTTTAGACATTGGGCAATGAGAAAAAGTGAAATTTAGGACTTGAGAACTACATTAGTTCTCTTAGGAGTTAGAGGAGAGAAAGTGTTTATGACAGTATTATTGACTTTTCTTGTAGATTCTTAAAATAAGTCTACATATTATTTACACTCCACAACCCCCTTCCCTTCCCCCTCTATCCCACCCCCACCTAGACACTAAATCTAATTTATATATCATCTAACCCTTGTATACTTGGTAAATAGCTATCATGGTTTTACCCTTCAATTCTATGATATTTCTGATATTGAAAGGCTCATGTTCACTATCTTTTTTACCAACATTGATTATATCTTAGTTTTAATTTTGTTATTATGATGATCATACTGTATATATTGAATGATGTAAATGAGAAAATTATCTTTCTCTACCAACTTTAGACATGTAATTATTTTCTAACATCAGAGAAACTTGTGTCCCAAGTAGATGACTATGTTGATGGAGGATTTCCTTTTCTAAATAAGTGTCCAATGACCAAAAATCATCCAATTTTAAAATAAAATGTATCCTGAAGATCGACCTATTATTTAGATCATGGTGTTTTAAAAATGTATTAGTATATATTAATGATAAATCCCCATTCACATTTCACCTTGAAACTATAGATAACTCACAAGGGAACTTAGCAAGAGCACTCAATCAAGCATTCAAGTGAGAAAATTTGTGTTATACATCCTCATTTCCATACTAGGCATAAGAGCAGTATCCTTATGCATCTAAAGTACTAAAAGAGCATACCATGACCCATCTTTTCCATGTAACAAGCTAGTTTAGCCTATGCACTTGCTTATCCCATATTGCATCCTTATGCACACATATGGGAGTACTACGTAAGCCTAAATCCTTCTTATGAGTATTGGCTATGTAGACAATGCCCATTACAAAAAGGGTCTTTTTGGCATCTCAACATCCTAAGCCCATTAACCCATTTTTTCCATAGTCAATCCAAGGGTGAGGAAGCTAGGGTTTTATCATTTGACAGAGAGTGACAACCTATGCAAATTATTTGTTTAAACTATAATAAAAGTAATCAAAAACACAAAATGATGCAACTCAATCCATATGTATCTAATCATCATTCCATACTAGACACTCATGTCTAATTCAGACATGAGTACCAATACACCCATTCAGATCTAACATAAGCATCTGAGGCCACAAAGTGAAAAATACAAAATCTAAAAACTATTTAAGAATACTAATCCATTTCACTTTCATCTTGTTTTAACCTAGATATTTGTGTGCACAGTAAACCAAGTACATATTTTTATTTTTAATTTATTACAATACCAATCAATAGTTGTAATTTATATACTTGGCATATCTCAGTATTTATATTTAGAATATTATTCACCTATGTTTCAATATTAATTAGCATACTATATATTTTTTTATCAATCTTATTCCTATTCACTTCTATATTGTTAACCCGAGATACACCTAAATATCTAAATATAGGGTTAAACACCTTGATTATTCATAAATTATAACATGTTTTACCCTCATCCACTTTCTTCCTGAGGTGTAACTTTATGTATTTATATGTGATTTGAGTATTGATGGTTACGATATTTTGTAAATGTGTTTTCATGATTGAAATTATCACTATTTATTATTTCTCATATATCTATAACCAAAATGCATGACCATTTCTTCACTTGGAAACCTCTTGGGCTTAGTGGTTGATAAGGGCCATAGATGTCGGTTGACATCATATGGATGAGAGGTGAGAAGACTCATTTATATTAAAAAATGCATCTAATCTATAGAATAAGTGTTAGAATAGATAATTAGTTATTAAATATTTTTAAATATATAAAAATAATTTACTTCCCAGAAAGAAACCAGAAACTCACAACTAAATATATGCAATATTCATAACTAGAAGAAGTATAGAATCATCAAAATAAAAAAGAATTCTTCTTCAAATTATTTGGATCATTCTCCATAAAAAAAAATGATCCATTACAATGTATTAATAGACTTGCATGCGAACATGGTTTTAAAATTAATATATTTTTTAATTTTTTTTTTAAATAATAGTTTACATGGAATATAAACTAAAGTTATTTCTAGCCTTTCAAAGGCTTTATTTAAAAAAAAGATTAACTGAATATTAACTAATTAATAAAATTTCATGATTTTTTTTATGTTTAAAACTGTTGTAGAACTAGGACTCAACAATAATTAACCAAAATTCTCCCCTTTGATGTTGAGTGAAATAACAATTTGAACTTAGATTTTTAAAAATTAAACTTTTACCATAGCTTTAGTCAACACATCTGTAGCCTGTTCCTATGTGTTTATATTCTTTAATTCTATATATTTTTTCTAAACCAAATCTGAAATAAAATATTACTTCAAATTAAAATACTTTGACTTTTTGTGATGTACTAGATTCTTGGCTAATTTGACAGAACTAGAGTTATCACAAAAAAACATTGTAGCTTTAATTTATTTCTCCCCAATTTCTTCAAGAACCTTTTGAATACACAATGATTGTGTACTTTCTAAAGTGACAATAATATATTCTGCTTATGTAGATGAAATAACAAATGAACTTTGATTATTTAAGCTCCATGTAACCAAACTAGAACCAAGTGAAAAACAATTCCTGAATGTTAAAATTTGATCCTCTAAACTACCACCCCAATCAGAATCACTAAAACCAAAAAATTCAAACCTTTTAGTATCATTATAACGAATACCAAAGCCAATAGTACCTTTCACATAGCTCAAAATTCTCTTAGTTTCCTTCATATAAATTTTAAATGGCTCAAACATATATCTTGATAGAAAAGAAACTGAATAATTAATATCTAGTCTTGTGTGAGTTAGAAACATTAATCTTCCAATAATACTTCTTTAAGTTGTTTCATCCATTCTTTAAGCACCATATTATCTATATAGCATAACTCCATGAGCATTTAGAGTGGAGAATAGTTTACAATCAACCATATTGAATTTATTCAACATATCATTTGCATACCTTGCTTGACAAATGAAGATGTCAAATTTAATTTGATAAACCTCCATCCCTAAAAGATATTTCATAAGACCTAAATATTTAATTTTAAATTTATTCATTATTATAATTTTTGAATTCATCCTTCATCTTAAAATTACTACCCATATACAAAAAATCATCAACATACAAACATATAATAAGTATATCATTACCTTCTTGCTTGTAGTAAAGACTAGGGTAAATTTTAGTTTTTTTAAATCCATTCTAATGAAACTATCCATCAATCCTTATATACCATGCTATACGTACTTGTTTGAGGTCATACAAATCCTTCTTCAACTTGTAGACTTGACATTATTTTCCTTGTACTTAAAAACCTTATGGTTGTTCTACATAGATTTCTTCTTCTAAGTACCCATTCAATAACAAATTTTTCACATCCACGTGACGTATGCTATATTTATTTTGAAATGCTATTAAAACCATCATTCTGATAGTCTATTATCTTGATACTAGTGAAAATGTCTCTTTATAATCTATACCATCCTTTGTATGAAACCCTTAGCAACTAAAATTGCCTTATGTCTTTCAACACTTCCATCATTGTTGTACTTAGTCTTGTAGACCCATTTAGTACCTACCTTTTTCTTATTAGATGGAAGCTTTATCATCTCCCAAGTATCATTCCTGTGAATAGAATGTATCTATTTTTACATTAGATGTGCCTAAACATCATTGGTATATGCATATTCAAAACGTGACGATTTAAAATTAGATCATGTAATTAAATAATAACTTATTGTCTCACCTCTTGGACATTTTTCATGTGATTGGATTATTGTACGCTGATAAATTTCACTCAAAATTTTTATCTTCCTTGAATAATTAGGAATTGAAGCTAGGGTTGTGCTTAGAATATATGCACCAGATGAGAGGCTACTTAATGGACTTATAGAACTTGGCCTTGAAATACTTATGGGCTGCTCATTAGTAATATCATCATATTTTACCATCAACAAAAATAGATTTAGACTTATCAATATTGACTTCTTATTTATCATGACCATACACTTCCCCTTCATAAAAAATAGCATCTCTTGACATAAGCATTGTATTAGTGATGTGATTATAAATCTTGTAAGCTTTTACTTATTCACTGTACCCAACAAAAATACAAGACAAACTCTTTGGATATAATTTCTTCAAGTTCTAATTAGCTACATGAACATAAGATAAATGACCAAAAACTTTGAAATATTTGATGTTAGGATTATTTTCATATAATACTTCATTTGTAGTCATCTTTTCAAGTGTATTATTTGGACTTTGATAGAGAATATATACTATTGTAGTAACTACATCAACCCAGAAAGAGTTTTTCAATCCCTTTGTTTGTAACATGATCCTTTCCTTTTCAACCACTATATGGTTCTTCCTTTAAACCACACCATTTTGTAAAGGAGTGTAGGTAGTTGTGAGTTTCTTTTTTATGCCATTCAAATCATAATAATTAATAAAATCATTTGAATTTAATTCACCTCCATGGCCAATCCTTAAACATTTAATTCTATAACCACTTTCATTCTCTATAAGGGATTTAAATATCTTAAATGTATCAAATGCTTCACTTTTTTGATTCAAAAAATAAACCTTACACTTTAATTAATAATCACCAATAAATGTGACGAAATATGACAACTTACCTAATTTTTTTTTAAATTTTCATAGGACCTAAAATATTTGAGTCAACAAATTGAATTTGATGATAAGACCTCCATGCACTATCTTTTGAAAACGTTTCTCTTGCATGTTTTCCTTTAACACAACCTTCAAAAACTTGCTTACAATCTTTAACCTTTGATAAACCATAAAATAATTCTTGTGATGTTAGTAACTTCAAACTTTGAAAATTTAAGTTTCCATACAAAGATACCATAACCAACTTATATATTCATATACCATATTTTCAAGGATGCTACTATGCTCTTTAAACTTCAATGGGAATAGCATATTATTACATATAGGTCTAATTATAACCACTTTATTATTATTATTATTATTATTATTATTATTATTATTATTATTATTATTATTATTATTATTATTATTATTATTATTATTATTATTATTGTGCATTGCTTATCATCAAAAACAAATTTGTAGTTCTTTTCACATAACTATCCAACACTCAACAAATTATGTTTCATATTTGGTGTGTAATAAATATTATTTATGCTTATCTCACCTTCTATGGTGTTCACCTTCATAGCATTTTTGGCTTCAACCTCCAAATATTTATCATAATCTAGTTTGATATGGGTTTTTAAATTTCTATCCATTGTAGAAAACAACACATTATTCACTAGGATGTGATTAGGACAACTTGAATCTAAATATCAAACCACATTATGATAATTTTCAGCTTTGTCATACGAAATGAAAAAATTTCATGATACATTGCCATCCTCATTAACATAATTAACACTTTTATTTTTATTTACTACTTTTAATCCAAATTCCCAATCAAAATAACCATACCTATGATAGTAATAACATTGAATATTTCTTTTATCAAATCTACCTCTACCTTTACCTCTTGCAGTTGAACCACATCTTCTTTCTCTGTAACATCTTGAGTAATTATATCCTCTTAAATAACTATAATTATTATCTTTACCCCATCTTTGATTGCTTTTGAAATTATCTTTGCCTTGTACATGGCTATTCTTGTTACTAATGTTAATACCTTAATTCTTTGTGATATTTAATTTTGAAGCAAAACCATTCTCATCACTTTCATTTAATGTGTCACTTAGTATTTCTTCATGGGATACACGATATCCAACTAGGTGATCAAACTCAAGAGTAGTCAAATCTTTGATTTCTTGAATAATTATGCCATATGATTGCACCTTTATTTTAGAGAACTTAACACCCTTTTTACAATAACCTCTTTGTTCAATATATATCCAAGTGTGTCCATTATATTAACAACATATTTTACTCTTATAAAAAGGTCACTTACACTTTTATATTTTGTCATCTTCAAATTCTAAAATTCTCTCTTCAATGTTTGCAATCTAACCACTTTGACTTGCTTACTACCCTGCTAAGCTTAATGTAGAGTGTTCTAGGTATCCTTGGCTATCTTTGCACCTAGAATTATTATAAATAATATCTTGTATAGATATGTTTAAATATGAAATAAATATTGTGAGTTATTCTTAGCTTCTTTCTTGGCTTGCCTATCATTAGTTGGAATAGTATCCGAATCAGTTGGTTCATGATAATAAGTTTCTGCAATATTCCATAATTCTTTTTCTTTCAAAAGAGTCATCATCTTGATACTCTAATAATCATAATGATTACCAGATAATTATATAATAGGAAGAATATTATATTTTGACATGATCAATTGTTAAAAATATTTGAAATAAAAAACAATCACCCAAAAACCAAGCTTTGATACCAATTGAAGATTTTTGAATATATAAAAATAAGCTACTACCCAGAAAGAAACCATAAACTCACATTTAAATATATGTAACATGAATAAATAGAAGAAATACAATCACATAAATAAAAAAATATTTCTTCAAATTATTTAAATAATTCTCCATAAAAATAATGAAAATTACCCCATTAATGGAGAAGATCCAAAGGCTTTGGTATGTGTAGAGCACACTAAATTGTCGATCAATCTGAAAAATATATTTTTTTGAATGTAAAACATTATAATATATAAGACATAAATCTCCTAATAAAAAGGAGATAAAACTAATCCTATCTTAACTCTACATGATTTAAATAAATCACTTTTATTTATTCAATGTATTATTTTCAATTGTTAGGAATAGTTACCAACATCCCACCATTAGTTCTAACATACACCTAAAAATTGTCACCTCTGAATGTGGACATTGGGTTTGCCTGAAAATGCATCCATTACAAAGATTATTTTATTCAAAAAAATCAAAGACTATAAATGATATTTTCTTTAAGAAACAATTAAAACATGACAAATGATATAACTTTATTAACTTTGACACAAGATTTTTGACTTCAATATAATATTAAACATGAAGAATAATATCTATGGAATTAACATAACTGACATAATAAGAAAATTAACCTTACATACTAAAGACAATGGACTGACTAAAGACAATAATTGACTCATTATAAAAAACAATACCTATAACTCATCTTAATTTTAAATAAACATATTTTATAAACTTGAATCATATTAGGAAACTAACTATGACTCATTTAAATTTTATTTTTCTTAATTTTAAATAAAAATATTTAATAAAATTGACTTATATATAAAAAAATAGATGTAACAAACCTAAAAAATTGATTAATTTTATTATTTAAACAATAAACACCTAAAAAAAAGCCACGATAACTTAAAATATAAAATATAAAATTAAAAAATAGGATTTTTATAATGCCCATAGTTATCTACAACCAAGAAGACATAGATTGATCTATAGGACTATAGGAAAATAGGAATATAGGATATCTATGAGCTAGGTCTAGATCAAATGCATGATGTTAGGTAGATGAAGGCGATGATGAGTTAAGATTCTATGACATATTGAAGTAGGTGAGTATTGGATTTGGATGAAATAATTCACTATTACCATGAATAGATGGATGTCGATGGACCTAAGTCAACTAAGACAAGGATATCAAAAGGACTATGGTCGATGGTAGTATTGTAAGTCTTGACGCCATGGAGATTAGTATCTGATGTATGCATCATTGTATACTTTTTAAAGGAGGAGTAGTTCATTTGAGTTGGCATATCTATGGTTACTAAATAGAATTTGAGTCACTAGTGTGAGTCATAGAGAGGTACAATTTTGATGGAATTAATATGTATAGATAACTCTAATACATGTAGTATCTAAGCTATATTCTTGTAAATCACAATATTCAAACCCTTAATTAGATCCAAAAATACACACTTATAATTAGAAGCAATGAAATGTGCTAAAATGCACCAAACATGCTGTCAATGTAATAGGAGTTGAGGTTGGGTCTGATCCAAGCCAATAATTTCTCAAATCCTCTGCTAAAGAATTTGTATGACTATATTTTATATAACAAAAACTAGAAACAAAAAAAATGCAATATATATGTATATATAATTTAAAAATAGAATCTACAAGCCCAAATGAAAATAAAAAATTAACTATGTGGCCTACAAACTTGACTAATATTATAAATCCTCTATAATTCCATTAGACATCTAGGGAAGAGACATTGAAAATAAAACACACTCTGTACTACTGCTTCGAAGTTATATTGGAAGAATGATGGATGGATTTTGGAATGGAGAGACTTCAACATGTGGTCTTTACTTCTTGGTCTCAATATACCTAAGATAAAGAGGTATAAAGAGGTCCATGATGGGCCTAGTCTGATAGTAGATATTGAAAATAACCCTTAAGAGGCTAGAGCTGAAGGTTCAAATATAAATTGTTGATCAACTTCACATATTTTATTTCATGAATTATAAGCATATATATAGTGAAAACTCCTATGAAATAGGAGGTTTCTCTAACTATCAATTTTAGAATAATATCCCAACACCTAAATACATGTGTTAGTTAGATAACTCCCTATTCATGTATGAACAAATACTAAAATCCCAAATTCCTAAAATATAAATTGTTACATAAAAACTTATTTAACACATAGTAAAAACTAATTACCATGGGAAATCTAAATTCTCAACAAAAAAATAAGGATCCATTACAATTTATTAATAAAATTGCATGCGAACATGCTTTTCTAATTAATAAATAAAATATTCTAAATTTATTTACATAATAATTTGTATGGAATATAAATTAAATTTATTTATATCCTTTCTAATGGTTTATTTTCCTAAGAATAAGATTAAATAATTATTAAATAATTAAATAAATTAACTAATTTTTGCATGTTTGAAACTCTTATAAAACTGGGATTAAATAAGAATTAACCAATAATTATCTATTACATTATTATTTTTATTATTTGGTAGATAGTTTGGTTAGTAGTTACAACATTGATGATAAACTATTTAACTATTTTTTGAGTGTATATATTCTCCTATTCTCTCACAAATATATGATTCAAGCATTTATATACTACAATTTGGGATCGTAGATAGTAAGAAAGGAAATTTACTAATTAAAGTTGTGCCTAAGGAAAGTACAATGTGAAAGTTTCATGGGAAAATATTGACCTATATATAAGTTGAATAAGTGACAAAGAAATGGTCTACCCCTACTCACAAAATGTAAAACATAAGTTAGATACCACTGATAGTCTATAACAAACCTGACTGAGTAGATATCATAGAACAATAAAGTCAAAAGCCTGAAGAAGTCATATAAATCAAGGATATGCCTACATAGTGACACCTAAGGTATGAAAAGTGTTACAATAGCATAAGAAGATGGATATGAAGTTTGAGGCATGGAGGGAAGATGATCAAATCATTAATCTCTCCTTCATCTGGTATAAATGTATGGATCATGAGATCTTGAAGGCTAAGGATCAAATTGATTAGAAAGGTGCCAAAGCACTAAAATTTAACCAAGTGGAAAAGTGATTTAGAGACTATATAAGCATGGTAAATAAATTAAAATGTGGAATAATCAATTCCTTTGACATTGTGTAGTCGATATATAAGATATATGTGGACGCCTGAAGTAGCCATAGCATTTGAAGGTAACAAATTCAAGGTCTAGCTTGAAGCAAAGCCAAAGGACGTGTTTAGAGTCTAATATGGTAAAAATATCTCTAAAAAAAGGTCCCTCTTGCCAAGATTTGAAAGAATAAAGAAAAAATTATTCAAGGTACACTCCTTTATACAGAATTTTGAAGCATAGAATGCTGATTTAATTTTAAAAATTTGACTAAATAAAGTTAAAAAATATGTCTTCACCCAAACTCATCATATTTTATGCCCAACTCTAAAAAGGGATGAATTTCATCATGTGGAAGATTAATATGTGAATGATTGTTCAATTTGAATAATTATGGGGTATTATCATTGGTGTGGTGACCCATCCTTTTAGAGTTAATGAGCAAACCAAATGTGATAAGTCAAATGCAAAAACCCTGATGTTAATCACACTCAGTGTTACCCATGATTTTCAACCTCATATTTAAGATTCATCAACATCGAAAGAGGATTGAGACATTTTTTCTACCATTTATGAGGTGAAGAATAAGATTAAGATGCTCCATCTATAGTCCAATCTTCATACTCTAAGTATGAATGATGGTTTGAAATTTGATGAATTCTTATAGTACTTAGCACAACTAAGATCAAAATTAATAACACTTGGAGAAATCATTGAGGATAAGTTATTGGTTCTGATTACATTGAGACGTCAAATACTATAATATCAAAGCGAGATGTGTAAAAATGTTTCTAAAGTCAACTACATTTCTTAAAAAATAACTCTCTTGTATTTCTATTATAACTCAAGTTATCTAATTATTTTTCACTCTAAAGTATAATATATGTTTACAACCTACTTACTTACATTAAATATCTCAACTCACAATTAATACAAAAATTATCAAATTATCATAGTACATCTTTGTATGCCAAAATCATTAAATTCAAACTATAGTGATGATGTTGTATAATTCACCACCATGTGATGTATTACCATATATTATATTTACAATGTCATCCATACTAATCATGAAATTGTTAAGTAGTTAAAACCAATATTTCTTATAGGTGCTAATTAGTCATTAACTATGTGGTTTCATTATACAAGTATTCTAACTATGAACAAACATGCTTGATTTCCATTAATGCCAATTCTAACACTAATCCTATAGAAACCTATCATAAGTTTCATAAAAGGTTGTGTGTGTGTGTGTGTGTACAAACACACACACACACACACACACACACACACACACACACACACACACACACACACACACACACACACACACACACATACACACACAATTTTAATATATGGATTAATACATACAATATTAGTAAATATTTTGTCACCAATTGACCATATCCATATGATGTATTTATATTACATAAAGATAGAATTTCATGTATTTTATGTCTGATCCATTTATGGAATCATAGTTATATGTCAAATTTTAAGTTTAAGTGCCATATGTTGAGTTCAATTCCATATTTTATGAACAATTTAAGATACTACAATACTATTTTTTTTGAATTATAACTTTACCATGAATCCCTAAGGTAAATATATTTGCATGCATTGTAAAAAAAAATAGAGTATGTAGTAACATATGGAAGTGGTATGATGATTTGAGAGATACAAAACAAATATTTAATTTATATTACATAATATCAATCATAAAATACATATATAATTCAATGATGCTTATTATTAATAACCTACATAGGTTTTTTTGATGTAATATTACTTGTGAGTATAGATAATACTACATCAAAAGGAAGAAATAAAGCACTATAAATTAGATACCAAGTGGAATATTACCAAATCTATTCATTTTTTTCATGCTCCAAGCAAAGGGAATCCTAATAATAAGGCAAAAAAAGGGAAGGTTTAAAGAAAATAGTAAAATAATTAGAACTCACAAAAATTATATAATGAATATCTCAGGGGTAGAGAGGGTTATGAAATGTTAGATAGAATTATCACAAAGAATGGTTTCATAAAAAAATAGCTACTTGTTGTGCAGGGACAATTGTACAAGTCACAATAAGGTAAAACAATAAGGTAAAACAAAGGCAAAATGTAGATTCATGATGAGATATTAATAAAAATGTGAAGATATTTTTTTAATGCATAAAGTAAAATGAATATATCAATAAATAATTGAATAATAAATTAAAAAATATAAATATGTAAATAATATTTAAATGCACATAATTTATTATTTTATAGGGATCCTATGACTACAACAAAGATAAAATTTGTATTTTATTATTATTATAAGAAATCATCATAATAAGTTACTACAAATTATGTTCTAATAAAATTGGATAGGTGGTTGATTTTTTCTCTATATAATTTATTATGTGCTTCAATAATTTTAAATATTTATATATTTTAGATTCGTTCACTAGAGGTAGATGTACAGGATCCTCACATAGAATCATAGAATTAATGAGATTTATATTATGATTTGATTATCCTTAGACTTTTACATAATTTTCCACCATATAAAACTTCAAACTTATTTCATTAAGTGTTGGTTAAATTTTTGGTACTTTGACAAATATTGTGTTTATTAATATTGAAGGAAACTAAAATTATCTCATTTATTTGGAGGGGAGATTAACTCTATTGAAAAAATGAAAAAATAAAAATATACATATTTAAAACATTTATAGGTTTATTAGAGTATTGGGTTTTACTTATTCAATCCATTTTTTAAAAAAAAATGAGATTTCATCCCTTTCATGATATGAAATAACTCTTAAAGTAATATGCTAGTTTTAGAATAAAACAAGAATTTTTTTTAAATAAGGGATTTGTATCACTATAACAAAATATCACATTCTTAGAAAAAATAATAAACAATTTTTTTGAGAATTTTCCTTGTGTTTCTCATTATAAAAAGGAGAACAATGTTTCTTTCTCTTGACATTTCAATAAAAATTACAATCCAAATAAAAAATAATTACATAATAGCTATTTCTCTTATTATAGAGATTGGAGGGAATCGACTGACCCTTCATATTCCAATATTACCTTTCATATTATAAATTTTATCTCATTCACTTTAGAAGTTAATATTATTTCCTAAAAAATACCACTCTAAAATGAAAAAATTCAAATATGACCAAATTTATTTCTAAAGGTTTTTTTTTCCATTAGATGGACCTGTAGTCAGAGGGGGCGTTGATTTGGAATTAATTTGAAGGGATGTTTTATATGTTATTAATTTTTTAATGCCTTATTAATTTAATTCTCTTTTATAATATCCATATTAATATAATGAATTATCCATTTATCTATTACTAATTCCATGGTGTATGGGGTTTTGTATAACTCCTTACACTATACATTCATATCCTGTAACGAATAATGGATTTCACTGAGTATTTTCATGGAAGATATATTGAAGGCACATTTGAATTTTTTTATATTTTATAATCTCCATAAATTTATCATATAACTCATATCTCCCTTGAGGTCTTGTGACATCATCTTTGAGAAACTCAGTGAAGATTGACAAGATTAGAACATGCATCTAACATTATATCTCATCTAAGTTTATATTGATATGTAAAGTTATCTTCTACTTTAATCATCAGTCAAAGCATGTGTAGGATGATTTATATATAGATAAACAATGTGTTATTTTATCTTTTATAAAAAAATTATATTTTAGCAACCATGTCTATATCAATGTATGCAATATCCTATAGGTCATGAAGCACATTTTTCCATAATTTGATTTCAAATTGATGGCACCTGACTTACTTCAAATAAATATTTTCATAGATATTTATTGTTTCATCCCTATATTTGAAGCTGTAAATAAATAATTTTTATACCTAGGCTTCAATGGTCTTTCCATAACTATTATATTTAGATATGGATGAAATTTCCTTTTTACTTATTCTTTGAACTTTTACACTTCAATGGTCTTTCCATAACTATTATATTTAGATATGGATGAAATTTCTTTTTTACTTATTCTTTGAACTTTTACAAGGGTTCAAATTAAGCTTTGGTAAAGGTTTCATACATATTCGATAGATATTTCACATATATTTTTAGTTTTCATATTTAATATTTCAATTGTTCTTTTATAAAATCATCCTGCTCATCACTCTTAGTATTCACTTGGAGATTGTGAACATCAATCTCATAAGTGGATTTTACCATGTAAACTCTTGACAAGGTATAACCAAAGACTTCCTTCTCACCCTTATCCTTCTAAAAATTTAGTTATATAATTTAATGACATTCAACATGTAATAGTTTTAATATCAAATAAGATGTGGTATTGGCATTTTTAGGAAGAGGATAAGTCATGAAAAGATTTTTCCAAGAACTAGGTTATGTGAACATGACATCTACTATTTGATTATTTTTTCTTAGAAATGGTGGAACCCATTAAAATCCCGTATGAATGGTACATAAAATTTGTGTATCTATAATAGATGATGGAACATGTGTTGTATGTTGTCTTAGAGGAGTATCCTATTGTGAGATTGGAATGTGTGGAGAATATGGGATAACATGAGAAACTGGCCCTCGTGATGTGGAAATGGGTATCTCTCCCATCCCTAATGATTACTTATTTCCTTAATTAGAAGTAAGATATTTTTGTGTGATATTATTTATTAGTAAAGAGGGATATCTAGGAGGATTATTATTTCATTAATACTAACTTATTAGCTTAAAATTTTATAACTAAGAAATATCCTTCACACCAACTATCATTTATTGTTTTCCTTAGTTGGACTCTTCAACATTGTTATTACCAGTAACATTTATAGTGGGGTAAATGGTAATACCAAACCCACTAGATATATTTATCCTTGGAGTAGATATAGGATCATCCTTATATGAGATCTGAACATTGTTTTAATTGTAACTGCTAGCCATTATGAAAATTTCAATCTTATGATCAAACTATTTCACTATATTCTCAACACAAAATTTGTTCTTTCCTGTAGTTGTGAGATCTCAGGTTTGAATTATAATATCACTCTCATATGAGTAGTATTTACTCCCATAATTTAATCCAAATCTTAAAATTTGATCATTCCATCAGGTACCCATTTTTCACAAAACATCTCAATTTGATCTAGTCTTTGATATTATTGATCTCATCTTCTAAACTTAGAATCATTGACACAATCATCCTAATTGTCTTCTAAGTGTTATTTATGAATATATGAAGAATAAATTCACATATTATCTCACACATAATCCTTTTCATAAATGAGTCTCTAATTATGTGAAATTATAGTGTAGTGAGATATGCTATTTGAAATGTTTATATCATGAGTTACATGCTTTCACATGTAGTATCCTATAAAAATAGGGAATACTAGACCAATTATATATTTCTTCCCACATTTTTTATGAACATATTAAAACTCTATTCCTAGTTCAATTAATAGCATTTCATCGCTAACTAGTCATGGAATAATCATGGGACACCCCTCAAAAAATCAAACTCTTATATACAATAATTTATCAAATTGGATGAAATAGATTCCATATTATGACATCAACTTGATTCCTTTTTTAGTAAGCTTTATTCCCTAATATTCACATATGAGTTTAACTATCAACATGGTTAATGAAGCATTAACTCTTCTAAAGTGTTTCTTACTTTATTCTAAAACTAAATGAGGAAATACCTCATATCCTCTCATTGACATCCTTGAATTTTATAACTATATGAGCTCAGGGTATAAAAATTGGGAAGAATGAGTGTATACAAAATATAAATTTATATATAGTTACTTAGTGGTAGTAAATTTGGTGAGATGGTCCCCATGTTCATGATTGATTATACTCTACAAATTGATGAACTAATTACAATCCAAAAATATGCTCATAAAGAAAAACATTAAAGGATGAAATTCTTTCGTATTTACATTTCATACCATCTTGTTGAGTAACATGATCATATCTGAGAGATATTTCACAAATTAAAATCTAGTGAACACTTGGGAAGTTGAATACACCTTTTCATTTCACTTTCAAAAAGCTATTCATAATAGTTATATTTTTATCCATATTATTATGGAATAATGTTTGCACAAAATATATAAACATATTAACATATGCAATCCTTTTCAAAATGTAAAATGAAACATCGATGGCCTCATAACTCATTGAAAATTTACCTCCCTTATTCTACATTATAATATTATGTATACACTTGATATAGATCCATACACTATATGTCAATTAAAAATCTTCCTACTTTATGAATGCCCCTTCTTACCAAGGGACAAATAAGTGTAGCTAATATATTGTTAACTTTTGTATGAAATTATTCCATATTAACAAGTTTGATCACTAAATCTTATATTTTAGAGATATTAATTTCCAAGATGTTTAGAGCTTCATAAATCATATATTTGTATTCTATCTTGGTTGAGTTGGGGATTACAACCTTGGCTAGTGAGTTGAGATTATCACATAGGTTTAATGGGAAATAAATGTGAGCCTATGTAAAGCTATTGATGGTGGTCATAAAACTACTTATCCTCATAATTAATTACTTTTCTAGAATTTTTAGGAGTAAACAAACAAAATTGGTGTATCTTAAGCACCAAAATATTTGTTGTGAGTAAAAAGTGCTAGAAGTGATATTTACACTTGATGAAACTTATGGATATATGGAGTACTCATAATGATGTATATTTTGACTATACCTAGATTTTTTTTCTTTAATATGGGAAAATGTTGGGAAGCTGGAGTTTTGGCATGACAGAGGAACATAATAGAGAAGACTAAATTGTTTCTAGTGTAAATTAATTGAATTAGGTATGTAAGTATTGATATATGAGGCAAAGATGGTTAAAATGTCACTTGAGTACACCACAATACATTATAGGTCCACAAATGTGATGGATGCATAGACACCATTGGTAAAGGTGAAGACACTGTGTGTCTATGTCATAATACTTTAAAGATCCATAAATATAGTAAATGTGTGGCCATGATCAACATCAGTAGTGTTGGCCACGCATATGCCCCAGTAACATGATTAAATTTTATCAATATCATAGGTGTGACATACATGATAGGTGATGTATGTGCTATTAGGAGAGACACATCCCCATGTCATGTCGACCTAGGTCACTCTGCACGCACGCACGCATGCACGCGCACACACACACACACACACACACAAATATACATATACAGATACATATTGTTGGGTCAATATTTTGTTCATCAGCTAACTAGGGAGAAAAATAGTTCTCTTCAACCACAACATAGGGAGATTGGTCGGCCGATGTGCAGGTTTACTACATCAATAGGGGACAAATCTCTCCTCTTATTAATGGGAGGTTCCCTATAAATATGCAAGAGTTATATATTATATAAATAAGCAAAAAATAACACTCAAGGGTTGTATAAACCATCCATCTCTCTTTTTTTAGAGATGATGTTCACAAATCAAAGGAGAAATCCTGATGAAATGACATAAGGCACTCCTCTTCTTTTAGAAGTGCTACTCAACAGACAAAAAGAACCTTTCGGGTGGTGACAAGTAACTGTAATAGGGTGCAGTAACATAGGAGGATGAAGTGTAGCACCAAGTCTCCACCTCAACTACCAAAGAGTGAAATATGAAAGATAATGAGGGCACAAAGTCATCCCAAGGTCCTTTACATAGAAATAGAATACAAAAGACTATGAGGGCACAAAGTTGTCTCAAGATCCTTTACATAGGAATAGAAAGAAAACACACTAAAGGCAATTGTTGGGGCACAAAGTCTCTCCACAGTTGGCTTTAGGACACCTTTATGATTATTTTGACTAATTTTAATTATTCAATTAAATGGACAAAAAATGTATTAAGGAAATAGACATAAGAGCAATTTCCCCAACAACCAAGCTATTCCAATACAAACTCTGAAAAGTCACTTATTTTCTCATTCCAAGAATGACATATGATCAACAATCTGAGCTCAAAGTCTTAGTAATGCCTTTAAATTTGGGTAGATTTTTGTTTATGATAAAACAAAGAGATGCCCCTAAAACAATAAGAGATATTCTAATACATAGCGCTCCAAGAAAGACTTGGGTGCTTTGTTTCACAAAAATGATGGCCTATGATGCATTCAATGCCTTCAATGCATTTTAAATTCTATCCATGGGCTATGTTGGAATCAGGTGTTGATCTTAAATATGGGTCACCTAATGTGTTTCTTAATGTGTGTGTAGCTATTTTCTCTTTATTTAATGTAAGAGAATAGGCCATGACATTGAATTTTCACACTCTCTGATGTCGACTTGGTCAGCTACTTCACCTTCTAGAAACATATCCCATGCATGGATATTTTTTGATCTTTCGCCATCATTTCCCCTTTCCTTTCTATACTTTGAGCTCTTATGAACTTTATTTCTAATGAAGGGACATGTGGCACTTTCCACTGTGAAACAGGCGAGGACACTTGGAAGCATCTGTTTACCTTATAGAAGCTTAAGATATCCTTTGAGAGTCTTGTGAAAGATGACACATGGAGGATTCTACTAAGCTTTTACAAACACTATAAAAACATGTGGGATTCATTTAGATTCACATAGATGATTCCACTTGTCATGCTTCGCTTACCTTATCAATTCACCTGAGACCCACCACAGTCCTTACTCAATAATGAGACAAAACAAAGAGATGGCGGACGTTGACACTTGGCGCTTTCCACTCAGTTTTACAAGGGACACATGGTAACTTCTGCTATATTTTGTCCTTATCTATGCCATCTGAGATCTCCAGCTATCTCTTTATTTGTTCACTAAATTTGTTCATAGGGTCTGCGTCATATTTTAAAATTGATGGATATTTCATTATCTTAAATTTGACATTTGCGGGGATGTCAATGGTTCAATCGCTTCCCTGGTTTAATCACTTTCCTAGTTTAATTGCATCCTTAGTTCAATCACTTTCTTGATTAAATCACTTTCTTAGTTTAATCACATTCTCAATTTAATGGCTTCCTTAGTTTAATCACTTTCTTAGTCTTTCATTGAACCATCCCTTTGTCTAGTGCTTCCTTTTATCTTTGAATCAATGTTCTCTACCCTCTGTAAGGGCACCTGCCTTTAGTTCACTACCCTCCATTAGGGCACTTGTTCTTTTAGCTTTGGGGCACTCCTTTGAACCATCCACATTGAACCTTTGAACCTTTGAACCAACTTTGGTTCAACGGTTCAATGGTTTAATCACTTTTTTGCTCTTTGATTAAACCATCCCTTTGAACTAGTCTCTAGAATCATCTACTTCCTTCCATTGTCTAGCACTTGCTTTGAGTTGTTAAACCTTTAAACCTTCAAACTTTGAACTTTTTTAGTTCAAGGTTCAATCAGTTCATTGGTTCATCCTTTGTTCCATCGCTTCTCTATTTTTTTAAGTCCCTTGATCTCTTTGAATCGATTGAACTCATAAAACCCATTGAACCAATTTGGTTCAAGGTTAAATAGTTCAATAGTTCAATGGTTCATTCCTTTGTTCTTCAAAATCTTGTTTTCTTCACTGCCCTCTATAACGACACTTGGTCTC